>JBBBDQ010000151.1:3580000-3965000 GCA_037127315.1 Ascarosepion bandense
GAATAAATTCCTTATATTGTTTTGTTAAAAATAACCAAGGTTTCCTCGTTATTATCATCTTTCATTAATCTCCTTAGCGTGGGGAAATTGACTGCTTATTTCACCTCTAAGCCCCATCTCATTATTGATATCTTTGTTAGTCCACCTCCTTTTAATATATTTGTATATACCATATATGTCGGGGTACAAGGCAACCTTCTAACCTTAAAAAATCTCCCCCACCAACCAAATAGAAGGTTCATCTTATACACTAAGGTATAAAACGTGAACCTTAAATCACGGAGTTTATGGTAAATTGTTAGCATGGGAGATTTTTGATAGTAAGGTAACCCCTGACTTGGTAACTATCAACATAAATAGTTTCTACTAAAACAACATAATTCACATTATTGTATTTATATATCAGTATTTTTTTTAAAGCAATGCAACTAGTGTTTTATGCTTACAGCAGTTGATTGCATTAGCATCACAAGGTAATGGAAAGTGTAACAGTTAGATTATGGTAGGGGGTAACAGTAGGTAGTAGATTATGGTAGGGGGTAACAGTAAGCATAGATTGTGGTAGGGGGTGACAGTAAGCATAGATTGTGGTAGGGGGTGACAGTAAGCATAGATTGTGGTAGGGGGTGACAGTAAGCATAGATTGTGGTAGGGGGTGACAGTAAGCATAGATTGTGGTAGGGGGTGACAGTAAGCATAGATTGTGGTAGGGGGTGACAGTAAGCATAGATTGTGGTAGGGGGTGACAGTAAGCATAGATTGTGGTAGGGGGTGACAGTAAGCATAGATTGTGGTAGGGGGTGACAGTAAGCATAGATTGTGGTAGGGGGTAACAATAAGCATAGATTGTGGTAGGGGGTAACAGTAAGCATAGATTGTGGTAGGGGGTAACAGTAAGCATAGATTGTGGTAGGGGGTGACAGTAAGCATAGATTGTGGTAGGGGGTAACAATAAGCATAGATTGTGGTAGGGGGTAACAATAAGCATAGATTGTGGTAGGGGGTAACAATAAGCATAGATTGTGGTAGGGGGTAACAATAAGCATAGATTGTGGTAGTTAACTGACAATATCTCATCTCTTTTTTTGATCATGTTGAACCAAAACACAACTGGATGTGTGTCTCAACAATCTGTTTAAAGACTGCATTTGGGAACAGTTGAACGGATGGATGGTTTACAGGGAAAAGTCATTCAGACTATCATAAAGGCCTACTAAAAACACAGCACCCAATTATGAAGTATTTGATTGTGGTAGTAAATTGACAATATCTCACTTCCCTTTTTCAATGATTTTAAACCAAAACACAATTGGATGTGCTTCTCAACAGGCTGTTTAAAGATCACATTTGAAAACAGTGGAACGAGTGGATGGTTTGTAAGGAAAAGGCATTCAGGCTACCATAATAGCCTATTGAAAACACAGCACCCATTCATGAGGTAGATTGAGGTAATTATTGACAATATCTCCTCAATTATTTTTTTTTTATTAGAATTTGACTGAAAAGAAAGAATATGCTTCCTGAATTTATTTAATAAATTTAATTTAAAAAAAAAATGATTGTGTGAATATATACCCTTAAAATATCAATTTTAAAGTCAAAATAAAACTGCACCTGGCACAGTATATTTAATGTCTTAACTGTTTTAATTTTTTTTTTTTTAATCTTCTCACCCAAAGCATAACAGGACCGCCACTAGTGCACAGGGGTTTATTAATATTGCTTTATACTTTTGGAGATTGTAGCTATCAAAGAAGAAAGTAAATGGAAGAGAGGTCCACAGATGGGAAGTGCAAGAAAAAAAAAAAAGAAGGAATTGTTAGAGTAGAAAAGGGGGTTATTTCAAAAAGGGACCTTGATGCCAATCTAGTAGCATGTGTAAATTCTTGTGGTCAGGAAACCAGGGAAAGAAGCTCATCAGAGCAGTTGTCATAAAAATATTTGTAGAAAAGACAGAGGGAAGCCACATAATCCTAACGAGAAAGTGACTGAAGGCAGGTTGCCAATTAAGGATTGATTACACTGCAAGTTCTCCTTTGGATTTCGTCGAGAACCTTGAAGTGAAAAGCAGCAGCATCAGACTAGATAGGACAACAATATTCAATGCAGGTACAAATAGTAGATTTATAAACGTGCAAGATGGATTCTGACGAGAAGAACTTTCTAGCCCAACAAAGTGACCAAAACTTCCTAGCAGCAGATTCAGCTATAGACTCAATGTAGTTGTTCCACTTCAGGTTGGTTGGAGGCACAGTGTGTTGCCGTTTATGGAATTAGTGTCATTCATTTTGATAATAGGTAGGAAAGTTTCTCTATGGTGCTTAAAGAAGAGCAGTTTTATTTTGAAGGCATTAAAATTCATGATACATTAACTGAATATATAGCAGAAAAAACTTAAATTTATTTAAAACTGATTCATGTAATTGGCTCTTTCAGTTACTTTTGTTAAAAGATAATCATGCAAAAAAAAAAAAAAAAAAAAAAATAATGAAAAAAAAAAGAAAAATGTTCATCAATATTAAATTGTACCTTATTAAAAATCAAAGTCACATCTTATGGCAGGAAGATTTATCAACTAAAAGTAAATGCACTACTAAACAATAAGTATTGAACACTTAAAAATGTCTTCTATGCCAAGGGCAAGTAACTCTTATTGAGTCATGTGCATAAAAACTGATGAAAAGACCAAGAAAAAAAGAAAACAAAAGTGGCTGACCTTGATTTCTCTAAACACCACTGAATTAGATTTATTTGGTGTTGTAATTTCTGACAACCTTTGTCCAGGGCAGGATGTCTGCATGGTGTCTGTAACAGAAGACAGAGTATATAAATTATTTATTTACTAATTTTCATCCAATACAATACCAGAGAGCTGCTTAAAGTAGACGGTTACTGTGTTGTATTGCATTAGCGTAAGAAAGGGCAAAAAGTGAAGTTCTTTGCAGGGATATGCAGTCAAGACAACAGCTAATTCTAAACTTGAAGATGTCAAGATTTAATTAGTGAACAACATTAATGAAGATGTTGGTTAGGCATATAGAGTTGGAGTTTGATTTTTGTTTCACAACATATTAACCTGTGGGTTATTTAATGCCAAAAAGGAGGGTTTTTAGGGTATCTCTATTTTTTAAGTGTTCGGTTATAGAGAGAAGAAGGTTTAGTAAGATTTTTAAAGAGGGTTTTGTTGACAGTTTTCAAACATAAAAAAAACTTTCTTGAAGTTTAATTTTAGTATTAATTTCCAAGCTAATAAATTAAATTTAATATTTTTAATAAGGAAAATACTTTGCTGCATTTCAAAAACTAATTTATAATGACTGGAAGTATATTTTTTTTTATTTTTTAGTCGTCCTTCATCAAAATGACAATCTTCTTATTAAAAAAATCTTCAAAAACTAAAATATACCATTCTTAAATTTTATTTGAGGAATATTAGCTGATTTTAAGGTATAATTAATCAGATATGAAACGAATATCATTCACCTAAAGTTTAAAATATCACAGAAATACATTTTTTTTAACATAGTGGTAGCTGTTTATTTCAGCAGTTGACATGTTTAACAGCTTGAAGACAGATTGACATTGTTTATTTAATGTTTTTTTGTTTTTTTTTTAATCATATCACCCCAAGCAAAGCGAAAATGCCACTGATGCGCAGGGGCTATGTAAGAGTGAAAAAATTGGAAAAGAGAAAAACCGGAAACCACATCCTAAACAGGAAACAAGGGATGAGCCTCTTCACCTGTTTAATAGACGTGGGTGGAGTATGGAGACTTTAGTTTCAGGCTTGCCACCCTGGCAATATCTAGAGGAATCTGATATAAAATGTATACAAGACTAAGATGAAAAAAGTTATGATTAGAACCAGGACATCCTCTTAGCATCAACCTAAACAGAAAACTTTCAGAAGAAAAGTGGGTTTGGTGGAATTCAAAAAGAAACAGATCCATCTGTTATAGCCAACAGCAATAGGAATCAGGCTATTTTACCTTGAATAGCAGACAATTTAATAAAAAAATGACAATTTGAAAGCCATAGAGAAAGCAATGTGAAACTACTGAGCTATATTCCTTAAGAAATCATGGCAAGTCACAGAAAGGAAATGACTTCAGTGTTAAGCATGAAGAGAAAGACCAAAGTCTCTTTTCATTAGTTTATTCAAAATCTACTTTTAAAATGATGCTTTTTTTAAATTTGTTAATGTTACAATACAGCTAATTGTTTACACAAGCAACAATGTGCTGAAGACACTTCTAAGATTTTCTAACAGTGCAAGTAGTAGGGAAAAACTTCTGTAAGAAACTGACATATTGAAATTCTCTTACCTTATTATCCCAAAGGATTTCAAGTAGCCGCTTAGCATTGGTGCAGGTGTAACAGTATGGCCACCCGGTGAGAAGCACCAATGGTTTGAGTGGATGAAGTTCTGCTGGGTGGAAGAGGTCACGAAGTTCGTCAAATTTCCCCGAGCGAATCAAATGAATGGCAGTATTCTGAATGAGAGAGGGAGAGAATGTGAATGCAGGAAAAAGAGGGGGAAATGAGCAGGAGAGAGAAAGAGCGGAAAGAAATGAGTGGGAGAAAAGGGGAACGAGTAGGAGAGAGAGAGAGGGGGAACGAGTGGAAGAGAGAGGAGGGAAACGGATGGGTTTGACTGGAGAGTTTAATACAACAAAGATGAGGATACTAGTCTGAGTAATTCATGGAATAATGACGATGCTTCATCACTGAACTTTAGAAAACAATAGGAAGGCTGGAAAATTGAAAACAACAAAGATTAAGATACTATTTGGAATTATTCATGGAATAATGACAATGTGTCTTCTGAGAACTTTAGACAAAACTAGGAATACTAGAGAGTTAAATACAACAGAGATAAGGATACTAGTCTGAACAATTCACGGAAAACCAATCTTAACTTTTTTGCCATTAACAATGATCATGAAATTTTAACTCACCATAATAATTTCAAAGCAGTGTTGGTTATTCTTGGTGCACATGAAATAGAACTGTCGCCAACTCTGAGATCGGTCTTCACAGAGAGTGAGAGTCAGCAGTTGGCGTTGGCTCTCGGTCAGTTCAGCATGCTTGAATGTTGGACTGCAACTGACCATCTGCTGCATGCGGCAGACCACAATTTCATCGCTCAGCTGCTTCAGCAGAAATGGCTTCTTCTTACCAGCCATCAGAGAGAGGAGCCGTTCTTCAGACAGACAATCACTCTCACACAGCTGCACAAGTCCAGTGACCATCTGGCTCAGGTTGAGCACTTTAGCCTCGTTCTCAGGATCAAACAAGGATAAGATGTTGTAGAGCTGCTCGCAGCGATCTTGCTGACAAACTGCCGCTGTCCCCTCCTGAGACAGAGCCGATATGCAGCGGATGATACAGTTGATGTATACCTGGTCCATCATGATGTGGTGGAGTTTGAGGCTCGGCTTGTCTGGGCATTTCAGGTGACCAATGATGGTGCTACTGAGTTCTGGCTTGGATAGGAGAAGTTCTTTGAGGAAGTTGCATGTCCGCTGTGATAATGTCTGGCTGATGGCATCTGTTTGTAATGGTTCTTGTTCAGAGGCATGGATAAGTTTGTGAAATATATACAGCTCCTATGAAAACATTAAAATACAAACAAGATTAATAGTCTGCATATTTTGAACTGAAAGTATGAGAGAGAGAAATGGAAAGAGTTTAAAAAAAAAAAAAAAATCCAACTTTTCCCAATGATGTTCCAGCATTAAAACAATGATATCCCTTTTAAATAGAAGAAAAATAAAATGAGCAAGATGACACTACTAAAAAAAAAACTTTACTAAAAGCATGAACCCATTACTCCTTTAAAATAAATCCCACACTTTCGCTATTTTTTTATCCTTTCCTTTTTTATAGTCTCTTCCTAACTTTGCTGCAGATTCAATACAAAAATAAGTCCAACTCAAGTGCTCCACCTCATTCTTTTTATTGTCTCCTATTCCTCTAACCATAATACATTACATTTTCTTCCTTCACCCAGTGAAGGACCAATCCCCCTTTTTGTTTTTTCAGTTTCTCTAGAAATATCTGTGAACAAAAGAGGGATGTCTGGCTTCTAGAAGAACTGGAATAACTGCATGGAATGGGTTTGTTTCATGATGGGTCATGTTCCCACTTATAAGAGGAGAGTAGATCCCTGAAGTGTCAAGAAATGTAATGGAGTGAAAGAACTGCAATATCACAATGTGTACATTAATAAAAAAAACAAAAAAAAAAAGTCACAAAGTGCAGCAGAGTAAAAAAAAACAACAAAAAAACAAAAAAACTGTAATGCCATGAAGTGGAGCAGAGTTGAGGAACTGTGTGTTGTGGTGTAGTGGATATCGGCTCGGAATGAGAAATCGGGGAGCCGAGTTCGAATTCCAGTTGAATTCATTGCATTCACTTACGCGCAAATACCCTTGGGAAAGGTATTAATCTGTCTATTCCTTCCAGTTATGGGTTAAATAACAGGACAGATTGGGTTCTATAGCCTTGGCTGGCAACCAGTCTACTGCAGAAAGCAATGGCAACCTACTGCGGGATAATCTTCTGCCCAGTCATGTTTCTTTCGAGACATGATCGCCCAAGAATGTTTCATGTATGGCACTTGACTGACTGACTGACTGTCATAAAGTAAAGCAGATTAAAGAACTGTGATGTCAAGAAATGCACCAGAATGATAGAACTATATCATGAAGTGCAGCAGAGTAAAGGAACTGCGATGCCATGAAGTGCAGTGGAATAAACGAACTATAATGCTAAAGTACAGCAAAAGTAAAGGAACTGTAATGTCATCATATACACTGGAGTAAAATAAACTGCAATATCACAAAGTACAGCAAAAAAAAACAAAAAAAAAATCTCAAGTCACATTAAAAAAAAAAGTAAATGGTAAATAAGGATTTCTTTATAGTTGGTTCACATGTTTTAATAATTTAGTAAATGTTTATAAATAAAAACTGTTTTCATATTTTCTTTTCATAAATTGTTAATTATTCTTGTATGCTCTAGCCTTCTTGAGGTGATTGGAATTTTGAACTGAACCCTTTATTCTGACCACTGGGGAATATAGTTCTCATTCCAAAAGCCAGGCCATATCCAGATGTTTTAGTTATCTCCCTTTAACTCAACTCTATAAGTTATTTGTTCACCACTGCTGTAGCCAGGTATTAATACCCACAACTAGTTGGGTTCAATACCTGGATCTACCTAAAGCTTGTATCCACTGGGCCACATTTTCTCAAGCATATTCCAATCACCTGAAGAAGGCTGGAGCAAAAAATGGCCGGAATGTCATGAATATGGCAATAGAAATAAAGACAACAGTTTGAACAATGTAAATAATGTAAATACTACTTCATCTTGGAATTATAAACAAATATATTAAAATTAATTTATACATTTTCTTTGTTCTTGAGAATTGACGACAAAAGTAATAAACATTATTTATTGGAATGGTTGGCAAAACATTGGCTAACTCTCAATTGATTCGAACTTTGTAGCATGTTAAATAAGGATTTGTTTATAGTTAATTCACTTGTTTTAATAATCTAGTAAATGTTTATAATTTGATTAAAAGAATTAATTAGAAAAGGTTAATTAGGTTTGATAAGTGACGTTTCATTCAACTTGAGTCTATCCAGTAAGACTGAGTACAACTGCAGGGAGTCTTTGTCTGTTACCTGACACCATGAAAGGCATGGGTTTTGATGGATACCAACAAAATCGTTCCTAATCTGAAGGTGGTTTTCTTAAATTTCAAAATGGCACTGGTTTTAAGGAAATCTAGACACATCAAACCCCCGAAATTTTGAAAATATGCAGCCTTCATTCCCTCTCAGTACATACTTTTAAGAAATGTTTAGTTATATTTCCCTCTTTCTATACACAATTCTCTCAATATGAACATTACTTTAGTCTCATGAAGTCCTTTTTGGAGAATGAAAGGTGTTAATTTTTTTTCTGTTTTGTCATTCAATAACCCAGCATTGTTCTGATATAAAGAAATTTATATATCATATAATCCATTTGCATACTTTTAATCAAAAAAAAAAGAAAAAGAAAAAAGAATACTTGCATTTTTCTATCAGCCATAGTGGCATGCCAGCGAGAATACTTTTTTAAATAGTAATGATAATGCTTAGTGATAATTAGCACTTGTAATTATAAATAGGAAGTGATTAGACATTGAGGCTGCCAAAGATGACATGCAAGCAAATGCATATAATTAAAAAAAAAAAAAAAAAAAAAAAAAAATTATGCTTTATTTAAAATTGTTTAAATTTACATTGTAAGTTTTGTTTTCTCTTGGAATTAAATTTTGCCAAGAAAATTCGGTAGGATTGACAAATAGGTAATGAAAACAGTTCTTTGGAGGAGGAAGTTTTCGGACTCACCTGAATGGTGTTGGAATCTGTGGCACAGGATGCATCAGAGAGAAGCATGCGGAATTCAACATCGCGCTTGAGGGAATCAACTTCGGAATCCTGTAGAAAATAAAAGAGGCTTCTGTCGAAACATGGATACATATTAAAGTAACATTTGGAGAATTAAGGAATATCTATGAATATGTGTGTAAATTAACAAGTCATATTTTGGCCATTATTATTTTAACTAATTTTTTTACTTAACTCCTTGGCAATCTTTATTTAAAAAAAAAAAAGTGATGGAAAAATAAGAATTTATTTATAGTTGGTTCACATATTTTAATAATTTCGTAAATGTTTATAAATTTATAAATAAAAACTGTTTTCATATTGTCTTTTCATAAATTGTTAATTATTCTTGTACACTCTGGCCTTCTTGAGGTGATTAGAATTTTGAACTGAACCCTTTATTCTAATCCCTTATTTTAACTACCTTCACTCCTTGGCAATCTTTATTCTTTTAAAACAAAATTGATTAAAATTGTAATAAAAACTAAACAGATGAAAATGACATTCTTGTATGCTCCGGCCTTCTTGAGGTGATTGGCATTTTGAACCGAACCCTTTATTCTGATCACTGGGGTATATTGTTCTGATTTCATAAGCCAGGCCACTTTCATGTCTTAGTTATCTCCCTTTAACTTGTTCACCACTGCTGTAGGCAGGTATTGAACTTACAACTTGTCAAGTCAAATCACTGGATCTAACTTGTAAGCTTGTATCCCTTGGGCCACATATCCTTGAGGATATTCCAATCACGTGAAGAAGGGTGGAGCATACAATGGCTGGAATGTCATGAATATAGTAATAGAGATGAGGACAAAAGTCTGAACAATGTAAATACTATTTCATCTCAGAAATATAGACAAATATATTAAAATGAATCTATACATTTTCTTTGTTCTTGAGAATTAACAACAAAAATAATAACATTATTTATTGGAATGGTTGGCAAAACATTGGCTAACTCTCAATCGATTCGAACTTTGTAGAATGTTAAATAAGGATTTGTTCATAGTTGGTTCACATATTTTAATCTAGTAAATATTTATAAAAAACTTTTCATATTTTTTTTTTCATAAATTGTTAATTGATAAATACTGCATTGTATTAGTTTTTAAAAATGTTGTATATATAAAATTATTCTTATAAATAATCAGTCCAAGAAATAGTGTTTAATATTTTTGTTGTAAATTCTCAAGCATAAAAAAATATGTATAAATTCACTTTCATGGGTTTTGGTTTTATTACAGTTTGAATCATCGTGTTTTTAAAAACAAACACTGATGAGGAGTGAAGGTAGTTAAAATAATCGTGGTGTCAATATTCTTTTGATAATCTGATTTAGTGGACATAAATCTCCAAGTTTGCCAATATTTTTCCAATAATATGCAGAACAGATTCAACATAACTTCTGAAGAAGTCATACCTTACAATGTGAACTGAAGCAAATCTGCCTCTGCTGATAAATGGAATCACCATAGCCTCTTATTTCATTTGTTACAGTGATTATGCCTAATTCAAAACATTTTACAGAGAAGTAACTCCTACCTCCAAGCCAGGATAAGTCCTACAGTGTGCATTCAAGTAGTACCTACTGCTATAGATACCTCCTTATTTCACTGTTTACAGTGACTGTGTGGACTTACAGGCCCTTGTTAAATGTAATTGGCATATAGAAATGACAGTTTTAAATAGACAATAAGAAAAAAAGAAGCAAAACAGGGTAAAATCATACTAAACAAAATAAAAATTATATGCAAGACAAAACTAGGCACAGTAACAGTAATAAGGAAAATGTTCACAAAATATGAATTGTGTTCACATACAAAAGAGATACAGTAAAGTGGTTCTGACTTTAAAACAAGAACAAAAATATAGAGTATGAGAGTGAGAAGTAGTCTATTTTTTTTATTGGTTAAAAACAAATCCCAGCATGCATCTGTAGGATTTGTCTATAAATTTGGGGAGGAGGATATATATTTAGCAATCATTCCTATACAATCATAACCAACACCATGTCTAATCAAACATATTTTACAGAGAACTTCTACCTCCAAGCCAGAGTAGGCCTGACTGTGTGCATTTAAGAAATACCTACTGTGATAGATAGATAGATGCATGGACGGAACCACTATATCTTTTTATTTCATTCAGTTCAATAATAACTAAAAAATATTCTTTTGTAAATGTACATAAAAAAAACGATAAATAAAAAAAGGAGGAGGGTGGGGAAATTAGCCTCATTTTAAAACTGATAACATTATCGACAAACAAATATGGGTTCTATTCAATGCAAAAAAGTGAAATACCTTTAAATATTGTTATTACGGACACTTTCAAAAGTAAATGACACGTTTAGTCACAAAAAGAATTATTTTTAAAATAGAAAAAAAGTTACCTTTAATGTGTAAATTTCCAACTTAAGGTATTCTTGTAAACACATCCATGATAAATGGTGTGGAGATTTTAACTGGCTGGATCCCAAACTGTAAGAAAAAATATTTAAAAAATTGACCTAAATATAATAAAACACACTCATTATATATATATATATATATATATATATATAAAAACATAATGAAGATCCACGTATACTGTCTTAATATGTATTTGGAAAAACTACTAAAATGTTGTAAGTTTAAAAATGTATTTTTTTGACAGTATTTATTTATTTCTATTATCATATATATATATATTTTTTTTTTGATATTTCAGACTGGCCTTGGCCTTTCATTAGAAATAAATGATTTTAAAATTTAAACAGAAAGCGTTCGTCGTGAGGAGCGTCTGTCGCGAGATGTTTACGTCACGTGACGTAGAAAGCGATAGAGTTTTTGGATATTTTTAAATGTAAACTTAACTGTAATAATACTTTTAAATGTTGTTTTAAAGAAATTTTTTTTTAAGTGTATCTAAAAAGTGTTTAACTATTGAAATATTTATAAAGATTCAAAATACCTAAGTCCCTATTTAACCCTAGCCTATATGTATTTAATTTTAAAATCCAGTATTTTTCTTTTTTCTGTGTAAGTATGTGGAACTAAAATCGGAATCTATCAGTAAACATTTGCAGTTTTCTAATGTGCGTCCTGGTTGATTGAAGTTTTTTTTTTTTTTTATAAGCGTTTCACCCCGAGCAAGGCATGTCACTGCCACTACTGTGCAGGGGGCTACGTAGAGTGGAGAAAGGCTGATTAAATATAGGAAATGACAGAGGGTAGGTGATAGGCGGGTGTGGATACCGAGAATGAGGGTTGGGTAGATGAGAGGGTTGTGAGAATAGTTGGGAGTTAGTGTGATAGGAGGTGTCTATTGACCCTACATTTAAACACCTGGAGATTGTAACTGTCGGGAAAGCAGACTTGTGGAAGGGAGTTCCACAGTGTTCAGCTTTTCCCGATTATATATAAACACAACATACTTACCTTCTTATTAGGTGTGCATCACACTTCAAAAGTGTACATAATAACTACACTCACTCAAACAAAAAAAAAAACAAACAAAAAAAAACAAAAAAAAAAACAGAGGTAAAAGACTGATACACTACAAGAGAGCAAGCCTGTTTTTCTTTCCTACATTCCCATCCTTTAACCTCACACTTTTTCATTTTCTTCAGATTTCTCACTTTAACTAATTTTGATATGTGGAGATAAATACACAAGTTGTTGATGACCTTTCTATATTAGGGTTACAAATTGGTAATTGCATTAATCTTAATAAATATGGACAAAAAGAAGAAAAATAATAATAAAAAAAAAAAAACCATCATAATATTAAATTTGTTCTATATCTAAGATAAGTGAAAATGAAATTTGTATGAATTAATTAATAAACAGAGATGACACAGTATAAAAACTGAATTGGTGGGGTGGGGATGCTGATAGCTAGTTAATTGGTAATCACCCACTGCTGATTAATTGGTGCAGCCCTAGTACGTAAAGGGATTTAAAACTCCATATCACAAAACCCTCCGCTTTGTCACAGTAATATCTCAGATAGGTCTGGGCAATATCCTGAATCCAGTTTGACGTTGGTGGCGTAACTAGAAGGGCAGAACTTTCATGGGGACAGTATTTTTGTGTCTGCTGTAGGCTATAAGCCTGTATAGGATGCATTGAAATACAGAGTGGTCAAAAAGTGGGTGGGAGGTATGGGGAATAGGTTTGTGTATCAGTTATATTAATTTTTTTATTTTTTTTTATTTTTTAAAATCGTGTCACCCCAAGCAAGGCATTCCACTGCCACTATAGCGCAGGAGATTACATAGAGCGATTGGGTATGAGAAATGTCAGAAGGAGGGTGGTAGACGATTTAGGATGTACACAAGGAGAGAGTTGGAGAGAGTGGGTGTGAGTGTGTTAGGAGGTGTCTATTGACCTTACATTTAAACTCCTGGAGGTTGTAGCCGTCGGGGAAGCAGACACATGGTAGGGAATTCCACAGGCGGGAAGTGCGAGGAAAGAAGCTGTTGGAGTAGAAATTGCAGTTACATTTCATCGGTTTCACTGTAAAAGGGTGGGACCTAGTTGCCAATCTAGTATCTCATGCAAATTCACATCTAGGGGGTATCAGTGATTTAAGTTCATCAGAGCAGAAGCCATGAAAGTATTTATAGAAGAGGCACAGGGAAGCCACGTCATGCCGGTGAGAGAGTGACTGCAGGCGGTCAGCCAAGTCGGTATCAATCACATTACAGATTCTTCGCTGTATTACAATGGTTTACATTGCAACTATGGCACAGTTATTATTATGCAGAAAATTTAATTGTCAACGTAATAATTGTATTAGTAAATATGAGCGGGCCTATATGCTGTCAAAATATTGATATTGACATGCCATCTAAAATGAGAGCAACATATATATTGATGAATCAATTATTGAATATCTTACATTAAGACATAGAAAAAAAAAATCCAAGCCCTTATGCATGACAGAGGGGATATATGTATATACAAATAAATTATAATTATTTATTTACATAATTTATGTCCTCAAAAAAAAAAAAAAAAAAAAAAAAAAAAAAATCCTAAGATCACATGAAAAATTTACTTAAAAAAAAATTTAACCTTCACACCTTGGCTGTCATTTTCAATGAAATACAAATAAATACACAATTCTCTTTATTATAATAGAGAGGATAATTGTGTATGTAATCTCAAAATAAATGTTATCATTTACTGTCCACCGACTTTTGAACCACTCTGTAAATATGGTTTTAATATCAAGTCAGTACTCACAGTTGAAAACTCTTTTCAATTTTGAGTAACTTAAACTCTGGCACATATATTGGCCTACCTACTGTCTACAAAGCAAACAATTGAAAGATGAAACAGTTTTTGAGGACGTGCTCAAATAATTGAAAAAAAAGAAAAAGTAAAAGTTTTTTTGTACAAAGTTGTGATTTTCATTTCAGAAATAAAAACGGTCCTTTTTATTTTTTAAAACAAACAAAAAAAAATAAATAAATAAAACACTTTTTTTTACCTATATGCTGTTTTTGATTTTAACTGTTAAAGCATGCTTGGTGTGTATTTAAAGCATACTATATTTGACTATGTGAAAATAATATGATACACAAACTAGTTTTATAACTTTAAGAGCGAGTCACTGTGCAATATGTATATTTTTTGTGGGGGGCAGCAACTCTATGACAGTTCTGGCTGGCTAGCTATTTCACTGATTGGCATGTACCTCATAACAAACTAGAGGGTACCTCAATGTGTCGTCATGGTTAACAAGCTAGTTTAATTAACAGGTACTCTTGGGTTATGATGTGAGTATGATCATCACAAGGTGGACCATACTTGTTAATGAAGAGTTAAAAAAAAAGAAAAAAAAAAAAAGAAAACTGATAACCAATTAATCAGCAAAGACTTATAATATCCATTGGTGATTATCAACCGATTAATCAGAGCAACATGAATATAATGATAAACTCACATTATCTGTTGATAATAATATCTGTTATATTTATGGAGTCACAAGAAAAGGAATGAAGGAATAAAAAAAAAAATTATAAGAATATGATTTAAATTCATTCATGTCAACGATGAATGAAGATTTTTAAGGTGGGGAGGAAAATTCTGCAGTGTCATAATGGGGTGACTGAGCATGAAAACTGATTAAAAAAAAACAGTCAGTTAACCAATGCTACTATGAATAATCTATGTCTATGGCTATATCAGGTTGAATACACCGGTTCCTGTCTGATCACCAGAGTTAAGCAACATTGAGCTTGGTCAGTACTTAATGGGTGACCATTTGGGAATACCAGGTGCTGTTAACATAAGAACCAAGAATAGTCCTCCAGATTTGGGGGTTGGGTGCAGGGCTAACAACCCTGCCCTGTAAAAAGCAGTTTGTTACAGCAACAAAAAGTTGCTGCCCTATGCACCATCTGGGTGTGATGGATAAATGGTGATGAATATGAATAATAATTAAAGTCAATTTTAAATTTTACAAAGGCTGTTATACAAAGTGCCACGGGTAAATTGTTGCCATTTTAGATTTTTAATTTTCCATATGTGTGTTTGTTTTTGTCAACTGCACAGTATAGTAAAATCAGTTGGGTACCATCTCTGAGAAGAGCACTATGACGCAATTCACTAACCAGAAATTTGGAAGCAACGTGCTGAATTGCTTGGCATTTATGATTGAAGCTCCAATATGAACATTTCAGAGTGTCTGGGTGTCAATCTGAAAACAGTGCAGAGGATTCGGAAAAGGTTGGTGGAGTCTAATAGTGATGAAAAAGGTGTTTGGAGTGATCACTGGTGATTTTTTTTTTTTTTTTTAATCATCTCACCCCAAGCAAGGCATTCCACTGCCACTATTGCGCATGGGGCTACATAGGGGAAGGTAAAGAGAAGGAGTGTATAGACATAGGGAATGTCAGGAGAAAGGTGATAGATGAGTAAGGATAGCGAGGATGAGTGTCGGGCAGATGGGAAGAGTGTTTGATAGAATGGGAGCAGGTTAGTGTGTTAGGAGGTGTCTATTGACCTTACATTTAAACTCCTGGAGATTGTAGCCATCGGGGAAGCAATCGTTTGGAAGAGAATTCCACAGTCGGGAAGTGCGAGGAAAGAAACTGTTGGAGTAGAAATTGCAGTTACATTTCATCGGTTTCACTGTAAAAGGGTGGGACCTAGTTGCCAATCTAGTATCTCATGCAAATTCACATCTAGGGGGTATCAGTGATTTAAGTTCATCAGAGCAGAAGCCATGAAAGTATTTATAGTGATGGTGATGTTATGTTGCCATTCATCTTCCCACAGGGCCACAGACTCAACACATAGTCCTACATTAAGTACCTTGAGGAGGTAGTGCTGCCATGAGTCAAGAGGGTGGCTGCTGGAAGACCCTTTGCCTGGCAACAAAACACTGCACCATGCCACAAAAGCAGAAGAACCCAGTGATGGCTGTCAGACAATTTTTGCGATCACATCATTTCTTACATATGGCTATCAAACTCCCCAGAGTGCAACCCCCTCGATTATTGGGTGGGGGACAGTTAAACAACAGACCAACAAAATACCTTGTAGGACCAATGATGAACTATGGCAGCATTCACCAACTTAAACAAAGAGACCATTCAAAAGAATTGCAGGAGATCCTAAAATTGTCTGGAGGCTGTGGTTGAAGCCAATGGCAATTTTATTGAATAATTTAACACTATTTCAGGAAGTTATTTTTGTGTAATTTTGGTAAACATATTTGTTAAAATTGATATGTCAGTGTTATTCTTATTTTTTGCATAAATCAGATGGCAATTTAACAATTGCATTGTGCAGATAATATTGTATTAAGTGTTTCTTTCTTTCTTTTTTTTTTATTAAAATTTAAAGAATGATTTATGAGATCAGCCACTTGCCTTAAAAAGATTGAGCATTAATCGAATACTGAAGAGCGAGTAGCAATAATTGGTTTGCTCATTCTTCATTTATGGACCCGAAATGTAAACAGTAATTTTAGAATTTTTAAATCTAGTCCAGCTGATAATTATTTCACTGTCTAAGAAAAATAAAAAGCAAAGACAAACTCAAACATGTGCCCACTAAAATTATTGCACAATATTTGAATTTCCTTGATTGGGTTCTGACAGTTGACTACTTAAAAAGTATAAAATACCAGTTGGGATGCGATGGTGTAATAGTGAAAATAATACCGTAGGTGTGTACCAGTCGCATCCTCCTCAACAATTTTACCAATCTAGAAAAATGTTCAAGATGTCCCTAATATGCAAACAGCCTGAGCAGTCAAAAGCAACAAAATTTACTTAAACTTATTTGAAGTTTTAAATTTTTATTTCTTATAATTTACTGTATACACTTTTAATTCTCTTAGGAATGTTTACTTACAAGATTATAAAAATATCATTTTATAAATAAATAAATTTGTAATGAAATTTCTTTATTCAAAAATTTTTTTAAAAAAATATAAAATTATCAGTTGTGATATAGAGTTGACATCCTTGCTTTTTATTTTTTTTAATCAGTGAAATTAATATCAACTAGACTAAATTTAAAAAAATTTAAATTACTATGTTTACATTATGGGTTCAAAAATGAAAAATGAGAAAACCAGTTATTGCGCCTCACTTGTCAGAACTCGGTCAATACTCAATTTTTTTTAAGGCATGTGGCTGATGGATAGCAACTCAGACTGTGAAATTGGAGAGCCGAGTTCAAATTTCAGTCATTGTATTCACTTACATGCTAATATCCTTGAGAAAGGTATGAATCCATCTCTTCCCCCACCAGCTATGGGTAAATAGCAAAACGGACCGAGTTCTATAACCCTGGGTAGCAATCGGTCTAGAAGGAAATTGAATTCAAAACCAGCTTGTTGAGAGTTAATAGCAAGACAGACTGAGTTATAAAGCCTTAGATGGCAACCAGTCTACTGCAGAAAGAACTTGATGATTTAAGAAAGTCAAAATCTTGGGCCATATTTCTTCAGAAATGAACAATTTCTGATGGAATTTCTTCCTTATCTGAGAAGGATTATTTGTAATTAGGAAAAAGTCAATCAATAAAATTAATCGACACGAAATGTGTGTTGTTTTTAGTAATATATATCCTATAAAGAGTGGATGTACAGGTTCCACCTACGAAACTCTGGAGTTGGGATACCAAAGACAACATCAATCAACAAAGTGACAAACTTATATATATATATATATATATAATATGATGGACTCTCCTGTTGAGTTAACGTATGAGGATCTGACAACCAACAGCTTTAGAAAAAAAAATAAAATAAAATAATGATTAGCAGACATGAAAATTTTTATTTCTGAAAATATTAAAGTCACAAATGCTTTCAAGATTTCTCAGATTTTTATCAATGCTTAATGAGAAGGCAAAAAATCTAAGCCACAGATCTCATGATTAAAAATTCTGACTCATATCTTCAGAGATTCTATTTTAAAATTTTAACTTTTTTGAGAAAGAGAAAGAAAAAAAAAGATATGATATAAAATAGCTTTCTATACTGACTAGTTTAACTCCACCACTCACTTAGCAAATGCATAAAACAACTTATTTTCATCATATTTTTTTTTTTTCAAGATATTGATGTTCCATTATGCAACCCAGAGGTCAAGAAGAAAGTTCACATCAGTAATGGCTAGAACACTTACTGGACTTGAGAAACATGTTATCCTGAAAAATTATTTTCATAGAATAATTTTATAAATTCCAAATGACATTAATATTGGATACTCAGTGAATGCTGAATCTTCCTTACAAGGAATTAATAATACCATTAGAGAAGAGGAAAACAGATACTACACTTTGATCCAAGCCCTATGGGCTGGGAGTGAAGAAAAGCATAACTAGAGTAGAAGAAGTTGTTCAAACAATGAATGTCAATTGTTTCCTCAAATGGAAATGACTGTTTATGTTACCATTAAAAGATAACAGATGCTACACTTTGATCCCAGCCTAATGGCTAGGTAGTGAAAAGTAGAAAAAAAAAAAGCATTAACTTGAGTAGCACAAACTTCTCAGTCAAAAAATGCCAAATGTTTCCTTATAAGGAAACAGCTAGTATTACCTTTAGAAATGAGAACAGATACTACACTCTGATCTGATTTTTTCTACAGCATACTAACTTCTTATGTGTCATTTAATGCTAAAATTTAATTTTTTGGGGAGCTTTGGTAACTTATTTTATGTTTTATTGCTGATATCTGATATATTATTTTTTTTACTATGAAAATGTGTTGCCGTTATTTTCATAATGTTTTAACCCCAGTTTGGAGGGTTCACTATTTGCTCATAGATGGGACCCAAACAGGTGCTACCACCCAAGGTTAGGGTGGACCAGAGAACAGCAATTAAGAGATGGCTCCACGCTCCCCAAAACATACCAATCAGAACTTGCTGCCAAATGTAGTTTATCGTTATACTCAGGACAGTCAGGGAATGTAGAAAATAGCACTTGAATAGCATCGGCTGCTTGATCAATGAAAGTCAAATGTTTCCTTATAAGAAAATGGCTGATATTACCATTAGTTATGAAGTGGACAGATACTACACTTCAATCCCAGCCCGAAGGTCAGGGAGTGAAGAAAAGCTTAATTCTAGTGACACTGGCTGTTCGGTCAATGAATGCCATTTCCTTAAAAAGAAATGATTTGATATTTCGATTATAATGAGACCTTTTTCCAAAGTCTTTCTCCCTTTCAAAGACTGTTTTACTAATAGCATGCAGTTCAGAACTTGTCTGGTAAAAGACTATTATTCCAACAGTTTGAATCTCTAGTTTTAAGTCTGTCCCTTTAAAAAGACTAACATTCTTTGTTACTTGAGAAATACTGCTAATAGCCTGTATTAAGTATTATTCCTCACTGAGTGACAAACAAAAATTGCTTTCTTACAAAATTTCACCAATATTTCGATATCATCTTATCAAGGACCTCTCACTAATTTCTAATACTTTTGATTGGATAAGATGAAAGAGATTGAACTGTACTATACTGAACTACCAAAATAGTAACAATACCAATTTTTCCATTAATTTATCTAACAAGCAATGGAAATTCAATACAAAATCAACTATAGACAGTTGGACATTTTTTTAAAATTTATTTTGAACTTGTTAATTTAGACATTATATTTTAACAATGCAAAAACCTGTAAAAAGCTGAGCAAGTCATGGAGCAAAGAACAAGGGTTCATATATTCACAAATATCCAAAGTGCATTAGTGTAGCTAATAAAAGTAGAGGTCATTGATCAATGTAATAGTCCTGCTGGGCTATGATTTTGAGTTTAAATGAATGGTATTGGGGAGGGATAACTTTAGGAGAGAGAGAGAAAGAGAGTTTAAGAAAATATTGTACAGGAGACAAACAGAGAGAGAGAGAGAGGTGAAAGATGGAGGGATAGAGAGTGGGTGAAAGATTGAGAGAGAGAGAAAGAGAGAAAAAAAACACAGAACGCGAAACAGTCAGCAAGAATAAAACAGAGAGCAAGCATGAGAGAGAGAGCATGTGAAACCCAGAGAAACCCAGGGAGAGATTAAGTGAAACCCAAACTGAGAGAGATTAAGTGAAACCCAAACTGAGAGAGATTAAGTGAAACCCAGGGAGCGAAACCCAAACTGGGAGAGAGAGAAACCCAGAGAGTGAAACCCAAACTGAGAGAGAAAGAGAAACCCAGAGAGTGAAACCCAAACCCAGAGAGTGAAACCCAAACTGAGAGAGAAAGAGAAACCCAGAGAGTGAAACCCAAACTGAGAGAGAAAGAGAAACCCAGAGAGTGAAACCCAAACTGAGAGAGAAAGAGAAACCCAGAGAGTGAAACCTAAACTGAGAGAGAAAGAGAAACCCAGAGAGTGAAACCCAAACTGAGAGAGAAAGTGAAACCCAAACTGAGAGAGAAAGTGAAACCCAGAGAGTGAAACCCAAACTGGGAGAGAAAGAGAAACCCAGAGCGAAACCCAAACTGGAGAGAAAGCGAAACCCAGTGAGCGAAACCCAAACTGGGAGAGAAAGAGAGAGCAAAACCTAAAGAGAGAGAGCAGGAGAGTGAAACTGGAAATGTGAAAGAAAAATCCTTTCAATGAAAATTACATTAGCTTAATTTTTATTCTATTCTACTTTAGAAATGTTGGGTATGAGATAGCATAGTGTGAGTGTCTCTTGTCCTAGAGTGATGAGTCATCATCACTCAACCAGCTGTTAGTGTGCTTCAAAAGGTTTATGAACAGTTTGTTACCACTGATACATTGCCACAATTTTTTTCCCAATTAAAATCTAATTTTTCAATTTATCATTGTTTTGTGCAGAGTTAAAAGTTCATTTGTAAAAGTCAATTTGTTCTGCCACAGTAATATTCGTGCTTAAAGAATTATGAATCAAATTTTTTTTATTTCCAAATGTGGAGCTCATTACTGGTCAAACATTTTTTTAGAGATATGCAGGCATAAAAAATGAAGCAAATGAAAGTTTGGATGAATTTGATCTATCCGTGGTAAGACAGATTACATAAATGGCTAGTAAATAATTTGCAATGCATTCCTATAGTAAAATCATTTCCAATGAATTTCTATATATGCTTTTAGTATTTGCTATGTCACTATATATGTGATCATTAGAGGAAAAGAACGTTTTGTATTTGATAAAAACCAGTAATTTCAAAATTAAGCCCAGCATCACATTAGAGAAGAGATCTGCTGCAAATTGGACACACAACAACCAAATCTCTGCTGTGAATGACCCAAATGTATGTGGAATATCTTGAGAATTAATAAATCAACCATTGAACCTGGCATTGCGAATATTGTTGCAGAGAAACATGTCACATACCTATTAAAGAAAAAAAATAGCCATCTTAAACTTTGTGCGTTAAAAAGAAAAAGTTTGTGAAAAGGATGGTTTTCCCTTGACACCACTACTATTTTAACTACCTTCACTCCCTCAGCAATATCTGCAGTTTTACAAAGCAATTATTAGAATTTTAATAAAAGGCAAATATATAAAAGTAAATTCATAAAGTTTCATCATTCTTTGTGAATTTATAAAATATTAGACAATATTTTTTATTAGATTGTTTATTAATAAGAATACTTTTACATTTCTTCGTGTGCCATAGCCCTTCAGGAAGTAGGAGATCATGAACTTTTATTTGTCTCTTGTAACTCTTAATATCTTTCCTCCTGGCATCTTTCTCAAACCTTGCTCCACCTTTCATTTGCTCAAGCCTCTCAAATATGTCTCACGCTGCTTTCTCGTCTCTCTTTCTTTCCAGCTGTCCTGTGAGTACCAGAATCTCCAAGTCTTCCATCTTCTTTGTGTGTCCAAGGAACCTCAGCCATCTCCTCCTGATGTTAATCATGAGTTTTCTTTTTGTTTGCATCCTCTCCAACACCTCATGATTGCTCAAGTGCTTGGTCCATGGTATTCTCAGCTTTCTTCTGTAGAACCACATCTCTGATGCTTGACTCTTTCTGATTCTAAATATAAGTGTCCTTTTTGTTTCCATTTTCCTTAAAATTTCCTCACTGCTCACATGCTCAGTCCATGGTATTCTCAGCCTTCTTCTGTAGAACCACATCTCTGATGCTTGTCTCTTTCTGATTCTAAGTATAAGTGTCATTTTTGTTTTCATTTTCCTTTCAACTTCCTCATTGCCCTCATGATCCGTCCATGGTATTTTCAGCCTTCTTCTGTAGAAAGACATCTCTGATGCTTGTCTCTTTCTGATTTTAAGTATAAATGTCCTTTTTGTTTCCATTTTCCTTAAAACTTCTTCATTGCTCACATGCTAAGTCCATAGTATTCTCAGCCTTCTTCTGGAGAACCACATCTCTGATGCTTGTCTCTTTCTGATTCTAAGTATAAGTGTCCTTTTTGTTTCCATTTTCCTTAAAACTTCCTCATTGATCCCATGCTCCGTCCATGGTATTCTCAGCTTTCTTCTGTAGAACAACATTTCTGCTGCCTTGAGTCTTTCCTTCATCCTTGAAAATATTGTCTAACACTCGATGACATACAGAAGGACAGATATCACATAGCAGTCCAGCACTTTTCTTTGTTTCCAGTAAGATTTTCCTGCCTCTCAATACTCTGGTTGGCTTTTGAAATGCTAACTTTGTCATGCCAATGCACCTTCAGCTCTCAATGTTGCACTTTCCATCCTTTGTCAGAACGCTTCCCCGGTATTTACAACATTCTATATTGTGCACTTCCCGCCTGTGGAATTCCCTTCCGCATGATTGCTTCCTCTACAGTAGTTTAAATGTAGGGTCAATAGACACCTCCTAACACACTAACTCACACCCATTCTCTCCAACTCTCTCCCTATGTACATCCTAACTTGTCTATCACTCTCCTTCTGACATTTCCTATACCCAATCGCTCTATGTAACCCCCTGCACTATAGTGGCAGTGGAATGCCTTGCTTGGGGTGACATGATTAAAAACAAAAAAACAAATACAAGGTTTATCATTTATCAATTTATAAAGAATATGAAAATATTTTTTTCTATTTATGAATTTATAAAATGTGGCTGTCAACCATGGAAATTAAAATAGACAACAAGCAACTAATTATGAACTTTGTTAAATTTTAGAAGTTTAAAATAACTTAAAATTAATTAAAAAGTGATAAATAATAAATATCACATTGTACTTGGTTTGCATATTTTTATAATTTTTTAAATAAATGTTGCTGAGGAAGTGAAGGCAGTACAAAATAATAACAGTGTCAAAGGAAAAACTGTCCTTCAGAGCTGGTTTTTTTGGTGGGCACGAAAGATAAAGTTTGCCAAACAATTATTGTATCATTAACAACATTTGGACAAAAATTATTGTATCATACTAGTTTGATACCTGTCACTTCCCTGACAAGATGAAATTTTAAATCTAAATTATTTGTCCATTTAAAATGTTACATTTACTGGGAAAATATTCTGTTTAAATACAGGTGTAAAATGAAAAATAAAAATAATATTAAAAGAGCTGTACATTTCAGCTTTACTTGTCTCGTGTGACTACCAAATAGAAATGGAAATTAGCCATTGTGATACAGATGTCAATTGTAGTTCAAGTCAAAATGGTCTATACACTCCACCCACATCTATTGAACAGGTGAAGAGGCTCATCCCTTGTTCCCTGTTTAGGATGTGGTTTCCGGCTTTCTCTTTGCCATTCTTTTTACCCTTACATAGCCCCCTGCGCATCAGTGGCGTTATCGCCTTGCTTGGGGTGATATGATTAAAAAAAAAAAAAATACATTGAATGTGCACATCTATATTTCCATTCAGTAAAAACCCTAAAACATTTAAATAAAAAAAAAAAAAAAAAAATAAATAATAATAATAAAAAATTACCAAAAAGAAAAATTATTTTTGCGTTTTGAACTTTATGCTTTTGTTATTCAACCCAGGTTAGAGGTTGTCTAAACTGATTTGGAGGGGAACAGTAATTTTCTAAGTGTAGCTTAGATGTGACCCAAAACTGAAAGCATGGAGCACTCAGTGAGGATCAAACTGACTGATCTAGCAAGGCAAGCTTGTTAACCATTGTACCCTGTTTAAGTGCACACTTGGGAGAAGAATAAATTATTCAATGTCTTATTTCAAACTCGGTCAAATTATACATGTGCATCTGGGTACATTAAAAGATACAAGCACATTTAAGTCACTCTTGTACAAAATAGACACACACACTCAGACTGAATGTCAAAGAATCAGTTCTTTTCTAGTCTAGATTAAGATTTGAATGTATTTTGATGAATTTGTTTTCTACAGCTTAACCCTTCGCAGGTTATTTTTTTTTTTTTAATCATATTACCCCAAGCAAGGTGAAAACGCCACCGATGCACAGGGAGCTACGTAAGAGTGAAAAGATTGGAAAAGAGAAAAACCGGAAACCACAACCTAAACAGGAAACAAGGGATATTTAAAGCCAGAAAATATTTTTAGATTCAGAAAATTTTTTTTTTTTGTGGGGAAATAATAATGGTTTTAGTAATACAAGTATTAATAATTAACCCATAGGTAGCGGGGAGAAGAGGTGGAATCATACCTTTTCCAAGGGCATTTACATGTAAGTGAATGTAATGATCCTAACAAGAATTAGAACTTGGCTCTCTGATTAACAATTATAAACCATTCTCCATTACATCACTTGCACATCCAAGCTTACAGCACCTGGAATTCCCAAGCGGTCACCCATCTAGGTACTGAAAAGGTTCAACATTGCTTAACTTCGATGATCATTTGGAGATTTAAGATAAAAAAAATGAAATAAAATAAAGAGTTTACCAGAAGATTTTTGTTATAGAAAAAGGTCCGTGGAGCCCCCTATCTCTACTCTATTGCCATTTAGTTCAGACCTTTACAGCAACAACAGGCATTAGCACTTCCATAGAGTTGAATCACCCATATTTCCACCAGGTTTCAGTTTGGACAACTTCCCCCACCACAGACTTCTACAGGTTCCTGCACAGATACTTCTTTGAACATTACAACCTTAAAAACTTCAAAGTCAAGGTCCAATCATTACATGTTGTCTACCTTGAGAGGCTCTTGAGCCTCGTATTTGGTGACACTTAGTATTAAAAAAATGGTTTTGGAAATACAGGATTAAGAAATCGTACTTGTGATATCACGGCTGGCATAAAACGGATATTTGCAGAGAAATGTTTACAGGTTAATGAAACAACATTGGAAGCATAAAGAGGATAATATCTGTTTCATTGTTTTATCAAACAATGGTTCCTAGTGACTGTTTTATGTTTTATACAAGAGCTATTTAATAACCATGCATATGTGTACATGGTGTGGGATGAAGGAAGCATGTTTAAATGTCTCAAATGGAAAACTAATGTAAATTTAAAACAATAGACACTTAATACAGATGTCATTAAGTAGAAAAAACATATTTGGGATTCAATTATCTCCTGATAATGTGTCAAATTAATTAAGACTAATTGCATTTAAAGACAAGCTGACTTAATTGGTGGTCTTTTCTAAAGTCCAATGAATTCATTCATTAAGACCGGCTCTAGATCATACAATTCTGCATCTTCCTTATGTTCCGCTTTGCCAATACTTCATAAGTAATGGACTTTCTATTCTGATCACAAGTAGAGATGGAAAAGACATCTCGGAGATGCTGTTTGGTTGCCATAAAATGCAGGAAGTGATAACTGTTAGTTTAATGGAGGTTTAAGTGAAATAGAAAATCTTGACATCATTAAAACCTTGTTCCTTTGTATCCTTTCCTTGAAATAATGAGCTACAGTTATCAGTCAGTCAGCTAAGTGCCATACGTGATATACGCTTGGGCAATCATGTCTTGAAAGAGACATGACTGATTGGGTAGAAGATTATCCCGCAGTAGGTTGCCATTGCTTTCTGCGGTAGACTGGTTGCCGACCAAGGCTATAGAACCCAATCTGTCCTGCTATTTAACCCATAACTGAAAGGAAGAGACAGATTAATACCTTTCCCAAGGGTATTTGCGTGTAAGTGAATACAATGGATTCAACTGGAATTTGAACTCGGCTCCTCAGTTTCTCGTTCCATGCTGATATCCACTGCACCATAACGCACATCCTGCTACAGTTATACTTGACTGTTATTGTAATATTTTGTTAAAGTTGTTAAGCCGGTGTATTTAACAATCATAAAAGGGTATTCCCACAGGTATTTTGTAGTTGCAGAACTAGCAAGGAACTTGTTTGTTTATTAAATTTATGAGAGAATGTGAATTAGAAAACTATTACATTATTAGAAGTACTATTAGTTCCTTTTAAATATTCTTATTACTATTATTATAAAATATTATTGCTCTTTACAGAAATAACATATTCCCACATACAAGGCAACTTTTAGATCAGTCAGCCAGTTAAGGGCCATACATGTATTAAATTGGATGATCATGTCACTTTTGATCCATGACTGACAAGGCAGAAGATTTTACTAGTACTACTAGCAGTTGTCATTTTTATTATTGTTTTTGACAGAATTATTATTACTAGTTATCAATATTAAATATTATTATTACGCTTTTTGGAAATACCATATATTTCTGCATATGAGGAAGCCTTTAATTAAGTGTTATAAGTGATGCAAAATTAGGTGATCATGTCTCTTTCGATTCTGACTAAGCAGAAGATTTTCCTGCAATAGGATGCCATTTCTTTCTCTGGTAGAATGGTTGCCAACCAAGGATATAGAACCCAATTAGCCTTGCTAATGAATCCATAGCTGGAGGGATAAGAGATGGATTAATATCTTTTCCAAGAGTATTTGTGTGTAAGTGAATGCAATGGAATTCGAACTTGGCTCTATTGATTTCTCATTCCAAGCTGATATCCACTGCACCACAATGCACATCCTAACCTTTAAATGAGATAAAAAAAAAAGCAAACAAAAAAAAGCAAATTTCCATGAATTTATCCTATACCTGTAGTCTAAGATGACTGCTTATTGTTTATATAAAGATGATATTCGAAATATTGTTATTTACTGTATCCTTAGAAATTCAAAATAACAAAACTGATATTATATCATGTTTTTCTTCTGCAGTCAGTCAGTTAAGTGCCATATGTGATACATGCTTGGGTGATCATGTCTCAAAAGAGACATGACTGACTGGGCAGAAGATTATTCCGCAGTAGGTTGCCATTGCTTTCTGCGGTAGACTTGTTGCCAGCTAAGGCTATAGAACCCAATATATCCTATTATTTAACCAATAACTGGAGGGAAGAGAGAGATTAATACCTTTCCCAAGGGTATTTGTGTGTAAGTGAATGCAAGGAATTCAACTGAAATTCGAACTCAGTTCCCCAATTTGTTGTTCCAAGTCGATATCCACTGCACTACAACGCACGTCTTATGTGCGTTGTGGTGCAGTGGTTATCGATTTTCCTATGCACGTTTTCTAAAAGGGGGGAAACCATTGTTTTGTTTATATTTCATGAGATGATCTCTTGCGAATACTGATTATTCTTTTCTGAGATCTAAATAGTTACAGTCTGGTGTACTAATGGCCATCTACTTATACTTTATAGACAATCACAAAATATCGCTAATAATCGTATGATAATAACGCATTCTATTGCTGTAAACATAATCATGACTTGTTTACATTTTCTAAGCTGAGCTTGCATGGATACAAGTTTATTTCATTGATATGGAATTATCCTTTTAAAAGGCAATTTATTATGATGTTATGCTAGTAATGGCTAAGATAGAAATGGTTTTATTACTTTTATTATCAGTTTATTTGATAATGGGAATCTTTTCATGTATGTTAATGGTTATTGGACCGAGGCCGAGGTACGCCTACTGACAAATATCAGTAAGAATTTAAGGTTTTTTTTTGTTTTTTTTTAAGAATTTTAGCATAAGATGAAATCCAATTTTATTTTTTAAACATAAGTTTTTTGGATTCAAAAGGTTGTCTTATACATGCAAATATATGCTAGTTATTAAATATTATTGCTCTTTACAGAGATATTGTATATTATTATTTAATCAAGCATCTGTATGTTACCATCAGAAATCTGGTGGTCATTACTGAGAGTTGAGCAGTGGCAAGTCCCCTCAAATTACCAGCACTTTTCTCAGTATACTTGCTGACACCCATTAATGCTGTAGTCTTTATAAACTCAGCTCGTCTCCTCGAATCTCAATTCCAGTATTTTTGACACGATTCAAACTATGCTTACTATTATGGGCAGGATTTGAAATCTCATACTCCATGTCTTTACCAAAATTGCACAAAAAGATATCTTGAAAAAATACTAAAGAGCGAATTTATTTAAAAAAAAAAAAAAAAAAAAAAAAAATTGCCATTCGCTTCAACCATAGCCTCTAGATGACTTAGGAATCTCCTGCAATATATCTGGACTCACTCCTTGTTTAAATTGGTGAATGCTGCCATAATCCTTGCTTTCAGTTCATTTTCGGTATGACAAGGAGTTTTATTGGGTTCTCGTTCAACTGCGACCCCACTCATAGTAATCAAAAGAATTGGCAGCCTGGGGAGTTAGGTGACCAGATGTAAGGCGGGGATGTGGTTGCAAAAATTGTCTGCCAGCTGTGGCTAGGTTCTTCTGCGCATTTGGCATGGTGCAGAGTCCTGTTGCCAGACATACCATCTTCCAGTAGCCACCCTCTTAACTCAGGGCAGCACTACATCCCCAAGGCACTTGATGTATGCCTTCATGTTGAGTCTGAGGCCCTGCAGGAAGATGAATGGAGGCATAACATCGCCATCACTAGTAATCAATCTAACCACTTTCATAATTGCCATTAGACTCATCCAATGCTTTTCGAATCCTTTACACTGTCCTCAGACTGGCCCCCAAATACTCTGAAATGTTCACATTCTGCCATGAATGCCAAGAGGTACATCACACGGTTTACAAATTTCTGGCTGGGTGAATTGCGTCATGTGTATTGCGGTGCTGTAAATATTGACTCGGAATGGCAAATCGGGTAGCCGAGTTCAAATTCCAGTTGAATTCCTTGCATTCACTTATGCACAAATACCCTTAGGAAAGGTATTAATCTGTCTCTTCCCTCCAGTTATTGGTTAAATAATAGGACAGATTGGGTTCTATAGCCTTGGCTGCCAACCAGCCTACACCAGAAACCAGTGACAACCTACTACAGGATAATCTTCTGTCAAGTCAGTCGTCTCATTCGAGACATGATCACCTATAGCGTGTATCATGTACGGCACTTAAATGACTGAATTGCATCATGGTGCTCTTTTTCTTACAGATGGTGCCCAACTGATCCTACTATACTGTGCAGTCGACAATATTAAAAATAAACACTGTGCATGTGAGAAATCAATATATAATGGTGACAATTTTCCTTGCATAGCTTATAGATGATAAAATGAAATTGCTAGTAATTTCACTACAAAATGTATTGTTGGTCATTTTACTATAAAAAATGTACTGTTGGTAATTTTATTAAAAGAAAATTTACATGTGATTTTTGCTTGGGGCTTCACAATAGCTGGGATCTTAACAAGTGCTACCACCCCAGGTTAGGCAGGAGTTAAGAGGTGATTTCACACTCCTGAAAACCCTAATCTCTCAATCAGAGGTTTTGCTGCCAGAGGCTGTTTATTGGCATTCTCGGGAGGGGTTAGTTCTTGGCTAACTGCATCTCTCGTCACATAATGGCCTATTTGTGTTGTTGAATTTGTGACCTGTGTTTTACATATATTTTTATTTTGTGGCAAGAAGACAGTCTAATTATTGATTAAGTGGTACTGGCTTATACAGGGTGACCCCAAAACAACAGAACCTATAAATATTGTAATAAATCCTACAGTTATTTTAGGTCCAATTATTTTAAAGAAATTTTGTGGATTTATACTTCAGTCTGTGTATGATTATTCCCAAAAGTTTTAGTTAAATTGGTCGCTTTGCATAAAAGTCACAATCTTTCCAAAATATGCTCCAAATGGGCTCTGCGGTGTTGGAGGCAACCTTGCAAACATCGCGCAAAATTTTTGCTGTGATTGTTGCCTTCAGTTCACCAATTGTTTGAGGGTTTTTCTGGTACACTTTATTCTAGAGGTACCTCCACAAATAAAAATAAGGTGTTGGGGAGGGGGGTTCAAGTCTGGTGAGTGCAGTGCCAAATGTCACACTTCCTGCTGATTAGTCTCTCCTGAAACTGCTCTCTCAGCTAGGTTAGGGAGTCATTTGGGGTGTGTGTGTGTGTGTAGGGGTGGGTGGGGGCGTCTTGCTGTAACCTTATTTTCAGATAGCAGGTATTAATTTTAGGTAATTTTCAAGATGAGAAGAGAATTCTCTGAAAATGGAAAATACAATTATTTTTGTCAGGTAAAGTAGCTGAAATGTTAACAAGTGGAAAATACAGATAGAAGGATTCACTGGGTGGAAAATCTTTTTGTTGAGAGAAGTAAGTGAATTTATCAAAGTTACTGATTTCTAGTCAGTATATTTGTCAATGGTACGTGTATAACATGCGAAAGCAAAGTTTTAAGACATATGTAGATATAAATTGAAAACAGGGTTTGAAAATCCAGAACAAGTTTAACTGGAAGCAAAATGTTAGTTAAAAATAAACATGTTTATTTAAAAAGTCAAAGCAAGATATTTTAAACATTTCAGAGTGGGTAGAGACTATTTTAATAATGTATAGTTTTTTAGTCTGAGATTAGAAAAAACAAAAAAAAAAAAAAAAAAAAAAACCCCAAAAAAACAACAAAGCTTAGTTAACAGTTTGAGAAAACTTTAGATTTGGAGTTGTCAGGATTCAGTTTTTAAAGTAGTAAACTTACGATGGAAAAACAATTTCTACCAAATATCATTAATGTCTTTATCATTAGGTCTAACACTAACCCTTCTAAGTTAGACAAATTTTCTCACTAGAATCTATCTTACATATTTATAAGTCTACCATTCATACTTAATTTGAATATTGCTGCCATGTCTTGTCTGGTGCTTCTGCTATATATTTATCATTTTACAGTTTACATCCTTTCAGAGTTTAAATGTCTAGATGTAACCATAATTTCTCTGCTAACAGTTTTTTCTATTGCATTTCACGCTTCCGGCTTCTGAGTTAACTTTTATCTTCAAAGGTTAAAATGCAATGTCAATCATTATCTTCAGTCTTCTTAATTCCTGTTCTTTTATTGTTCGCTCTCCTTAAGAAAATTATTTTCTCATATTCTCCTTGTGTCTTAATGGCTTTATTACCCTGCTTGGAGAGAAATGATTAAAAGAGAAAAAAACAAATGTGGGGGGAGATAGCAGTTAACGCTAGACTTGAACAGGTTAAGATTGTAGGGATCAGGAAACATTCTTCTGGGAGTCAATTTTACAAAGGTATGAAGCTCAGGTGGGGAAGATAACGGCTAACTCTAGACTTGAACAGGTTAAAATTGTAGTGATCGAGAAAACATCCACTTGGGAGTCAGTTCCACAAAGTAAGAGGTAAGAAGATCCTAAGATGGAGCCTTGGGGGACACCTGTGTTTGTATGGTAGTTCTGGGAGGCATGTCCATTTAATACCTCCCATTAGCATGGACCAGGCTTGCCTCCCAGAGAGTAAAACACTATGCCTCCTTGGTCTCACACTTTCAGCGGACCTCAAATGGAATGACTATATCGAATCCATTGCTAAATCTGCTGCTATGAAAGTTGGTTCTCTGTGTAGGGCCTGGAAGTTTTTTCCGTCTAAATCTATCCTGTACATATATAAATCTACCATCCGCCCGTGCATTGAATACTGCTGCCATATCTGGTCGGGTGCCCCTGCTATTCTCCTCGGGCTTCTCGATAAGGTTCAGAGGAGGGTCTGTAATGTGATAGATACCGACTTGGCAGACCACCTGCAGTCTCTCTCCTACCGGCGCGACGTGGCTTCCCTGTGTCTCTTCTATAAATATTTTCATGGCTTCTGCTCCGATGAACTTAGATCACTGGTGCAAACTAAATACAAATTTGCACGAGATACTAGATTAGCAACTAGATCCCACCCTTTTACAGTGAAACCGATAAAATGCAACCGCAACTTCTACTCCAACAGTTTCTTTCCTCGCACTTCCCGACTGTGGAATTCCCTTCCACACGATTGCTTCCCCGACGGCTACAATCTCCAGGAGTTTAAATGTAAGGTCAATAGACACCTCCTAACACACTAACCTGCTCCCATTCTATCAAACACTCTTCCCATCTGCCCAACCCTCATCCTCGGTATCCTTACTCATCTGTCACCTTCCTCCTGACATTCCCTATGTCTAACCACTCCTTCTGCGCAATAGTGGCAGTGGAATGCCTTGCTTGGGGTGAGATGATTAAAAAAAAAAAAAAAAAAAAAAAAAAGCAGCACAGTTTATAAGGATATGTGGGAAAGATAATGGTTGACCCTATACTTGATCAAGTCAAGATTATAATGATTAGGGAAGCATCATCTTGGGAGTTGGTTCCACAAAGCAGCAGTCCGTGGAAAGAAGCTGCTCAAGTGGAACTTACACCTCAACAATGGAATGCCAGGAAAATGAGGGTGGTTCACTACAATGTGCCTGGTATAACAGGTCTTAGCCGTGGTTAGAACTGGTAGAGTTAAGAAATGTAGGCATTTTCAACACTTTCTACTGAAATAGAGTAGCAAGAGGTTTTAACATTTCATAATTGAGGAAAGGAGTTGCAAGGCAGAATCAACAAGGATGTGGTGACACATTTGGACTTTGGTCATGGAAACTAAAAGGTTTAACAGTCAATTGTGGGACAGCAATGATCAATATTAAAAAAAAAAAAAAAAAAAAAAAATGCAGATGCTAAAATAACAACTATGAATATTTAACTATCTTGGAAGTGTTATAACAGTTAATAGAAAATGTGGCATAGAAACACATTCAAATAGGGAAAGATGCCTTCAAGAAACTAAGCAAATTATTGAGAAACAGGATAATTTCATTGGAACAAAAGACAAGTGTGCTTAACTGTTACATAATATCAATCTTCATATACTGAACAACTTCCTCACAGGTGAAGACAATATATGATTCTACAGAAGGATACTGAGAATAATGTTTGCAACAAAGAAATTTTAAGGAAAACAGAAACAAAAAGGATATCTATACTTAGAATCAGAAAGAGACAAGCATCGGAGATGTGGTTCTACAGAAGAAGGCTGAGAATACCATGGACGGATTATGTGAGCAATAGGGTAGTTTTAAAGAAAATGGAAACAAAAAGGACACTTAGAATCAGAAAGAGACAAGCATTAGAGATGTGGTTTTGCAGAAGAAGGCCGAGAATACCATGGACGGAGCATGTGAACAATGAGGAAGTTTTAAAGGAAAATGGAAACAAAAAGGACACTTATACTTAGAATCAGAAAGGGACAAGCATCAGAGTTGTGGTTCTGAAGAAGTATAGTGAGAAAACCATGGATTGAGCAAGTAAGTAATGGGGAAGTTTTAAGTAGAATGGAAACAAAAAGGATCTTTATACTTAGAATCACAAAGAGACAATTGAAATTTCTGGAATGCAAAATGAGGAAAGAGCACTCAGAGAATTTAACACTCACAGGATATACTGAAAGCAAGAAAGACATCAGGGAAAAAGCAAGTAACATACTGGATGAGTTTCTGTAACAAATGGGAGGATAGTAAGGAGAATGACAATGCACATAAGAGAATGAAATTAGGGCAAAAAGAGTAAGAGTAAGAAGACTGCACTTTTAAGTGGCAAAGACTTAACTCAAAAATCATAATTCAACCTTTTACAAGGACACAAATGCCAACAACACAAAATTATTACTATGTAGCTTTACCATAAAGTGTTCAGAGTACAAACTGGAAAAACCTTTTTTAATTATTTCAGTCCAAGCAACGTGATAAAGCCACTAAGATGCAAGGGGTTTCTTTATTAAGAGTGAAAGAAACTAAGAAATCATTCAGTTAAGTGCCATACGTGATACATGCTTTGGGTGATCATGTCTCGAAAGAGACATGACTGACTGGGCAGAAGATTATCCTGCATGAGGCTGCCATTGCTTTCTGCGGTTGCCAGCCAAGGCTATAGAACCTAATCTGTTTTATTATTTAATCCATAATTGAAGGGAAAAGACGGATTGTCGTTCAGTGTTGATATCTACTGCACCACAACACACATCTTGAGAAATTATTACTAAGGAGAAAAGAATAAAAAGATGAGACTTCAAAGAGACAGAAGATGAAAATTGATGTTATATCTAAATTTCTGAAGGTTGTAGTTGACAGGAAAGTAAGAAGCTAGAATTGAGTTCTGCTGACAAAAAGTCAAGAGAGAAAAAAGTCTACTAGAATAGAACTTAGTCAGAGGTGTGACACGATAACTAGGTGTATATTAAGGTGCTTTGTAAAATATGTATTTTATTATAATAGATTAGAATAGAAAATAGATTAAAAACATGTTTCGTTTAACAAAAGTGATAAAGAAGAGAAAAAATAAATAAATAAACGCTTTTATGAGGAAAATTGTGGAAGAGAAAAGGGTATCAGATTACTGTTTTAAATCCTACCACTCTTCCGGTAAATATTTGACTTGGTGATTTAATGTGATAAGAGATAAAGTTCAGGAAATAGGGTTTTGAATGACCAGGTCAAAGGCTGTCTTTTACTATATTTTGACCACACATTAAGAATTTTTCTGGAAAAAATACTAAGGCTAAGTGCAGACTGGGTGTCTGCAGGATGTTTATACATCAAAAGAAGGAAAATTTAAGTACCCAGAAATTTCGGACTTACAGTCGCCAATGCTTATCACCCAGTGGTCTAAAGCATTTCCGGATTAATTTTAAATAAATACAGGTGATTTTTCCGAGTCAGATCAAGTGAATGAGTTAAATTAGTCAGTTAGTTGAGTGAGTAGAAACTCTGTTCGTCTTGTTTCGGTCAGTTCAGATTTGATCTCCATTAATTAGAGTTAGAGCTGTGTGTCACATTCGCCTGCCCCAACCGAAAAGGCTAACTCTAAATGAAATAAAGCATCCTTTCAACTCATCCAAATTGTGGAAGTTTGTTCCTTATAGTTTAATCTTGTACCCCCAGCTTGAGACTCCGACTTTTTCAACAAACTCCCGGCAACATCACAGCGTGGAGAACGGCCGCTGAAGTAATTGTTCGGACCGTCCACTGGGGTGTTACAGATGTAGCAATTTCAATAGTAATCTGATGAGACCTAGTTGTCAGTCAAGTCTTCTTCATGTGTCGTGTCCCCCTCAGGACATTGACAATCATGGACTTCCACTTGCCTCCGTCTCTTGTCGCTCTCAATATTTTTTCTCTTGGTATCTCTTCTAAGCCTTGCTCTGCCATCCATTGCTCAGACTTAACAAATACGTCTCGTGCTACTTTCCTCTGTTTCTCTTTCCCTTTATCCGACTTGTGAGTATTAAATTCTCCAGGTCCTCCTTTCTCATTATGTGTTCCAGGAACCTCATTTGTCTCTTCCTGATATTTAGCATTTAGTTTTCTTCTCGTTTGCATCCTTTCCAACAACCTTTTCATTGCACACATGCTCTGTCCGTGTTATCAACAGCATCCTTCTGTAAAACCACATTTCTGCCACCTCAAGCCTCTCCTTTATCCTTGATGAGATCGTCCATCATTCATTTCATAGAGAACGATAGATACCACATAGCAATCCAGCACTCTTCTTTGTTTCTAATGAGGTTTTCCTGTCTTTCAGTACTCTTGTTAACTTTTGAAATGTGTCTTTGGATTTCAGGATGGTGCAGTGGATATCGGCTTGGAACGAGAAATCAGGGAGCCGAGTTCGAATTCTAGTTGAATTCATTGTATTCACTTACGTGCAAATACCCTTGGGAAAGGTATTAATCTGTCTCTTTCTTCCAGTTATGGGTTAAATAACAGGACAGATTGGCTTCTCTAGCCTTGGCTGGCAACCAGTCTACCACAGAAAGCAATGGCAACCTACTGCGGGATAATCTTCTGCCCAGTCAGTCATGTCTCTTGAGACATGATCGCCCAAGCGTGTATCGCGTATGGCACTTAACTGACTGACTAACTGACTTTGGATCTCTATGTCGCACTTTCTATCCTTTGTCAAAACACTTCTCAGAATGTTTAAATCCATGAAGTCACAATACCAAAGAGGAAAGCAACATTTATTTTAAAGATACAAAGATGTGCGACAAGACCAAATGGTGGGGATAAGGGAAGGCTGGTCTTCAATAAATCTGTCTTATTTTAAACTTAGCTAGTCACAATTACTGACTCAAACATATCACACAATTCTTTACATGAAAATAATACATTCTTACTACAACCATCATAATATGTCACAGTCTCTATGAAGATCTAACAAGCTTCCATATACACAATTTGTCTGTGGATAGTGGGGAATAAAAACCAAAAAAGCTCATCAAAACAATTGTCATGAATTCATAGAAAATTGATGCTTTCAAGATGGGTGCATATCACAGAATCCTTAGAGTACCATAGACAGTGAGACACTAATAGGAAGGTTAGAGATTCTCTCAGAACAAGGTAAGTGTGAAGAGAGCAGATAACACCAGGGAAGTTCAGTTACTTTTGGCACATTATACAACAAGGTGGCTTTGATAAGGACATTGAGCTCTGTGGAAGGTAGGCAGAGCCAGGGACGATGACCAATGTCTTTGTTTGATCATATTAAGAGGTGAATGACAGGGGAAGCATAGTACGTGCTGACCATGATTAAATTAATATATAGAACATAAAACTAATTCCATTTGGTATGTAAAGTTATGTTTCATGTTTACTTGAACTTTGAAGATGATATCAATGTACCATGTCTCTTCAGAATAAAAGACATCATGGCCCTCCACAGCTTCGCGTCTTTCTTTTGTTGGTTAAAATCCCAAGGATTGAACTTACAATGTCATGAAATTGATGAACCAATAAACTGCCAGGTTAGCAGAACAAATACACACTACATACACTGGAGAAAAAGTTCAGTTCAAAACAACCTGAAGTAGGTTACCTCAATCAACAAACTTAGGTACCTTCGCTCATTTTCGATAACTTTTAAATAATGATTGTAATCATTTAGCTTTCAATTAAAACTAAAATAAAAGTTTCAAGAAAACTTTTATTTAAAAAGAAAATTAAAAAAGTTTTCTTGAAACTTTTATTTTAGTTTTAAAATTAAGCTAAATGATTAAATTCATTATTTACAATAAGCAAAATTGGTGTATTTCAAACAGAAATTATATTGATTGGAATCTAAAATTGAGATGTTTTAAACTTTCAATTTTTCGGTCATTTTTGAGCAATCGACACATTTGTAAACAAAAAATTGATTCTCGGTTTTAAAAATCTTGCAAAAATAAAAACATACATCTGTGACACATTTTTGGAAAATTAGCAAATTTAATGTTTTCAAATTAACCTGACTTACACAAGTTAGTATTACTTATTTATAGTAGGAAATTTAGAATAAAACTATTTCTTAAACACAGAATTTAACTTTTTTTTTTTAAACCTTTCCAAGGTAAATGAAAAATGTGTTGACGGATTGACAGATGAAATAACTGTGATAGTGGCGATCACGAGTGACATGATTGTACAAATTTTTTTCACGGAGAAGAAACCCTGAAATGTGTTATGTGCACATAGAAATTATCATACAAAAAATTCAAAACTATTTTAAGAATACGAAGGAACGACAATTTTTATTAAACTTTTTAATTTTCAATTAGTAAATTAATCTTTCACTTAATAAGTTTAAACTAACCACAACAAATTTTTGAAATGTTTTTGAAACTTTATTAAAAAAAAGAAAAAAAGAAAAAAAAAACAATTCTTTTTAAAATTTCATTATTAACCAAAAATATTTTTTGTTTTTCATAAATTGCCTTGATTTATTTATTAAAGCAATTAAAAGCTTATCAAACTAAATAATGTCATAGTTAAGTTTTTTTTTTCATTTTACTATTCGGAGCATATTTTCGGAAATAAATGCAAAAAGAAAAAAAGATTATAAGATTATTTACAATACATTCCTCAATGATTCCTGCGTTCAATTAAAACTAAAACCAATTTTTGAAACAAAATTTAATTTCTTAAAATTTCATAAATTTTTACGTAGAGGTGGGGTAACAGATGTTTTAACAAATATTTTTAAAAAATAATTTAATTCATTTTTGAATAAGTTCCGAAAGTTTCATTAAAATCTAACAATTATCTGATTTTTGCAAAAACTTACAAATTAATGTGTTTGTCACTAGAAAAAAAAATGAGTTATGCAATATTAAGTTTTCCATTGTAAAACTCTCGTAACGATTTGGTTATCCGCTAACTAAAAAATCAAAACAAGATTTTAGATATCAACATTTCGAACGTGTTTTACCAGGGATTAAAAAATACTTTGATCTTTCCTCTTAATAACAAACATTTTTGTGGAAAAGTTCTTTTTTTATTATTATTATTATTAAGTTTATTCATATTTCAATATTTCCTGTTTTTCAGCGATTTAGTGGGGGTACCTACAGGAAAGCTGGAGAGTACAACGGCCGAAAAACAATGCAATACATAGCAAAGATGAAGTCATCAGTCTCTAAATGTAAATTCTAACTCCTCATCCATGAAATTCAGACAATCTAAACACTAAACCAAACGTTATTGTAAAAAAATTAGTCAACTAAATTTTCTTTTAACTTTTTTTGCTTCTGTGAAAATTTACCAGTAGTCAAATTGACTTTTTGCCCCTTACCATATCGAGCAATTTGAAATTTAAATTTGGAATATTTGCAACAATAACAATCACACAAAATAAAAAAAACAATTAAAAAGATAGGAATCGAATTAAAAAAGAAAATATCAGAAAAATTTGAGACTAGTACCCTTCCAGTTAAAACTTCAAAGAGAAGAAAAATTAACTGCTAGTGAAAAAGACTGTTTATGCCATTTTGAAATAAGAGTTCGCAACTGAATGCCTTTATAAGTCTTAATATCCCTTGTTAGCAGACAAAATTTGGATAATTGTCCTATTGCTAAGCTAAAGAAACTGCAGAAATACACACATTATTTACTGGAAATGGAAATCATTGCCTGTGTTCGTTCCTTAGTCCTACAAGTTTTTTTTAGCTCACTAGAGAGAGTTTTATTTTAAATTTATACCATAATACAGGGGCTTATTTACGAAATACAAACCAAAAATTTATATTTTCATTTATCATTTTGTTTATTTAATCACAGCCTTTTACTTTCAAGGAAATAGGCTCATCCCGGCATTTCGAACGATGACGAAATACGAAAAAAAAAAACCCTTCAGTTCAACCTTCTTTTTTCAATCAAAATAAAATTTCAGTTAATTTTCGATAGCTGCTCACGTTGTAATCAATGTTTGACTAAAATTTTCTTTAAATCAAAATTCTAAGAATATTCAACTTATTTCTCTACCCCCAGTAAAACACCAATTTGTTGAATATTTATATGGTGGAGGGCACAGCATTTTCGTAAGCTACAGTGACACACAACAAAAAGTAGTAACCCATTCATTAAATTGAATAAACGACGATAAAAAGTAGCAAAAAATGCTAGGATATTTAATGTTCTTTCAAAATGTCCATAGTCATAAAGTCCAAACGAAATTTGAATGTAAAAAAAAATATATCTAGTAAAAAGCCGAAAAGGCGTAATAATTCTTATTAAATAATAAAGTCTGTGATGTGGCAAAAAATATAGAAAAATAAAGAAAGCAAAAAATTCGCCTATTTAAAAAAAAAAAGACAAAATCTGAAAAACAATTTTAGAGAGCACGAGAGATCTTTATTATTATTATTTTTTTAAAACAAAGTAAATAAATACAAAAACAAATAATTTAATAATTACACTGGCCATAACAATCCGCAGAAAGAAGTTATTTTCATGATGTTTAACGTTATACTTTTTTTTCTTAAATACAAAAGTAGCCTTTTAATGAAGATAGTTAAAAATAAATATAAAATGTAAATAAGCAAATACCTTAAATAATAACAATAAAATAAATACACCTACGTCTTTAAATCAGTAGTAATTTAAAGATTTATGATGAAAAGAAGGTAGCAGTAGTGGTAGTTGAAAAATAGTAATGAATGATACATCTGCACCATATTTTCAAAATATTTTTTAATTCTATACATACCTTCTCTCATACGGATATTCAACAATCTGCTTGAGGATCTGGCCAATATCCACTCCAAATTGGGGACCCTGGGCGGCCAGCTGGGCAACGCAAGCCCTGACCAACTCGAATTGACCCAGGTACAAATTGTTACAGAAAAACCTAAACAGTAGCCGCACACTCTCTCCTTGTTCGTTCCCAAATGGAAACTGCTGTAAAGAAGCAGCTTGTTGACTTGAACTTTTCATCATTTGGGCCTTCTGAGTTTCAGGATTGGGTTTTTGTAAATAAAATTAGACCCGTCGGGTAATTAGACGCCTGTAATCGTCCCGGACGTTTTTGGACGTATTCATTTTAGACACATTGCTGTGGCGAGCGGCCATTTTGTTGTGATCACATGATATTTTGTTTACCTTTGCCCTAACTTGATTTCCTGGGTTTGGGACAAGATAAATGAATAATGTAAAAAATAGACTTGTTTGATTTAGGTTATCTGCTAATCATTTGTGAGGCAATAGCAAAGCTTGAATTCACTTTTAAGATGGCTCATTACCACACAATAACTTAAACAAGCCCACTAGATTCACATTTTACATAATCCGGTGACCGGCGACAACGTGACTTCTCTTAAAAAATAGTTGAGTCATACATAGTTCCAGTTCATTGTATTTCGGCTTCTTATCTGACATGTGGATGATACACACGTTTTGTTTGGTGTATTCTTGTGGGTGTTGCTTCTCGTTAGTAGAGCATGAGACGAGGGGTTAAAATATAAGGCTTCATAATACCAAATTACCGAAATGATCGATAATCTATCCGATCCAATACATCAGCTTTCTCTTCTCAGTCTTCTGGAAGAATGAATAGAATGCTTTTTTTTAAATTCTGTAATTATTCCCTATTCACTCTCACACAAAAAAGAAAATTTGTTTCATTTTATTTATTTTTTGTTCTAGTCACAAAGACTAGTCGTAGTGTAAAGTGCAAAAACTATCGAATTCCAACAAATTCATCCCAAATCACTGAAGCTTTGTGTGTCAACAAAGCCTCACAAAGGTTAACTCTTTTTGGAGAGTCTCATTTCGTAGATGATCATAAAAAATCAATCAATGGAAATGAAATAAACTCGATCTCTAAGTGGTGACCTCGTGTTTTACTAAGCGAAATCTATTTTAATAAAATGTGTTTGAGTTTTTTTAGCTGTTTTGCCACAGAAAAATGGTTAACAAGCTAATAATAAATTTTATAGAGAAAAAAATTGTTGCCGTTTTGAATCAACATTTTGTCGTCTCTAGCAATTGAACGTTAATATCTTAAACGGCCTTATTAAGCTAAACCTTGTTTTGAACGCAGAGCAAACTAGTCGACCTACCAGTAGTAAGATCGATACTCAATAATCAACGTTGTGTATGTGTGTCAGTCCCTACTTGCAGCCTTGTGCCAGACTTAACCAAATTTACCGTGCCTGTCTCCGTCGCAACCGTCTTGTTCGTCCCTCATTGAATATCCTACTTTACAGCTTTGTGTCAGGGTTAATTGAATTTAAAAATAACACTCTGTAACACACATTTTGACATCTTGCGCTGCACATAAGCCATATAATTTTTTTTTATTAAGGGAAAATATTTTATAAGGTTGTGTTCTGTTAAATAATTTCTGTTTATCAACGATCAGGTTTTTTTGTTTTTGTTCGTTTTGCTAAGACAAAGCACATGGAAACCCAAACAACACCGAGCTTGTCCTAGTTTTTCTTATTGGCAACTTGTATTGTGATGCTCTTTAGTTGAGCATCTTTTCACATTTCAAAGTACATTGCCACTGATTGCATTCCAGCAATTACTTTAGAGTTTAGAGCTTCATCATCAAAGTCTGATGAACGCCTCAGTCTAGCTTTATCTTCCAACAACGTTTATCAGAACGAGACTTTGCATACCAATTTCATACTTGTTGCTAGTCAGTCAGCATTTTCAGTTAGAGGGGCGTGTTTCTCGAGAAAAAGATCTCAATTCAAAATTGTAAATTCTGTGATAAATAGGTTATAGAAATGAGTAGGAAGTGTTTTTATTTTATTTTATTTTATTTGTGTGTGTGTATTTGGGCAGCAATCTCTCTTTTATGCAGGTTTTATTAAAAATGTCAGACAAGGTATTAAGTTTTTTCACTTGATCGTATGAGTTTTTTCTTTGGGGACATAAATTATATAAAAAATGTTCAAATGTTTTGTTTATCTGAGCGCTTTCGGCTACACTTTTAGCCATTTTTGAAGACTGATGTTATTTTACGTGTAACGGAATATATCTGTAGAGAGTAATGCGCATATATATATATATATATATATATATATATATATATATATATATATACGCATCGCTCATTCGATTATGAATTGGATCACTCTAGTTATTGGGCGTGTTTATATGCGCTAAAAAGCCTGCCTTCTTTTACTGGACGCTCGTAGCTTAGGCATAGAGTCGCCGACTGACGCCGATTCGGTCGGGTTTCAATCCTGGGTTAGGGAGCTAAGCCGTATGGATGAGCTGTAATACAGCGAAACAGATCTGTCTGCGGATGACTATAGTGTATATATATAACAAGGAAGTGAAAGAACAGGTAGATTAAAAATCCGCTATTCATGCATTTATTTAAAAGAATGCTCGATACAAAGTAGAGCTTACAAGAATCTGTAAGTCATTCAACGATATCTGCCTTTCGTATCTGAATAAAAAGCTGCAGGTTTTAAGGGTCCCAAAAAATAAAGTACCACCAAATCATACAGATGAATTAACGGTTTTATGTAAACATCGAAAATATTTTTTAACATTTGTTTTACAATATTTCATTTATAACTAATGCTTCAATATATATAACTTAAAAATTAAAAAATCATTTTACTAAAATATACGACCCGCACAATACTTATTTGGTTTTCTTAACTACAATATACCTTAGTATACCACAATTATTTAATTCTAATTCTAACCTAAACATTCCACTCCCTTTATTCATGAAGTAGTACAAAATCAAATTAACAAAAACAAAAAAACAAAAAACAAAACAAAAAACAAAACAAAAAACAAAAAACAACTAAAATCCAACCTGCTGTAAAAAAATTATTGTTTGTCCATTTAAATAATCTATGGTCCCACTATGTATCTTACTCAGGCACAATTAAAATGTGACAATACTTAGCCTTGACATCAGGCCTCTCTGCTTCCTTTCACGACCCAAATCTGCAACTTCATAGTTCAACCTAATTCTCATTTTTGACTGAACAATATTGAAACACCTACAAGCATATTCTCCAACTACCACCCCTTCATTTACAAGATAACCATTAATTTCATCTTAAATAAATAAACCATTTTCTCCATTTATTTTTAAATACCACCTGTAGAGGAACAGTATTGTTCTGAAATATAAAAATTGTTGTGTTGTGATATAATGCTTTTATAAATCTTTGTAATAACAAAATTACAATATATATATATATATATATATATATATATATATATATATATATATATATTAAAAAAGGATTAATTCAAAGATGTTGAATGGCCATTTCGATATGACGATCCCCACGGGGAGCGACACATCACCTCAGCAACCTTTTTCTTTTTCCTTTTCTTTTTCTTTCCCTTTATTTTTATTTTATTTTATTTTATTTTATTATTATTTATTTTTTAATTTCTTTGCAATCTATTTAAAAAGGAAAAGTAGACTAATTTTTCTCCAGTTTCTGAAAGGTTTTTTTCTGTTGCTGAGGTGATGTGTCGCTCCCCGTGGGGATCGTCATATCGAAATGGCCATTCAACATCTTTGAATTAATCCTTTTTTAATATATATATTTGCTCTGTAATATTTTATTACATGGAGCTCTCTTCCTGTATCATTTTTTAATATTAAAATAAATTTTTAATATTAATTAGGATCGGGTTTTTTGGAATTTACCTTCCTGCTTTTTTCCTTTGGATTGAAGTATCTGAATTAAAATATATATATATATATATATATATATATATATATATATATATATGAAATTTCCTGAACGAGTTTGCGTTAATAACTGCAAACGGTTCAGGAAATTTCCTTGCCGATACAAGCTGCAAAGAGGAACGATCGTTTTATTGACTTCTTTATGAGAATATGCAAGAGGGACAATCAACAAGTTTATCTTCATACTCTGCTGGTGGCAAACGCTGCTGGTGGTACTAGGGGTGGAGGTCCCATCATAGCCACCAAAACCGTGACATCACCCCTGGTCGGCGGCTGATGAAGACAGGGTATCGCACGTGCTAACACACGTTGTATGTTACAAATATATATATATATATATATATATATATATATATATATATATATATAAACATGTATGCACTATATATATATATATATATATATAGTGTATGTGTATGTGTTATATATGTGTTATATATATGTATGTGTTATATGTATATATAAATATATATATATATGTAACACATAATATATATATATATATATATATATATATAGTTATGTATCAATTGTACATTGCGACACGAAAATTTCTGTTTCGAGATAGATTCTCATCATCAGGCAATGTTGATGTTGGTTGTGCAGATGATTTACATTTAAATGACAAAAACCTTTGTTTTGCTGTGAATGTATGTGGGTGTTTGTTGTGGCTAATCAGAATGGAGATTTCTCTTGTCTCTATACACCCTCTAATCTCCGCTCCTCCCAGTTCTGTCCTGTTCTGTTTTGTTTAACCCAATCCCCAACTTAAAAAAATCCCACTTCCCCGACCTTAAGGGAACACTCAATTCTTGACCGTTGTTAACTTTTCCCCTCTCCCTTTACCCCAGGGCTTTCTTCATTTAGAACAGAACAATCTCGCTGAAGTGACGTGGAATCTCTGTTAGAGATCTCATGTCGAAATGTGCATCCGACACCTTTGAATTTTGAAAATTTTGTCTAATTTATATTGGCTCTGTAATCTTAAGTACATTGAGCTCTCCTCCTTCATCATTTTTTAATATTAAAATTTTTTTAATATTAATTAGGATCAGGTTCTTGGAATTTACCTTCCTACTCTTCCACTTCGGATTAATATATATATATATATATATATATATATATATATATATATAATTTGGAAATTAGTTATTTCTGTAACCTATGTTTCAACACGGATTTCGTGTTTTATGCACGTCTTCGTAAGAAAATCAGCTCCAGAATTAGATTATTTTTAAAAATTTCTAATTGGCCCCCTTAAGTCACGTGGTATGTCTTCTATATCCTCACGATATTTTGGCGGGGTCTCATGATGACTGATAAAACCTTTCTGATTTGTATTGTATGGTTTTATTGGTGTGTTTTACTATGTAAGCACTTTAGTGAGTGTGATTAATTTATAAATATTGTATTTGATATTTTAGTGGACACGACAAAAGGCCCCATCCATATTATTAGAAATTTATTTCTATTGATATGTAGGGAATAATAATTTAATATCCCAGGTATGTTTTGGCCAATGCATATGTCTCCCAGATCTTGTAACGCCCTTCCGTGTCATTGTCTCTGGTGGGATGTCATTTGTTTTGTTGGATGTTTGTTCATTCGTCTTGATACTTGAATCTGGATGCTCATGTTCATTGTTTGTTGCTGTTGTGAGAATTAGTTATTGACATAAGCAGGTTTAATTCGATCGATAGCAATCAATATTATCATGTTTTAAATTTTTCATGATGGTGAAATAAATACTTGTCCTTTTTGTTGATAACTTTGTATGGACCTGAGTAGTTCGAACATAATTTTTTTTTTTACGCCATGATTTCTAATAAATATATATGTGCAAGTGTAAAGGTCGTTTAGTAGGGATATATTTTTGTCTGCTTTCCGATTAGGTGTAAAGGTTACTGATGCCATTCTGTGTTTCGATTCTTGTACAAAAGTTGTTGTTGGTAAATTGTTCGTGTTGTCACCACAGTATTGATCAGGTAGAGTCAGTGATGTACCAAAACCCATTTCAGCTAGTGTGCCACCCAAATCCTCTTTTACAATGTTTCTGATTGATAAAAGTACCAGCAGTAAATTTTCTAACTAATTAGTTTTGTTTTGTTTCATCGCTAGAGCTGCCTTCAGCTGTCTGTGGAAACGCTCTACCGTTCCGTTTTCACAAGAATGATAGGCTGTCGCCGTAGTTTTTATGTGTCGAGTTCCGAGTAGATGATTGAACTCTCTAAATAATGTAGATCGGAGCTGTGCTCCTCCGTCTGTTGTGAGTACTGAAGGTTGTGGTGATACCGAGCAAAGCAAGGGACCGGATGTTTGCACTCTCACGACCAGCAAGCTAATGACCAAAACTCGTCGGCGCGCACCCCGGCTCCACGCAGATGTTCCGGTTGAAAACTAAAAAAATTAATTAAATATCAAATTCCAGTTCGCGAGCCTACGCGAATTTTATCGGCCAATGGGAAGCCCAGAATCAAATACGAGTGTGAATTCCCAAATGATCTGCTGGGATCTAAAAAGAGGATATAAAAAGCCGATACAGAAAACATCGCCAGACAGACCGACACAGACAGACTCGAGAGAGATGAGTGTAATTATTATCTCCCTTGACCGACGTCAAGCGAATTACTATGTCGAATATAGTTGTCGCCCTTCCCTCTCCTTTTCTTCTTCGCTGTCTCTAAACTACTTACCGACCAAAGGAGCGGACACATCAAAGACATTCCTAATTTACAATGCTCCCACATTCATACGAACAAATTCTCTTTTCAGCATTTTATTGCCATGAACATTTTAACGTCCGTTGGACCCATACTTAAAGAATTACTTTAATTGTAAAACCTTAATTGATATGTGTATATATAAAATGTTGTTTCTAAACTCAATTTGCTTTTCTTGGTTTATAACCTTTCTTTATGACTTATAGTGGGCTATCTATAAGGAGGCCAAATTCCGTTAATCTGCAACAACATAAAACTACTCTCCACTAGAACGGATAACCCACTATAAGATACTCCAAATATTGCACTCTATTCAGTAAGGATAGTTTTGGCTATTGTTGTGGCTGTGATATCTTTGATTAGTATTGCATCAGGCCAGCGAGTAAACCTGTCTTTGATCGTAAGGATATATGTTGTTGCGGAGTCCGGACCTCTGCAAACGAATAAAATATACAAATCGTTCTCGTGTAATTGAAGTTGGAAATAAGACAACAAATGACGCTTGGATAAAACAAACAATGACTTGTATTAACGATAAGTTTACATAGTTGGTGTTAAGCATGCAAATAGTAGAAGGAAAAGTTGTTTCCCTTGTAGCGTTAAGAATCATGAAGGAAAAAATGCAATGTACATACTGATGCTGAGTTGAATTGAAGAAAGTTCCGATTGGAAGATGTGAGTGATTAGTGCATATGCTTGTTTAAGAAATAAATAGTAGCTAATTGCGTCCTGCAATTAGTGCGGGTGCGTGAGAGCGAATGAGGTAAGATTGAGAAACATGGCGCTATCGCGGGCAGCTGAAACTGCCAACTGCCTTGCTGAGAACTGGAACTGGAACTGCGTGCACTAACACGTGTGTCCCCGCCTTTATAAGCCCCGCGAAAACGCAGAAAACCATAGAAAGCATCACGTGATGGTTGCGTGTTTCGTGAAGGAAGGAAGACGTGAGACAGAAGTAATGTATGCACATGTGTGGGTGCGTAATATAGCGAACTGTGTGAAGATACACGTGATCCCATAGTGTTTATCCTTGTGAACAAGATAAGGAGCCTACAATATCAACGTGTATGTTTGTGAATCCTGCATCAGGTGTGCTGAATGTACCTGCGAGGGATTTGGGTGCTTATTTATCTTGTTTTTCTGGCATGATAAACAAGATTTTGTTCATTTTCTTATGTTGGTTGACATACCTGCCAGTCAAAACTTTCAGTAATTATCTTCACAGTTCTATGTTTTCCAGGATGAGACAATTTATAGATATGTTAGAATACTTGTTGTTGTCTCAAATTTGGTGTATGTAAAACGGTGATTGAGTTCGCGATAAAATATATAAAACTAGCAGTATAGCCCGGCGTTGCTCGGGTGTAATGAACTAATCCATGGTCCTTGAGCTCAGACTCTTTGGACGTTGGCACGAAAGACTAAAAAGTTAAAGCGAAACCGTAGACTGAAAGAAAAATGAATGGATGTAAGTCAGTTTTGATTTCCTGGTATCGATATCAAATAAGCGTTTTTCGTCGTAAAAAGAATTTTGAAGGCTAAATAAGTCCTCTGAGTAAATATTATCATGGCTGAGACTAAGAACTACAATTATACCTACTTAGAGCCAAACCCGAAGCAAAAACTAAAATAAAAGGGCTGAAAAAATACAGACATACAGGCAGATAAACAGACACACGCACAAACATCTTGCCTTATATATATTATCGATTTTCTGCACTATTGTAAGAACTGCAACCTTGAAACTTCTGAATATCGTTTCTTATGTCTTTGTCTATGAGATTATCAAATTTGATTAAAATCGGACCACTCCTTCTATAACCTGATTTTGTCGATTATCGATTTTCGATAATTATTTTGGGGGTACCTCGACACAAAACCTAGCCAAGAACACTCGCAGACGCTTAAATTTTCAAGAAAATCGGTTCAACCATTTCGGTGTCTATAGGTAACGGACACACACACAGAGACAAAGTTCCATTTATAAATAAGTTTAGATATGATCTATTGTTGTACATAATTAGGTTACAGTAGAATTTGTACTTTATATAAATACTCTCTTATGAATATGAAGTTTCAATAAAGTGGGGGTGTACCATATATGCGTGGAGCGTATCATAGAGTCACGGCGTATCATAGATTGGACTGGGGCACACGATCCATGCACCGGCTATGCTTAGATAGGAGAATACTTGGAAACACCGAGTACTGTAAGCGAGCTATTATAATCTGAAATATGTTTTGGCTCTAAATAAATCATAAAGGGGTGATATACCGTAAGCACAAGTGCCACACGTTGCAATTTTCAATGGCATGATTTGTTGAACTAAGGAACTCTCTGGAAGACGAAAATTTTGAAAAGTCTATTGCTATTCTCGACTGTTGGACATCCCTCCCAAGATCTTTTATCTATTTGAAGAAAGTTGGTTTTGCTTTTCTTTCAGCTATTAATTCAACTTATACATGTGAGCAAATTTTCTCTTACATGAAAGTAGTGTTAAGTCTACAACAATGCTGCGTAACACCTGGACATTTAGAAAGTTGTATAAAACACAAAGTAACAAAGTATGTCACCGTTATTGAGCAATTGGCTTAGATCATGCAAGGACAAGGCTCCCAATAATAATAATAATAATAATAATAATAATAATAATAATACAATATTTTGTGCGGAACGGAGGCAATTAATTTTATTAATTAATTATTAACTATAACTGGAAAATATTCTAATTACCATTATAGATCAGAAGAGAACGTACAAAAAGACATTTTTCTTTATTCTCCGAATAGGAGCGAAGGAAAAGAAAACAAAAAAAGATAACAAATGGTATTCCTCTGTTGTTATTTTAAACCGGAGAAAGAAGGAGAGAAAGAAGAGGAAGAAAGAAGACTTAGATTTGTTTTAATGTCAGAAAGTGCCATGAACAATAGACGCTGGTTTCGGCCACCCATGGGAACTTAACAATTGTCATTCTAAACCTAAAAGAAAGAGATAAATCCAATTGTTGTTTTTCGCTGGGCATTAGTAATAGCCGAAAAGAAATTTTACTTTTTATTGTCGTATCCAATTGTCTTGCTAGCGTGAATTGTGAAAAGAATTAAGATAACAAATATTTGATTCCGAGTTGAAGAGACATTTTTACTTGACATCAAGGTAGAGCAGACAACGAAAATATTTTCCGATGCCTCAAACTGTCGGTGACTCAGAAATGGATATTAAAAACACAGGTGCGGATAATTCTTATCTAAGTGACAATGTTAATAGACCCTTGTCAACTTGTTTTGGGCGAAGCCAGTTCCAAAAGGTTAATAGCGATTGTTTAAGAAAAAAATCCCCGAAATTGTTTCGTGAGAAAGAAAATTCTGAGAAAGAAAATTCGCCGGTTAAGTCCAGCACAGAAAAGGGGTATGGGAAGATGACGTCATAAGACTGAGAAAAATCTCATTGGTCTTGTAAACCAGCGCCGAAAGGGGGAGATGATCAACAGTTGACGTCATGGAAGGAAGACTAATCCCATTGGGCAAACCAGAGGCAACAACGAGTAGCAGCTAACCTCAGCATTCTATTGGTTGCCGAGATGAGGGGTGAGACACCCAGCGACCGTCGGCAGCACAACATGGCAGGGGCATAAATACAGGGTCCCGAGGGACCAAAATCAGTTCCAGTATCAGTTGGATTGGAGTTACCAGTTTAATTCCAGTCATCTCCCGGCCCAGAGATGTAACGACGAAGATAGGCGCCATGTTGTTGGGCGCCAACCGCAGAGCCTGCCTGCCAACCAGAGTAAAAGAAAGACGAGAAGTGATTTTGCAGACAAAGTTGCAGTTGAAGTTGGAGTTGAGTTGCAGCTCGAGTTCGAGCTCCCGGTCCAGAGACGTAATGACAAAGAGATAATTGCCACACAGTAGGGTGCCAATCATAGAAAATCGCTGCCTGCCAAAGACAGTTCCCAGCTGAAAAAGTAAAGAGACAGAGAGATGATTGCCATGCCGCTGGGTGCCGACCGTAGAGAAGCCTGTCGCCAATCAACCAACCAGAGTTAAGAGACAGACACGAAGAGACTTTGCAGACAAAGTTTGAAATTGCCAAATGAAGAGAGTTTTTGGTGAGAGTGATCCACCCGGAACAAGAAATCTACCTCGATTCCGTTTCCGAAGACGAACTGCGTCAACCTACCCATAACCTAGCACTTTGGCAATTTCTGCAACATTCCGGAAAACAAGAATCAAGTTGACTAGACTTCTAACGAACTAAGAACTCTGTTCGGAGCAGCGAGCTGTGACCAGCCAGATTTTTCGTTATTGCTTATGTGAATAATTCGATTTACTTAAGAGACTTCCGTTCCGCTACAAGTTTGATAGAAGCAAGGATTGGGAATTATCCAAGAGACTATTGTGTATATTCCCTGGCAATACAACCACTTATTTTTCTAGGCTCAAGTTTCTTTACATCACAATTGTGTGAAGTGGCATATTTGGTGCCGCGACCAGGATTAGACCCGAGAGTGACCGCGGGTAAAGTCGACGAGAACAAGTGCAACATAACTGGTGACAGTGACCAAGGAAAAGAGCGAGAACCAAAAGGACTTTAGTCACATGTGACTATCTGGTTCATAACGCTCAAAAAGAGACAGCCACATCAACCAAAGACAGAAAGGACCAACCCAGAGCCGGGGATAGGTAAAACACTTTTTGGTCTCTCCCTGAAATTGTTGTTGCTTGCCATTTTCCTAAAACCAATTTCCTTCTTGTTGATTGATTCCGATTATCAAAATAATTTTGAAAAATTACAATATTTAAACAAATTCTTTTGGTGGGGGTCAGTTTCTCATACAACGTTAAAGTAAATCGATCCTCCATTTCCAATCCACTCGCGTTGGGGTCGCTTTGTTTATGTTAATTTCGTTGTTTTTCATGTTTTTTTTTTTACTTTTTGCCGCGCAGTTCTATCGATTGTTACTTAAAATTTCCGATTATCAAAAAAAATTTTGAAAAATTACAATATTTAAACAAACTTTTTTTTTTGAGTGGGGGTCAGTTTCTCATACAACGTTATAGTAAATCGATCCTCCATTTTCAATGCACTATAAAGTTTTATGAGAAACTGGTCCCCCCCCGTACTAAAATTGTTTAAATATTGAAATTTTTGCAAAATCTTTTTTTACCTCTGAGTAAATTAGTCAATAAAATTTCAGAGTTCATGTAAAGCGATGAGTTCCGCATATATGCGTTTGGGTGGAGTTAATTGTGCTACTGACAAAATGATATAATTTTTATAGTTTGAACTTTGTATATTACTATTAAAAATATTTTGGCGGACCTGAAGCAGACTACCACCACGTTTAATTTCATTGTTTCTCATTTTTTTTTTAAGTGCAGTCCTATCAATTGTTACTTAAACTTTCCGATTATACAAAAATTTGAAAATTTACAATATTTAAACAAATTTGGGTGGGTCAGTTTCTCATACAACGTTATAGTAAATCGATCCTCAATTTTCAATCCACTACAAGGTTGTATGATAAACTGGACCCCCGACTAAAATTGTTTAAATATTGAAATTTTTGAAAATTTTTTTGTTTGTCATTCGTAAATTTTAATGTGTATAAGATAATATTTCACCTAAAAATAGTTAAAAAAATTTGATATTGAACAAATTTACAAGTGGCAGTAATGTCGTAACGGCGACTGGTTTCAAAATGGAGTCTCGATTTACTATAACGTTGTATGAGAAACTGATCCCTCCCAGAAAATGTTTAAATATTGAATTTTTTCAAATTTATTTTTTGTCAGGCAGAAAGCTAAGGAGGTAATTGATAGGACTGCGCTGAAAAAAGTTAAAAAAATGAAAAACAACGAAATTAAACGTGGTGGTAGTCTGCTTCAGGTCCGCCATATAATTATATTCTTCACTTTAAGAGAAATCTTTTCTCATCTTGAAAAATCACTTAAAATTAATACCAACCATCTGAAAATAGAGTTACATTATAATATTTAGCTATTTATTTATCTACACACTAGCAGTAAAGTCCGGCGTTGCTCGGGTGTAATGAAAGCTTTAAAATTAATCCATGGTCATGGAGCTCAGACTCATTGGAGGTTGGAACGAAAGACTAAAAAGCAATAGTTGTTTCCAGTTAAAGCGAAACCGTAGACTGACAGAAAAAGGAATGGATATAAGTCAAATTTTGATTTCCTGGTATCGATATCAAATAAGATTTTTTTCGTCGTAAACTGAATTTGAAGGTTAAATAAATCCTCTGAGTAAATGGTATCATGGCTGAGACTAAGGCCTACAATTATACCTACTTAGAGCCAAACCCGAAGCAAAAACTAAAATAAAAAGGCTGAAAAAAAATACAGACATACAGGCAGATAAACAGACACACACACACAAACATTTTGCCTTTTATATATATATATATATATATATATATATTATCGATTTTATGCACTATTGTAAGAACTGCAACCTTGAAACTTCTGAATATCGTTTCTTATGTATTTGTCTATGAGTGAATCAAATTTGATTAAAATCGTACCATTCCTTCTATAATCCGATTTTTTCGATTATCGATTTTCGGTATTTATCGGCAGTACCTCGACACAAAACCTAGCTAAGAACACTCGCAGGCGCTTATAGTACAACTGTGTAATTTTTCAAGAAAATCGGTTCAGCCATTTCGGAGTCTATAGGTAACGGATACACACACAGACACAGACACACACACAGACAAAGTTTCATTTATAAATAACTTTAGATTTTTATTTATCATTACTTTTAGATTATTTATATTGCCTATAACTAATATTTTTTTATTGTTGTACCTAGCTATTATTACAGGAAGGAGATGTTCCTATCCTCTTAAATACGTGGATACTATTGGAGTAGAGAAGAGTGATCACCCTGAGCCAAAATCTCTCTTGTTCAACTCTCTGCCTTTTAGGGTGACAACATTTATAATCTGAGAGTTTTGCAATACGCTAACAGGTACATGGATAATCGGATTTCGATGTTGTCTGAGGATTCAGCATCAAGATAAACTTGGAGAAAAACATAAATTAAACTTGTATATCAGGGCACTTCTCTTCTAACGTCAGCTAGATGTCGTCGCTAAAAAAAGCAGTAAAAGAAGTAAAGGTTATAAATTGTCTTTCATTTACGTCTCTCTAGAATGTCGTAGAAGGAAGACGTGTCACGTTTCTTCTTCGCGGGATTACTTTGAAACAACGTGTCGCATACAATACAAGAAAAGAAAAAAAAGAATGTATTTTCAAAAATTTATAATTCCATCAACGTCGTCGTCGTTCTGCGGCCTTGGCTGAGATAGAACTACACTCCTCCAGTCTTCCCTGTGCATTTGGAACCCTGGCGCAGTTTATAGCGAAATTCACAATCTTGTCAAATAGCTGAATACTTGTTGCTCCGCCAGGGCTACCAAGGGTGTTTTTATTGTGACACCAACACTAGATAGGTTGCCTCCAGGCCCCATCCTGTTATTTAACTCATAACTGGAGGGAAGACGGATTAATACCTTTCTCAAGGGTACCAGTGCTTAAGTGAATGCAGAATACTCAACTGGAATTCGAACTCGGCTCATCGATTTCTCTTTCCAAGCCGACATCCACTGCACCACAAAGCACATCCGTCACTGAGCTTACAGCGCCTGGTATTCCCAAGCAGTCACCCATCTAAGTACAGACCAGGCTCACGTTGCTTAACTTTGGTGATCGAGCGAGAACCATTAACAAACTGAACAGCATGCTACAAAGACATTGTATCTATATTGACCAAAATGCTACAATCAGAACCAGCCTGATTTCAAACATTGCTTAAAATAAGAATTATATTATTCACGCATACACATGCACATATCCGCATAAACTGTGCTTCTTACCTCTTACTTTGAGGATCTGACTCCCAGAATGGTCTTCCTCGATCACTATAATCTTAATCTGTTCAAGTCTAGGGTTAACCGTTATCTTCCCCACATATCCTGATAAACTGTGCTTCTTACCTCTTACTTTGAGGATCTGACTCCCAGAGTGGTCTTCCTCGATCACTACAATCTTAACCTGTTCAAGTCTAGAATTAACCGTTATCTTCCCCACATATCCTCATTAACTGTGCTTCTTACCTCTTACTTTGAGGATCTGACTCCCAGAGTGGTCTTCCTCGATCACTATAATCTTAATCTGTTCAAGTCTAGGGTTAACCGTTATCTTCCCCACATATCCACATAAACTGTGCTTCTTACCTCTTACTTTGAAGATCTGACTCCCAGAATGGTCTTCCTCGATCACTATAATCTTAATCTGTTCAAGTCTAGGGTTAAACGTTATCTTCCCCACATATCCTCATAAACTGTGCTTCTTAACTCTTACTTTGAGGATCTGACTCCCAGAATGGTCTTCCTCGATCACTACAATCTTAATCTGTTCAAGTCTAGGGTTAACCGTTATTTTCCCCACATATCCTCATAAACTGTGCTTCTTACCTCTTACTTTGAGGATCTGACTCCCAGAGTGGTCTTCCTTGATCACTATAATCTTAATCTGTTCAAGTCTAGGGTTAACCGTTATCTTCCCCACATATCCTCATAAACTGTGCTTCTTACCTCTTACTTTGAGGATCTGACTCCCAGAATGGTCTTCCTCGATCACTATAATCTTAATCTGTTCAAGTCTAGGGTTAACCGTTATCTTCCCCACATATCCTCATAAAATGTGCTTCTTACCTCTTACTTTGAGGATCTGACTGCCAGAATGGTCTTCCTCGATCACTACAATCTTAACCTGTTCAAGTATAGGGTTAACCGTTATCTTCCCCACATATCCTCATAAACTGTGCTTCTTACCTCTTACTTTGAAGATCTGACTCCCAGAATGGTCTTCCTCGATCACTATAATCTTAATCTGTTCAAGTCTAGGGTTAACCGTTATTTTCCCCACATATCCTCATAAACTGTGCTTCTTACCTCTTACTTTGAGGATGTGACTCCCAGAATGGTCTTCCTCGATCACTACAATCTTAACCTGTTCAAGTCTAGGGTTAACCGTTATTTTCCCCACATATCCTCATAAACTGTGCTTCTTACCTCTTACTTTGAGGATCTGACTGCAGAATGCATTTCTCGATCACTACAATCTTAATCTGTTCAAGTCTAGGGTTAACCGTTATCTTCCCCACATATCCTCATAAACTGTGCTTCTTACCTCTTACTTTGAGGATCTGACTCCCAGAATGGTCTTCCCTGATCACTATAATCTTAACCTGTTCAAGTCATTAGGTTAACCGTTATCTTCCTCACATTCCCATAAACTGTGCTTCTTACCTTATTTCTTGAGGATCTGACTCCCAGAATGGTCTTCCTCGATCACTATAATCTTAACCTGTTCAAGTCTAGGGTTAACCGTTATCTTCCCCACATATCCTCATAAAATGTGCTTTACCTCTACTTTGAGGATCTGACTCCCAGAATGGTCTTCCTCGATCACTATAATCTTAACCTTTTCAAGTCTAGGTTAACCGTTATCTTCCCCCACATATCCTCATAAACTGTGCTTCTTACTCCTTACTTTGAGGATCTGACTCCCAGAATGGTCTTCCTCGATCACCCCCCCCCCCCCCCAACTGCTCAAGTCTAGGGTTAACCGTTATCTTCCCTACATATCCCATAACTGTGCTTCTTAACTCTTACGGAGACTTGATCCAGAATTGCTCCTCTCGCATTCACAATCTTAATCTAACAAGTTCAGGGACCGTTATCTTCCCCACATATCCTCATAAACTGCGTTTTACCTCTTACTTTGAGGATCTGACTCCCAGAATGGCTTTCCTCGATCACTACAATCTTAATCTGTTCAAGTCTAGGGTTAACCGTTATCTTCCTACATATCTCATAAAACTGTGCTTCTTACCTCTTACTTTGAGGATCTGACTCCCAGAATGCCTCGATCACTACAATCTTAACCTTATCAAGCTCAGGGTTAACCGTTATCTTCCCACATATCCTAATAAACTGTGCTTCTTAACTCTTACTTTTGAGGATCGACCAGAATGGTCTTCCTCGATCACTACAATCTTAACCTGTTCAAGTCTAGGGCTAACCGTTATCTTCTCACATATCCTCATAAACTGTGCTTCTTACCTCTTACTTTGAGGATCTGACTCCCTGAATGGTCTTCCTCGATCACTACAATCTTAACCTGTTCAAGTCTTGGGTTAACCGTTATCTTCCCCACAAATCCTCATAAACTCTGCTTCTTACCGCTTATTTGAGGATCTGACTCCTGTAATGTCTTCTCCTCGATCACTACAATCTAACCTGTTCAAGTCTAGGGTTAACCGTTATCTTCCCCACATATCCTCATAAACTGTGCTTCTTACCTCTTACTTTTTGAGGATGTGACTCTCAGAATGGTCTTCCTCGATCACTATAATCTTAATCTGTTCAAGTCTAGAGTTAACCGTTATCTTCCCCACATATCCTCATATACTGTGCTTCTTACCTCTTACTTTGAGGATCTGACTCCCTGAATGGTCTTCCTCGATCACTATAATCTTAATCTGTTCAAGTCTAGGGTTAACCGTTATCTTCCCCACATATCCTCATAAACTGTGCTTCTTAACTCTTACTTTGAGGATCTGACTCCCAGAATGGTCTTCCTCGATCACTATAATCTTAACCTGTTCAAGTCTAGGGTTAACCGTTATCTTCCCCACATATACTCATAAAATGTGCTTCTTACCTCTTACTTTGAGGATCTGACTCCCAGAATGGTCTTCCTCGATCACTACAATCTTAATCTGTTCAAGTCTAGGGTTAACCGTTATCTTCCCCACATATCCTCATAAACTGTGCTTCTTACCTCTTACTTTGAGGATCTGACTCCCAGAATGGTCTTCCTCGATCACTACAATCTTAACCTGTTCAAGTCTAGGGTTAACCGTTATCTTCCCCACATATCCTAATAAACTGTGCTTCTTAACTCTTACTTTGAGGATCTGACTCCCAGAATGGTCTTCCTCGATCACTACAATCTTAACCTGTTCAAGTCTAGGGTTAACCGTTATCTTCCCCACATATCCTCATAAACTGTGCTTCTTACCTCTTACTTTGAGGATCTGACTCCCTGAATGGTCTTCCTCGATCACTACAATCTTAACCTGTTCAAGTCTTGGGTTAACCGTTATCTTCCCCACATATCCTCATAAACTCTGCTTCTTACCGCTTACTTTGAGGATCTGACTCCCAGAATGGTCTTCCTCGATCACTACAATCTTAACCTGTTCAAGTCTAGGGTTAACCGTTATCTTCCCCACATATCCTCATAAACTGTGCTTCTTACCTCTTACTTTGAGGATGTGACTCCCAGAATGGTCTTCCTCGATCACTATAATCTTAATCTGTTCAAGTCTAGGGTTAACCGTTATCTTCCCCACATATCCTCATAAACTGTGCTTCTTACCTCTTACTTTGAGGATCTGACTCCCTGAATGGTCTTCCTCGATCACTATGATCTTAATCTGTTCAAGTCTAGGGTTAACCGTTATCTTCCCCACATATCCTCATAAACTGTGCTTCTTAACTCTTACTTTGAGGATCTGACTCCCAGAATGGTCTTCCTCGATCACTACAATCTTAACCTGTTCAAGTCTAGGGTTAACCGTTATCTTCCCCACATATCCTCATAAACTGTGCTTCTTACCTCTTACTTTGAGGATGTGACTCCCAGAATGGTCTTCCTCGATCACTACAATCTTAACCTGTTCAAGTCTAGGGTTAACCGTTATTTTCCCCACATATCCTCATAAACTGTGCTTCATACCTCTTACTTTGAGGATCTGACTCCCAGAATGGTCTTCCTCGATCACTACAATCTTAACCTGTTCAAGTCTAGGGTTAACCGTTATCTTCCCCACATATCCTCATAAACTGTGCTTCTTACCTCTTACTTTGAGGATCTGACTCCCAGAATGGTCTTCCTCGATCACTACAATCTTAATCTGTTCAAGTCTAGGGTTAACCGTTATCTTCCCCACATATCCTCATAAACTGTGCTTCTTACCTCTTACTTTGAGGATCTGACTCCCAGAATGGTCTTCCTCGATCACTATAATCTTAACCTGTTCAAGTCTAGGGTTAACCGTTATCTTCCCCACATATCCTCATAAAATGTGCTTCTTACCTCTTACTTTCAGGATCTGACTCCCAGAATGGTCTTCCTCGATCACTATAATCTTAATCTGTTCAAGTCTAGGGTTAACCGTTATCTTCCCCACATATCCTCATAAACTGTGCTTCTTAACTCTTACTTTGAGGATCTGACTCCCAGAATGGTCTTCCTCGATCACTACAATCTTAATCTGTTCAAGTCTAGGGTTAACCGTTATTTTCCCCACATATCCTCATAAACTGTGCTTCATACCTCTTACTTTGAGGATGTGACTCCCAGAGTGGTCTTCCTCGATCACTACAATCTTAATCTGTTCAAGTCTAGGGTTAACCGTTATCTTCCCCACATATCCTCATAAACTGTGCTTCTTACCTGTTACTTTGAAGATCTGACTCCCAGAATGGTCTTCCTCGATCACTATAATCTTAATCTGTTCAAGTCTAGGGTTAACCGTTATCTTCCCCACATATCCTCATAAACTGTGCTTCTTAACTCTTACTTTGAGGATCTGACTCCCAGAATGGTCTTCCTCGATCACTACAATCTTAACCTGTTCAAGTCTAGGGTTAACCGTTATCTTCCCCACATATCCTCATAAACTGTGCTTCTTACCTCTTACTTTGAGGATCTGACTCCCAGAGTGGTCTTCCTCGATCACTATAATCTTAATCTGTTCAAGTCTAGGGTTAACCGTTATCTTCGCCACATATCCTCATAAACTGTGCTTCTTACCTCTTACTTTGAGGATCTGACTCCCAGAGTGGTCTTCCTCGATCACTATAATCTTAATCTGTTCAAGTCTAGGGTTAACCGTTATCTTCCCCACATATCCTCATAAACTGTGCTTCTTACCTCTTACTTTGAAGATCTGACTCCCAGAATGGTCTTCCTCGATCACTATAATCTTAATCTGTTCAAGTCTAGGGTTAACCGTTATCTTCCCCACCTATCCTCATAAACTGTGCTTCTTAACTCTTACTTTGAGGATCTGACTCCCAGAATGGTCTTCCTCGATCACTACAATCTTAACCTGTTCAAGTCTAGGGTTAACAGTTATCTTCCCCTTACATATCCTCATAAACTGTGCTTCTTACCTCTTACTTTGAGGATCTGACTCCCAGAGTGGTCTTCCTCGATCACTATAATCTTAATCTGTTCAAGTCTAGGGTTAACCGTTATCTTCCCCACATATCCTCATAAACTGTGCTTCTTACCTCTTACTTTGAGGATCTGACTCCCAGAGTGGTCTTCCTCGATCACTATAATCTTAATCTGTTCAAGTCTAGGGTTAACCGTTATCTTCCCCACATATCCTCATAAACTGTGCTTCTTACCTGTTACTTTGAAGATCTGACTCCCAGAATGGTCTTCCTCGATCACTATAATCTTAATCTGTTCAAGTCTAGGGTTAACCGTTATCTTCCCCACATATCCTCATAAACTGTGCTTCTTACCTCTTACTTTGAGGATCTGACTCCCAGAATGGTCTTCCTCGATCACTACAATCTTAACCTGTTCAAGTCTAGGGTTAACCGTTATCTTCCCCACATATCTTCATAAACTGTGCTTCTTACCTCTTACTTTGAGGATCTGAATTCCAGAATGGTCTTCCTCGATCACTATAATCTTAAGCTGTTCAAGTCTTGCGTTAACCGTTATGTTCCCCACATATCCTCATAAAATGTGCTTCTTACCTCTCACTTTGAGGATCTGACTCCCAGAATGGTCTTCCTCGATCACTACAATCTTAACCTGTCCAAGTCCAGGGTTAACCGTTATCTTCCCCACATATCCTCATGAACTGTGCTTCTTACCTCTCACTTTGAGGATCTGACTCCCAGAATGGTCTTCCTCGATCACTACAATCTTAACCTGTTCAAGTCTAGGGTTAACCGTTATCTTCCCCACATATCCTCATAAACTGTGCTTCTTACCTCTTACTTTGAGGATCTGACTCCCAGAATGGTCTTCCTCGATCACTACAATCTTAATCTGTTCAAGTCTAGGGTTAACCGTTATCTTCCCCACATATCCTCATAAAATGTGCTTCTTACCTCTTACTTTGAGGATCTGACTCCCAGAATGGTCTACCTCGATCACTACAATCTTAATCTGTTCAAGTCTAGGGTTAACCGTTATCTTCCCCACATATCCTCATAAACTGTGCTTCTTACCTCTTACTTTGAGGATCTGAATCCGAAAATGGTCTTCCTCGATCACTATAATCTTAACCTGTTCAAGTCTAGGGTTAACCGTTATCTTCCCCACATATCCTCATCAACTGTGCTTCTTACCTCTCACTTTGAGGATCTGACTCCCAGAATGGTCTTCCTCGATCACTACAATCTTAACCTGTTCAAGTCTAGGGTTAACCGTTCTCTTCCCCACATATCCTCATAAACTGTGCTTCTTACCTCTTACTTTGAGGATCTGACTCCCAGAATGGTCTTCCTCGATCACTACAATCTTAACCTGTTCAAGTCTAGGGTTAACCGTTATCTTCCCCACATATCCTCATAAACTGTGCTTCTTACCTCTCACTTTGAGGATCTGACTCGCAGAATGGTCTTCATCGATCACTACAATCTTAACCTGTTCAAGTCCAGGGTTAACCGTTATCTTCCCCACATATCCTCATAAAATGTGCTTCTTACCTCTTACTTTGAGGATCTGACTCCCAGAATGGTCTTCCTCGATCACTACAATCTTAATCTGTTCAAGTCTAGGGTTAACAGTTATCTTCCCCACATATCCTCATAAAATGTGCTTCTTACCTCTTACTTTGAAGATCTGACTCCCAGAATGGTCTTCCTCGATCACTATAATCTTAATCTGTTCAAGTCTAGGGTTAACCGTTATCTTCCCCACATATTCTCATAAACTGTGCTTCTTACCTCTTACTTTGAGGATCTCACTCCCAGAATGGTCTTCCTCGATCACTATAATCTTAACCTGTTCAAGTCTAGGGTTAACCGTTATCTTCCCCACATATCCTCATTAACTGAGCTTCTTACCTCTCACTTTGAGGATCTGACTCCCAGAATGGTCTTCCTCGATCACTATAATCTTAATCTGTTCAAATATAGGGTTAACCGTTATCTTCCCCACATATCCTCATAAACTGTGCTTCTTACCTCTTACCTTGAGGATCTGACTCCCAGAATGGTCTTCCTCGATCACTACAATCTTGATCTGTTCAAGTATAGGGTTAACCGTTATCTTCCCCACATATCCTCATAAACCGTGCTTCTTACCTCTTACTTTGAAGATCTGACTCCCAGAATGGTCTTCCTCGATCACTATAATCTTAATCTGTTCAAGTATAGGGTTAACCGTTATCTTCCCCACATATCCTCATAAACTGTGCTTCTTACCTCTTACTTTGAAGATCTGACTCCCAGAATGGTCTTCCTCGATCACTATAATCTTAATCTGTTCAAGTATAGGGTTTACCGTTATCTTCCCCACATATCCTCATAAACTGTGCTTCTTACCTCTTACTTTGAAGATCTGACTCCCAGAATGGTCTTCCTCGATCACTATAATCTTAATCTGTTCAAGTCTAGGGTTAACAGTTATCTTCCCCACATATCCTCATAAACTGTGCTTCTTAACTCTTACTTTGAGGATCTGACTCCCAGAATGGTCTTCCTCGATCACTATAATCTTAACCTCTCCAAGTCTAGGATTAACCGTTATCTTCCCCACATATCTTCATAAACTGTGCTTCTTACCTCTTACTTTGAAGATCTGACTCCCAGAATGGTCTTCCTCGATCACTATAATCTTAACCTGTCCAAGTCTAGGGTTAACCGTTATCTTCCCCACATATCCTCAAAAACTGTGCTTCTTACCTCTTACTTTGAGGATCTGACTCCCAGAATGGTCTTCCTCGATCACTACAATCTTAATCTGTTCAAGTCTAGGGTTAACCGTTATCTTCCCCACATATCCACATAAAATGTGCTTCTTACCTCTTACTTTGAGGATCTGACTCCCAGAATGGTCTTCCTCGATCATTATAATCTTAATCTGTTCAAGTCTAGGGTTAACCGTTATCTACCCCACATATCCTCATAAACTGTGCATCTTACCTCTCACTTTGAGGATCTGACTCCCAGAATGGTCTTCCTCGATCACTACATCCATAACCTGTTCAAGTCTAGGGTTAACCGTTATCTTCCCCACATATCCTCATAAACTGTGCTTCTTACCTCTCACTTTGAGGATCTGACTCCCAGAATGGTCTTCCTCGATCACTACAATCTTAACCTGTTCAAGTCTAGGGTTAACCGTTATCTTCCCCACATATCCTCATAAACTGTGCTTCTTACCTCTCACTTTGAGGATCTGACTCCCAGAATGGTCTTCCTCGATCACTACAATCTTAACCTGTTCAAGTCTAGGGTTAACCGTTATCTTCCCCACATATCCTCATAAACTGTGCTTCTGACCTCTTACTTTGAGGATCTGACTCCCAGAATGGTCTTCCTCGATCACTACAATCTTAATCTGTTCAAGTCTAAGGTTAACCGTTATCTTCCCCACATATCCTCATAAAATGTGCTTCTTACCTCTTACTTTGAGGATCTGACTCCCAGAATGGTCTTCCTCGATCATTATAATCTTAATCTGTTCAAGTCTAGGGTTAACCGTTATCTACCCCACATATCCTCATAAACTGTGCTTCTTACCTCTCGCTTTGAGGATCTGACTCCCAGAATGGTCTTCCTCGATCACTACAACCTTAACCTGTTCAAGTCTAGGGTTAACCGTTATCTTCCCCACATATCCTCATAAACTGTGCTTCTTACCTCTCACTTTGAGGATCTGACTCCCAGAATGGTCTTCCTCGATCACTACAATCTTAACCTGTTCAAGTCTAGGGTTAACAGTTATCTTCCCCACATATCCTCATAAACTGTGCTTCTTACCTCTCACTTTGAGGATCTGACTCCCAGAATGGTCTTCCTCGATCACTACAATCTTAATCTGTTCAAGTCTAGGGTTAACCGTTATCTTCCCCACATATCCTCATAAACTGTGCTTCTTACCTCTCACTTTGAGGATCTGACTCCCAGAATGGTCTTCCTCGATCACTATAATCTTAACCTGTTCAAGTCTTGCGTTAACCGTTATGTTCCCCACATATCCTCATAAAATGTGCTTCTTACCTCTCACTTTGAGGATCTGACTCCCAGAATGGTCTTCCTCGATCACTACAATCTTAACCTGTCCAAGTCCAGGGTTAACCGTTATCTTCCCCACATATCCTCATGAACTGTGCTTCTTACCTCTCACTTTGAGGATCTGACTCCCAGAATGGTCTTCCTCGATCACTACAATCTTAACCTGTTCAAGTCTAGGGTTAACCGTTATCTTCCCCACATATCCTCATAAACTGTGCTTCTTACCTCTCACTTTGAGGATCTGACTCCCAGAATGGTCTTCCTCGATCACTACAATCTTACCCTGTTCAAGTCTAGGGTTAACCGTTATCTTCCCCACATATCCTCATAAAATGTGCTTCTTACCTCTTACTTTGAGTATCTGACTCCCAGAATGGTCTTCCTCGATCACTACAATCTTCATCTGTTCAAGTATAGGGTTAACCGTTATCTTCCCCACATATCCTCATAAACTGTGCTTCTTACCTCTTACCTTGAGGATCTGACTCCCAGAATGGTCTTCCTCGATCACTACAATGTTGATCTGTTCAAGTATAGGGTTAACCGTTATCTTCCCCACATATCCTCATAAACCGTGCTTCTTACCTCTTACTTTGAGGATCTGACTCCCAGAATGGTCTTCCTCGATCACTATAATCTTAATCTGTTCAAGTCTAGGGTTAACCGTTATCTTCCCCACATATCCTCATAAACTGTGCTTCTTACCTCTTACTTTGAAGATCTGAATCCCAGAATGGTCTTCCTCGATCACTATAATCTTAATCTGTTCAAGTCTAGGGTTAACCGTTATCTTCCCCACATATCCTCATAAACCGTGCTTCTTACCTCTTACTTTGAAGATCTGAATCCCAGAATGGTCTTCCTCGATCACTATAATCTTAATCTGTTCAAGTATAGGGTTAACCGTTATCTTCCCCACATATCCTCATAAACTGTGCTTCTTACCTCTTACTTTGAAGATCTGACTCCCAGAATGGTCTTCCTCGATCACTATAATCTTAATCTGTTCAAGTCTAGGGTTAACCGTTATGTTCCCCACATATCCTCATAAAATGTGCTTCTTACCTCTTACTTTGAGGATCTGACTCCCAGAATGGTCTTCCTCGATCACTATAATCTTAACCTGTCCAAGTCTAGGATTAACCGTTATCTTCCCCACATATCTTCATAAACTGTGCTTCTTACCTCTTACTTTGAGGATCTGTCTCCCAGAATGGTCTTCCTCGATCACTATAATCTTAACCTGTCCAAGTCTAGGGTTAACCGTTATCTTCCCCACATATCCTCATAAACTGTGCTTCTTACCTCTTACTTTGAAGATCTGACTCCCAGAATGGTCTTCCTCGATCACTACAATCTTAATCTGTTCAAGTATAGGGTTAACCGTTATCTTCCCCACATATCCTCATAAACTGTGCTTCTTACCTCTTACTTTGAAGATCTGAATCCCAGAATGGTCTTCCTCGATCACTATAATCTTAATCTGTTCAAGTATAGGGTTAACCGTTATCTTCCCTACATATCCTCATAAACTGTGCTTCTTACCTCTTACTTTGAAGATCTGACTCCCAGAATGGTCTTCCTCGATCACTACAATCTTGATCTGTTCAAGTATAGGGTTAACCGTTATGTTCCCCACATATCCTCATAAAATGTGCTTCTTACCTCTTCCTTTGAGGATCTGACTCCCAGAATGGTCTTCCTCGATCACTATAATCTTAACCTGTCCAAGTCTAGGATTAACCGTTATCTTCCCCACATATCTTCATAAACTGTGCTTCTTACCTCTTACTTTGAGGATCTGACTCCCAGAATGGTCTTCCTCGATCACTATAATCTTAACCTGTTCAAGTCTAGGGTTAACCGTTATCTTCACCACATATCCTCATAAATTGTGCTTCTTACCTCTTACTTTGAGGATCTGACTCCCAGAATGGTCTTCCTCGATCACTATAATCTTAACCTGTCCAAGTCTAGGATTAACCGTTATCTTCCCCACATATCCTCATAAAATGTGCTTCTTACCTCTTACTTTGAGGATCTGACTCCCAGAATGGTCTTCCTCGATCACTACAATCTTAACCTGTTCAAGTCTAGGGTTAACCGTTATCTTCTCCATATATCCTCATAAACTGTACTTCTTACCTCTTACTTTGAAAGATCTGACTCCAGAATGGTCTTCCTCGATCACTATATTAATCTGTTCAAGTATAGGGTTAACCGTTATCTTCCCATATCCTCATAAACTGTGCTTCTTACCTCTTTACTTTGAAGATCTGACTCCCAGGCCAAATTTTCCTCGATCACCCTATAATCTTAATCTGTGCAGTAGGGTTAACCGTTATCTTCCCCACATATCCTGCTAAACTGTGCTTCTTACCTCTTACTTTGAAGATCTGACTCCCAGAATAAATTCAGCACTCGATCACTATAATCTTAATCTGTTCAAGTATAGGGTTAACCGTTATCTTCCCCATATCCTCATAAACTGTGCTTCTTACCTCTTACTTTGGAGAATCTGACTCCCAGAATGAATTACCTCCCGATCACTATAATCTTAATCTGTTCAAGTCTAGGGTTAACCGTTATCCACTTCCCCACATATCCTCATAAACTGTACTTCTTACCTCACACACTTTGAAGATCTGACTCCCAGAATGGTCTTCCTCGATCACTATAATCTTAATCTGTTCAAGTATAGGGTTAACCGTTATCTTCCCTTATCCTCATAAACTGTGCTTCTTACCTCTTACTTTGAAGATCTGACTCCCAGAATGGTCTTCCTCGATCATATAATCTTAATCTGTTCAAGTATAGGGTTAACCGTTATCTTCCCCATATCCTCACAAACTGTACTTCTTACTCTTACTTTGAAGATCAGCTCTAGAATGGTCTTTATATATAATCTTAATCTGTTTAGAGTATAGGGTTAACCGTTATCTTCCCCACATATCACCTCATAAACTGTGCTTCTTACCTCTTACTTTGAAGATCTGACTCCCAGAATGGTCTTCCTCGATCACTATAATCTTAATCTGTTCAAGTCTAGGGTTAACCGTTTCATCTTCCCCACATATCCTCATAAACTGTACTTCTTACCTCTTACTTTGAAGATCTGACTCCCAGAATGGTCTTCCTCAGTCTTTTCTGTCTTAATCTGTTCAAGTATAGGGTTAACCGTTATTTCCCCACATATCCTCTCTGCTTCTTCTTCCCTCCTTACTTTGAAGATCTGACTCCCAGAATGAGTCTTCCTCAGTCTTTATAATCTTAATCTGTTCAAGTATAGGGTTAACCGTTATCTTCCCCACATATCCTCACCAAACTGACCTTCTTACCTCTTACTTTGAAGATCTGACTCCCAGAATGGTCTTCTCGATCACTATCAATCTTAATCTGTTCAAGTATAGGGTTAACCGTTATCTTCCATATCCTCATAAACTGTGCTTCTTACCCTCTTACTTTGAAGATCTGACTCCCAGAATGGTCTTCCTCGATCTCTGTCTTGTCTGTTCAAGTATAGGGTTAACCGTTATCTTCCCCACATATCCTCATAAACTGTGCTTCTTACCTCTTACTTTGAAGATCTGACTCCCAGAATGGTCTTCCTCGATCACTATAATCTTAATCTGTTCAAAGTATAGGGTTAACCGTTATCTTCCCCACATATCCTCATAAACTGTGCTTCTTACCTCTTACTTTGAAGATCGCTCAAAGAATGGTCTTCCTCGATCACTATAATCTTAATCTGTTCAAGTCTAGGGTTAACCGTTATCTTCCCCACATATCCTCATAAAATGTGCTTCTTACCTCTTACTTTGAGGATCTGACTCCCAGAATGGTCTTCCTCGATCACTACAATCTTAATCTGTTCAAGTACAGGGTTAACCGTTATCTTCCCCACATATCCTCATAAACTGTGCTTCTTAACTCTTACTTTGAAGATCTGACTCCCAGAATGGTCTTCCTCGATCACTATAATCTTAATCTGTTCAAGTATAGGGTTAACCGTTATTTTCCCCACATATCCTCATAAACTGTGCTTCTTACCTCTTACTTTGAAGATCTGACTCCCAGAATGGTCTTCCTCGATCACTATAATCTTAATCTGTTCAAGTCTAGGGTTAACCGTTATCTTCCCCACATATCCTCATAAACTGTGCTTCTTACCTCTTACTTTGAGGATCTGACTCCCAGAATGGTCTTCCTCGATGACTATAATCTTCACCGGTTCAAGTCTAGGGTTAACCGTTATCTTCCCCACATATCCTCATAAACTGTGCTTCTTACCTCTTACTTTGAGGATCTCACTCCCAGAATGGTCTTCCTCGATCACTATAATCTTAACCTGTTCAAGTCTAGGGTTAACCGTTATCTTCCCCACATATCCTCATAAAATGTGCTTCTTACCTCTTACTTTGAAGATCTGACTCCCAGAATGGTCTTCCTCGATCACTATAATCTTAATCTGTTCAAGTATAGGGTTAACCGTTATCTTCCCCACATATCCTCATAAACTGTGCTTCTTACCTCTTACTTTGAAGATCTGACTCCCAGAATGGTCTTCCTCGATCACTATAATCTTAATCTGTTCAAGTATAGGGTTAACCGTTATCTTCCCCACATATCCTCATAAACTGTACTTCTTACCTCTTACTTTGAAGATCTGACTCCCAGAATGGTCTTCCTCGATCACTATAATCTTAATCTGTTCAAGTATAGGGTTAACCGTTATCTTCCCCACATATCCTCATAAACTGTGCTTCTTACCTCTTACTTTGAAGATCTGACTCCCAGAATGGTCTTCCTCGATCACTATAATCTTAATCTGTTCAAGTATAGGGTTAACCGTTATCTTCCCCACATATCCTCATAAACTGTGCTTCTTACCTCTTACTTTGAAGATCTGACTCCCAGAATGGTCTTCCTCGATCACTATAATCTTAATCTGTTCAAGTATAGGGTTAACCGTTATCTTCCCCACATATCCTCATAAACTGTGCTTCTTACCTCTTACTTTGAAGATCTGACTCCCAGAATGGTCTTCCTCGATCACTATAATCTTAATCTGTTCAAGTCTAGGGTTAACCGTTATCTTCCCCACATATCCTCATAAAATGTGCTTCTTACCTCTTACTTTGAGGATCTGACTCCCAGAATGGTCTTCCTCGATCACTACAATCTTAATCTGTTCAAGTACAGGGTTAACCGTTATCTTCCCCACATATCCTCATAAACTGTGCTTCTTAACTCTTACTTTGAAGATCTGACTCCCAGAATGGTCTTCCTCGATCACTATAATCTTAATCTGTTCAAGTATAGGGTTAACCGTTATCTTCCCCACATATCCTCATAAACTGTGCTTCTTACCTCTTACTTTGAAGATCTGACTCCCAGAATGGTCTTCCTCGATCACTATAATCTTAATCTGTTCAAGTCTAGGGTTAACCGTTATCTTCCCCACATATCCTCATAAACTGTGCTTCTTACCTCTTACTTTGAGGATCTGACTCCCAGAATGGTCTTCCTCGATGACTATAATCTTCACCGGTTCAAGTCTAGGGTTAACCGTTATCTTCCCCACATATCCTCATAAACTGTGCTTCTTACCTCTTACTTTGAGGATCTCACTCCCAGAATGGTCTTCCTCGATCACTATAATCTTAACCTGTTCAAGTCTAGGGTTAACCGTTATCTTCCCCACATATCCTCATAAAATGTGCTTCTTACCTCTTACTTTCAGGATCTGACTCCCAGAATGGTCTTCCTCGATCACTATAATCTTAATCTGTTCAAGTATAGGGTTAACCGTTATCTTCCCCACATATCCTCATAAACTGTGCTTCTTACCTCTTACTTTGAAGATCTGACTCCCAGAATGGTTTTCCTCGATCACTATAATCTTAATCTGTTCAAGTATAGGGTTAACCGTTATCTTCCCCACATATCCTCATAAACTGTGCTTCTTACCTCTGACTTTGAGGATCTGACTCCCAGAATGGACTTCCTCGATCACTATAATCTTAATCTGTTCAAGTCTAGGGTTAACCGTTATCTTCCCCACATATCTTCATATACTGTGCTTCTTACCTCTTACTTTGAGGATCTGACTCCCAGAATGGTCTTCCTCGATCACTATAATCTTAACCTGTCCAAGTCTAGGGTTAACCGTTATCTTCCCCACATATCCTCATAAACTGTGCTTCTTACCTCTTACCTTGAGGATCTGATTCCCAGAATGGTCTTCCTCGATCACTACAATCTTGATCTGTTCAAGTATAGGGTTAACCGTTATCTTCCCCACATATCCTCATAAAATGTGCTTCTTACCTCTTACTTTGAGGATCTGACTCCCAGAATGGTCTTCCTCGATCACTACAATCTTAATCTGTTCAAGTATAGGGTTAACCGTTATCTTCCCCACATATCCTCATAAACTGTGCTTCTTACCTCTTACTTTGAAGATCTGACTCCCGAATGGTCTTCCCCGATCACTATAATCTTAATCTGTTCAAGTATAGGGTTAACCGTTATCTTCCCCACATATCCTCATAAACTGTGCTTCTTACCTCTTACTTTGAAGATCTGACTCCCAGAATGGTCTTCCTCGATCACTATAATCTTAATCTGTTCAAATATAGGGTTAACCGTTATCTTCCCCACATATCCTCATAAACTGTGCTTCTTACCTCTTACCTTGAGGATCTGACTCCCAGAATGGTCTTCCTCGATCACTACAATCTTGATCTGTTCAAGTATAGGGTTAACCGTTATCTTCCCCACATATCCTCATAAACCGTGCTTCTTACCTCTTACTTTGAAGATCTGACTCCCAGAATGGTCTTCCTCGATCACTATCATCTTAATCTGTTCAAGTTTAGGGTTAACCGTTATCTTCCCCACATATCCTCATAAACTGTGCTTCTTACCTCTTACTTTGAAGATCTGACTCCCAGAATGGTCTTCCTCGATCACTATAATCTTAATCTGTTCAAGTATAGGGTTAACCGTTATCTTCCCCACATATCCTCATAAAATGTGCTTCTTACCTCTTACTTTGAGGATCTGACTCCCAGAATGGTCTTCCTCGATCACTATAATCTTAATCTGTTCAAGTATAGGGTTAACCGTTATCTTCCCCACATATCCTCATAAACTGTGCTTCTTACCTCTTACTTTGAAGATCTGACTCCCAGAATGGTCTCCTCGATCACTATAATCTTAATCTGTTCAAGTATAGGGTTTACCGTTATCTTCCCCACATATCCTCATAAACTGTGCTTCTTACCTCTTACTTTGAAGATCTGACTCCCAGAATGGTCTTCCTCGATCACTATAATCTTAATCTGTTCAAGTCTAGGGTTAACCGTTATCTTCCCCACATATCCTCATAAAATGTGCTTCTTACCTCTTACTTTGAGGATCTGACTCCCAGAATGGTCTTCCTCGATCACTACAATCTTAATCTGTTCAAGTACAGGGTTAACCGTTATCTTCCCCACATATCCTCATAAACTGTGCTTCTTAACTCTTACTTTGAAGATCTGACTCCCAGAATGGTCTTCCTCGATCACTATAATCTTAATCTGTTCAAGTATAGGGTTAACCGTTATCTTCCCCACATATCCTCATAAACTGTGCTTCTTACCTCTTACTTTGAAGATCTGACTCCCAGAATGGTCTTCCTCGATCACTATAATCTTAATCTGTTCAAGTCTAGGGTTAACCGTTATCTTCCCCACATATCCTCATAAACTGTGCTTCTTACCTCTTACTTTGAGGATCTGACTCCCAGAATGGTCTTCCTCGATGACTATAATCTTCACCGGTTCAAGTCTAGGGTTAACCGTTATCTTCCCCACATATCCTCATAAACTGTGCTTCTTACCTCTTACGTTGAGGATCTCACTCCCAGAATGGTCTTCCTCGATCACTATAATCTTAACCTGTTCAAGTCTAGGGTTAACCGTTATCTTCCCCACATATCCTCATAAAATGTGCTTCTTACCTCTTACTTTGAAGATCTGACTCCCAGAATGGTCTTCCTCGATCACTATAATCTTAATCTGTTCAAGTATAGGGTTAACCGTTATCTTCCCCACATATCCTCATAAACTGTGCTTCTTACCTCTTACTTTGAAGATCTGACTCCCAGAATGGTCTTCCTCGATCACTATAATCTTAATCTGTTCAAGTATAGGGTTAACCGTTATCTTCCCCACATATCCTCATAAACTGTACTTCTTACCTCTTACTTTGAAGATCTGACTCCCAGAATGGTCTTCCTCGATCACTATAATCTTAATCTGTTCAAGTATAGGGTTAACCGTTATCTTCCCCACATATCCTCATAAACTGTGCTTCTTACCTCTTACTTTGAAGATCTGACTCCCAGAATGGTCTTCCTCGATCACTATAATCTTAATCTGTTCAAGTATAGGGTTAACCGTTATCTTCCCCACATATCCTCATAAACTGTGCTTCTTACCTCTTACTTTGAAGATCTGACTCCCCGAATGGTCTTCCTCGATCACTATAATCTTAATCTGTTCAAGTATAGGGTTAACCGTTATCTTCCCCACATATCCTCATAAACTGTGCTTCTTACCTCTTACTTTGAAGATCTGACTCCCAGAATGGTCTTCCTCGATCACTATAATCTTAATCTGTTCAAGTCTAGGGTTAACCGTTATCTTCCCCACATATCCTCATAAAATGTGCTTCTTACCTCTTACTTTGAGGATCTGACTCCCAGAATGGTCTTCCTCGATCACTACAATCTTAATCTGTTCAAGTACAGGGTTAACCGTTATCTTCCCCACATATCCTCATAAACTGTGCTTCTTAACTCTTACTTTGAAGATCTGACTCCCAGAATGGTCTTCCTCGATCACTATAATCTTAATCTGTTCAAGTATAGGGTTAACCGTTATCTTCCCCACATATCCTCATAAACTGTGCTTCTTACCTCTTACTTTGAAGATCTGACTCCCAGAATGGTCTTCCTCGATCACTATAATCTTAATCTGTTCAAGTCTAGGGTTAACCGTTATCTTCCCCACATATCCTCATAAACTGTGCTTCTTACCTCTTACTTTGAGGATCTGACTCCCAGAATGGTCTTCCTCGATGACTATAATCTTCACCGGTTCAAGTCTAGGGTTAACCGTTATCTTCCCCACATATCCTCATAAACTGTGCTTCTTACCTCTTACTTTGAAGATCTGACTCCCAGAATGGTTTTCCTCGATCACTATAATCTTAATCTGTTCAAGTATAGGGTTAACCGTTATCTTCCCCACATATCCTCATAAACTGTGCTTCTTACCTCTGACTTTGAGGATCTGACTCCCAGAATGGACTTCCTCGATCACTATAATCTTAATCTGTTCAAGTCTAGGGTTAACCGTTATCTTCCCCACATATCTTCTTCATATACTGTGCTTCTTACCTCTTACTTTGAGGATCTGACTCCCAGAATGGTCTTCCTCGATCACTATAATCTTAACCTGTCCAAGTCTAGGGTTAACCGTTATCTTCCCCACATATCCTCATAAACTGTGCTTCTTACCTCTTACCTTGAGGATCTGATTCCCAGAATGGTCTTCCTCGATCACTACAATCTTGATCTGTTCAAGTATAGGGTTAACCGTTATCTTCCCCACATATCCTCATAAAATGTGCTTCTTACCTCTTACTTTGAGGATCTGACTCCCAGAATGGTCTTCCTCGATCACTACAATCTTAATCTGTTCAAGTATAGGGTTAACCGTTATCTTCCCCACATATCCTCATAAACTGTGCTTCTTACCTCTTACTTTGAAGATCTGACTCCCAGAATGGTCTTCCCCGATCACTATAATCTTAATCTGTTCAAGTATAGGGTTAACCGTTATCTTCCCCACATATCCTCATAAACTGTGCTTCTTACCTCTTACTTTGAAGATCTGACTCCCAGAATGGTCTTCCTCGATCACTATAATCTTAATCTGTTCAAATATAGGGTTAACCGTTATCTTCCCCACATATCCTCATAAACTGTGCTTCTTACCTCTTACCTTGAGGATCTGACTCCCAGAATGGTCTTCCTCGATCACTACAATCTTGATCTGTTCAAGTATAGGGTTAACCGTTATCTTCCCCACATATCCTCATAAACCGTGCTTCTTACCTCTTACTTTGAAGATCTGACTCCCAGAATGGTCTTCCTCGATCACTATCATCTTAATCTGTTCAAGTTTAGGGTTAACCGTTATCTTCCCCACATATCCTCATAAAATGTGCTTCTTACCTCTTACTTTGAGGATCTGACTCCCAGAATGGTCTTCCTCGATCACTATAATCTTAATCTGTTCAAGTATAGGGTTAACCGTTATCTTCCCCACATATCCTCATAAACTGTGCTTCTTACCTCTTACTTTGAAGATCTGACTCCCAGAATGGTCTCCTCGATCACTATAATCTTAATCTGTTCAAGTATAGGGTTTACCGTTATCTTCCCCACATATCCTCATAAACTGTGCTTCTTACCTCTTACTTTGAAGATCTGACTCCCAGAATGGTCTTCCTCGATCACTATCATCTTAATCTGTTCAAGTATAGGGTTAACCGTTATCTTCCCCACATATCCTCATAAACTGTGCTTCTTACCTCTTACTTTGAAGATCTGACTCCCAGAATGGTCTTCCTCGATCACTATAATCTTAATCTGTTCAAGTATAGGGTTAACCGTTATCTTCCCCACATATCCTCATAAACTGTGCTTCTTACCTCTTACTTTGAAGATCTGACTCAAAGAATGGTTTTCCTCGATCACTATAATCTTAATCTGTTCAAGTATAGGGTTAACCGTTATCTTCCCCACATATCCTCATAAACTGTGCTTCTTACCTCTTACTTTGAAGATCTGACTCCCAGAATGGTCTTCCTCGATCACTATAATCTTAACCTGTCCAAGTCTAGGATTAACCGTTATCTTCCCCACATATCTTCATAAACTGTGCTTCTTACCTCTTACTTTGAGGATCTGTCTCCCAGAATGGTCTTCCTCGATCACTATAATCTTAACCTGTCCAAGTCTAGGGTTAACCGTTATCTTCCCCACATATCCTCATAAACTGTGCTTCTTACCTCTTACTTTGAAGATCTGACTCCCAGAATGGTCTTCCTCGATCACTACAATCTTAATCTGTTCAAGTATAGGGTTAACCGTTATCTTCCCCACATATCCTCATAAACTGTGCTTCTTACCTCTTACTTTGAAGATCTGAATCCCAGAATGGTCTTCCTCGATCACTATAATCTTAATCTGTTCAAGTATAGGGTTAACCGTTATCTTCCCTACATATCCTCATAAACTGTGCTTCTTACCTCTTACTTTGAAGATCTGACTCCCAGAATGGTCTTCCTCGATCACTACAATCTTGATCTGTTCAAGTATAGGGTTAACCGTTATGTTCCCCACATATCCTCATAAAATGTGCTTCTTACCTCTTCCTTTGAGGATCTGACTCCCAGAATGGTCTTCCTCGATCACTATAATCTTAACCTGTCCAAGTCTAGGATTAACCGTTATCTTCCCCACATATCTTCATAAACTGTGCTTCTTACCTCTTACTTTGAGGATCTGACTCCCAGAATGGTCTTCCTCGATCACTATAATCTTAATCTGTTCAAGTATAGGGTTAACCGTTATCTTCCCCACATATCCTCATAAACTGTGCTTCTTACCTCTTACTTTGAAGATCTGACTCCCAGAATGGTCTTCCTCGATCACTATAATCTTAATCTGTTCAAGTATAGGGTTAACCGTTATCTTCCCCACATATCCTCATAAACTGTGCTTCTTACCTCTTACTTTGAAGATCTGACTCCCAGAATGGTCTTCCTCGATCACTACAATCTTGATCTGTTCAAGTATAGGGTTAACCGTTATCTTCCCCACATATCCTCATAAACTGTGCTTCTTACCTCTTACCTTGAGGATCTGACTCCCAGAATGGTCTTCCTCGATCACTACAATCTTAATCTGTTCAAGTCTAGGGTTAACGGTTATCTTCCCCACATATCCTCATAAACTGTGCTTCTTACCTCTTACTTTGAGGATCTCACTCCCAGAATGGTCTTCCTCGATCACTATAATATTAACCTGTTCAAGTCTAGGGTTAACCGTTATCTTCCCCACATATCCTCATAAACTGTGCTTCTTACCTCTTACTTTGAGGATCTGACTCCCAGAATGGTCTTCCTCGATCACTACAATCTTAATCTGTTCAAGTCTCGGGTTAACCGTTATCTTCCCCACATATCCTCATAAACTGTGCTTCTTACCTCTTACCTTGAGGATCTGACTCCAAGAATGGTCTTGCTCGATCACTACAATCTTGATCTGTTCAAGTATAGGGTTAACCGTTATCTTCCCCACATATCCTCATAAACCGTGCTTCTTACCTCTTACTTTGAAGATCTGACTCCCAGAATGGTCTTCCTCGATCACTATAATCTCAATCTGTTCAAGTATAGGGTTAACCGTTATCTTCCCCACATATCCTCATAAACTGTGCTTCTTACCTCTTACTTTGAAGATCTGACTCCCAGAATGGTTTACCTCGATCACTATAATCTTAATCTGTTCAAGTATAGGGTTAACCGTTATCTTCCCCACATATCCTCATAAACTGTGCTTCTTACCTCTTACTTTGAAGATCTGACTCCCAGAATGGTTTACCTCGATCACTATAATCTTAATCTGTTCAAGTATAGGGTTAACCGTTATCTTCCCCACATATCCTCATAAACTGTGCTTCTTACCTCTTACTTTGAGGATCTGACTCCCAGAATGGTCTCCTCGATCACTATAATCTTAATCTGTTCAAGTATAGGGTTAACCGTTATCTTCCCCACATATCCTCATAAACTGTGCTTCTTACCTCTTACTTTGAAGATCTGACTCCCAGAATGGTCTTCCTCGATCACTATAATCTTAATCTGTTCAAGTATAGGGTTAAGCTTTATCTTCCCCACATATCCTCATAAACTGTGCTTCTTACCTCTTACTTTGAAGATCTGACTCCCAGAATGGTTTACCTCGATCACTATAATCTTAATCTGTTCAAGTATAGGGTTAACCGTTATCTTCCCCACATATCCTCATAAACTGTGCTTCTTACCTCTTACTTTGAGGATCTCACTCCCAGAATGGTCTTCCTCGATCACTATAATCTTAACCTGTTCAAGTCTAGGGTTAACCGTTATCTTCCCCACATATCCTCATTAACTGTGCTTCTTACCTCTCACTTTGAGGATCTGACTCCCAGAATGGTCTTCCTCGATCACTACAATCTTAATCTGTTCAAGTCTAGGGTTAACCGTTATCTTCCCCACATATCCTCATAAAATGTGCTTCTTACCTCTTACTTTGAGGATCTGACTCCCAGAATGGTCTTCCTCGATCACTACAATCTTAATCTGTTCAAGTATAGGGTTAACCGTTATCTTCCCCACATATCCTCATAAACTGTGCTTCTTACCTCTTACTTTGAAGATCTGACTCCCAGAATGGTCTTCCTCGATCACTATAATCTTAATCTGTTCAAGTATAGGGTTAACCGTTATCTTCCCCACATATCCTCATAAACTGTGCTTCTTACCTCTTACTTTGAAGATCTGACTCCCAGAATGGTCTTCCTCGATCACTATAATCTTAATCTGTTCAAGTATAGGGTTAACCGTTATCTTCCCCACATATCATCATAAACTGTGCTTCTTACCTCTCACTTTGAGGATCTGACTCCCAGAATGGACTTCCTCGATCACTATAATCTTAATCTGTTCAAGTCTAGGGTTAACCGTTATGTTCCCCACATATCCTCATAAAATGTGCTTCTTACCTCTTACTTTGAAGATCTGACTCCCAGAAGGGTCTCCTCGATCACTATAATCTTAATCTGTTCAAGTATAGGGTTTACCGTTATCTTCCCCACATATCCTCATAAACTGTGCTTCTTACCTCTTACTTTGAAGATCTGACTCCCAGAATGGTCTTCCTCGATCATTATCATCTTAATCTGTTCAAGTATAGGGTTAACCGTTATCTTCCCCACATATCCTCATAAACTGTGCTTCTTACCTCTTACTTTGAAGATCTGACTCCCAGAATGGTTTTCCTCGATCACTATCATCTTAATCTGTTCAAGTATAGGGTTAACCGTTATCTTCCCCACATATCCTCATAAACTGTGCTTCTTACCTCTGACTTTGAGGATCTGACTCCCAGAATGGACTTCCTCGATCACTATAATCTTAATCTGTTCAAGTCTAGGGTTAACCGTTATCTTCCCCACATATCCTCATAAAATGTGCTTCTTACCTCTTACTTTGAGGATCTGACTCCCAGAATGGTCTTCCTCGATCACTATAATCTTAACCTGTCCAAGTCTAGGATTAACCGTTATCTTCCCCACATATCTTCATAAACTGTGCTTCTTACCTCTTACTTTGAGGATCTGACTCCCAGAATGGTCTTCCTCGATCACTATAATCTTAACCTGTTCAAGTCTAGGGTTAACCGTTATCTTCCCCACATATCTTCATAAACTGTGCTTCTTACCTCTTACTTTGAGGATCTGACTCCCAGAATGGTCTTCCTCGATCACTATAATCTTAACCTGTTCAAGTCTAGGGTTAACCGTTATCTTCCCCACATATCTTCATAAACTGTGCTTCTTACCTCTTACTTTGAGGATCTGACTCCCAGAATGGTCTTCCTCGATCACTATAATCTTAACCTGTCCAAGTCTAGGATTAACCGTTATCTTCCCCACATATCTTCATAAACTGTGCTTCTTACCTCTTACTTTGAGGATCTGACTCCCAGAATGGTCTTCCTCGATCACTATAATCTTAACCTGTCCAAGTCTAGGGTTAACCGTTATCTTCCCCACATATCCTCATAAACTGTGCTTCTTACCTCTTACCTTGAGGATCTGATTCCCAGAATGGTCTTCCTCGATCACTACAATCTTAACCTGTTCAAGTCTAGGGTTAACCGTTATCTTCCCCACATATCTTCATAAACTGTGCTTCTTACCTCTTACCTTGAGGATCTGACTCCCAGAATGGTCTTCCTCGATCACTATAATCTTAACCTGTTCAAGTCTAGGATTAACCGTTATCTTCCCCACATATCTTCATAAACTGTGCTTCTTATCTCTTACTTTGAGGATCTGACTCCCAGAATGGTCTTCCTCGATCACTATAATCTTAACCTGTCCAAGTCTAGGGTTAACCGTTATCTTCCCCATATCCTCATAAACTGTTTTACTCTTACCTTGAGGATCTGATTCCCAGAATGGTCTTCCTCGATCACTACAATCTTAACCTGTTCAAGTCTAGGGTTAACCGTTATCCCCACATATCTTCCTCAACTGTGCTTCTTACCACTTACTTTGAGGATCTGACTCCCAGAATGGTCTTCCTCGATCATATAATCTTAACCTGTCTGATCTAGGATTAACCGTTATCTTCCCCACATATCTTCATAAACTGTGCTTCTTACCTCTTACTTTGAGGATCTGACTCCCAGAATGATCTTCCTCGATCACTATAATCTTAACCTGTTCAAGTCTAGGGTTAACCGTTATCTTCCCCACCTTATCTTCATAAACTGTGCTTCTTACCACTTACTTTGAGGATCTGACTCCCAGAATGGTCTTCCTCGATCACTATAATCTGTTAACCTGTTCAAGTCTAGGGTTAATTATCTTCCCCATATCTTCATAAACTGTGCTTCTTACCTCTTACTTTGAGGATCTGACTCCCAGAATGGTCTTCCTCGATCACTATAATCTTAACCTGTCCAAAGTCTAAGTTAACGTTATCTTCCCCATATCTTCTATAAACTGTGCTTCTTACCTCTTACTTTGAGGATCAGCTCCAGAATGGTCTTCCTCGATCACTATAATCTTAACCTGTTCAAGTCTAGGGTTAACCGTTATCTTCTACATATCCTCATAAATTGTGCTTCTTACCTCTTACTTTGAGGATCTGACTCCCAGAATGGTCTTCCTCGATCACTATAATCTTAACCTGTCCAAGTCTGTGGATTAACCGTTATCTTCCCCATATCCTCATAAAATGTGCTTCTTACCTCTTACTTTGAGGATCTGACTCCCAGATAGTCTTCCTCGATCACTACAATCTTAACCTGTTCAAGTCTAGGAGTTGGTATCTTCTCCACATATCCTCATAAACTGTACTTCTTACCTCTTACTTTGAAGATCTGACTCCCAGAATGGTCTTCCTCGATCATATAATCTTAATCTGTTGAAAGTATAGGGTTAACCGTTATCTTCCCCATATCCTCATAAACTGTGCTTCTTACCTCTTACTTTGAAGATCTGACTCCCAGAATGGTCTTCCTCGATCACTATAATCTTAATCTGTCCAAGTATAGGGTTAACCGTTATCTTCCACATATCCTCATAAACTGTGCTTCTTACTTTGAAGATCTGACTCCAGAATGGTCTTCCTCGATCCTACCTATAATCTTCGTCATTAAGTATAGGGTTAACCGTTATCTTCCCCATATCCTCATAAACTGTGCTTCTTACCTCTTACTTTGAAGATCTGACTCAGAATGGTCTTCCTCGATCACTATAATCTGTTAATCTGTTCAAGTCTGGGTTAACCATCTTCCCCATATCCTGCTGCTTCCAATAACTACCTTCTACCTCCTTACTTTGAAGATCAGCTCTGAATGGTCTTCCTCAGTCCTATAATCTTAATCTGTTTAAGTATAAGGTTAACGTTATCTTCCCCACCTCCTCTCAAAACTGTACTTCTTACCTCTTACTTTGAAGATCATCCCAGAATGGTCTTCCTCGATCACTCCTCAATCTTAATCTGTTCAAGTATAGGGTCAGCGTTATCTTCACATATCCTCATAAACTGTGCTTCTTACCTCTTAGCAGAGATCGTAGCTCCCAAGAATGGTCTTCCTCGATCCTATAATCTTCGTCTGTTCAAGTCTAGGGTTAACCGTTATCTTCCCCATATCCTCATAAACTGTACTTCTTACCTCTTACTTTGAAGATCTGACTCTAAGTGGTCTTCCTCGATCACTATAATCTTAATCTGTTCAAGTATAGGGTTAACGTTATCTTCCCCTTATCCTCATAAACTGTGCTTCTTACCTCTTACTTTTGAAAGTCTGACTCTAGATAGTCTTCCTCAGTCTTTCTAATCTTAATCTGTTCAAGTATAGGGTTAACCGTTATCTTCCCCATATCCTCATAAACTGTACTTCTTCTCCTCTTACTTTTGAAGATCTGACTCCAGAATGGTCTTCATCAAGTGCCTATAATCTTAATCTGTTCAAGTATAGGGTTAACCGTTATCTTCACATATCCTCATAAACTGTGCTTCTTACCTCACCTTTTGAAGATCTGACTCCCAGAATGGTCTTCCTCGATGCTATAATCTTAATCTATTGTTCAAGTATAAGGTTAACGTTATCTTCCCCACATATCCTCATAAACTGTGCTTCTTACCTCTTACTTTGGCGGTCGACTCCAGAATGGTCTTCCTCGATCACTATAATCTGTCTGTTCAAGTATAGGGTTAACGTTATCTTCCCCACATATCCTCATATAAACTGTGCTTCTTACCTCCTTACTTTGAAGATCTGACTCGAATGAATTTCCTCGATCACTATAATCTTAATCTGTTCAAGTCTAGGGTTAACCGTTATCTTCCCCACATATCCTCATAAAATGTGCTTCTTACCTCTTACTTTGAGGATCTGACTCCCAGAATGGTCCCCTCGATACTACAATCTTAATCTGTTCAAGTACAGGGTTAACCGTTATCTTCCCACATATATCCTCATAAACTGTGCTTCTTAACTCTTACTTTGAAGATCTGGCTCCAGAATGGTCTTCCTCGATCATATAATCTTAATCTGTTCAGTATAGGGTTAACCGTTATTTTCCCCCTTATCCTCATAAGCTGTGCTTCCTTACCTCTTACTTTGAAGATCTGACTCCAAAGATAGTCTTCCTCGATCACTATAATCTTAATCTGATGATCTAGGGTTAACCGTTATCTTCCCCTTATCATAAGCTGTGCTTCTACCTCTTACTTTGAGGATCTGACTCCCAGAATGGTCTTCCTCGATGACTATAATCTTTACCGGTTCAAGTCTAGGGTTAACCGTTATCTTCCCCACATATCCTCGCAAACTTATTGCTTCTTACCTCTTACTTTGAGGATCTCACTCCCAGAATGGTCTTCCTCGATCACTATAATCTTAACCTGTTCTAAGTCTAAGGATTGTAACCGTTATCTTCCCATATATAAAATGTGCTTCTTACCTCTTTTTGAAGATCTGACTCCAGAATGGTGTCCTCGATCACTATAATCTTAATCTGTTCAAGTATAGGGTTAACCGTTATCTTCCCCATATCCTCATAAACTGTTGCCCTCTTACTTTGAAGATCTGACTCCCAGAATGGTCTTCCTCGATCACTATAGTAATCTGTTCAAGTATAGGGTTAACCACCGTTATCTTCCCCATATCCTCATAAACTGTACTACCCTGCCATGCAGATCTGACTCCCAGAATGGTCTTCCTCGATCACTATAATCTTAATCTGTTCCATTATAGGGTTAACCGTTATCTTCCCCATATCCTCATAAACTGTGCTTCTTACCTCTTACTTTGAAGATCTGACTCCCAGAATGGTCTTCCTCAGTCTATAATCTTAATCTGTTCTAGTATAGGGTTAACCGTTATCTTTACATATCCTCATAAACTGTGCTTCTTACCTCTTACTTTGAAGATCTGACTCCAGAATGGTCTTTTATGATCACTATAATCTTAATCTCATTTTCAAGTATAGGGTTAACCGTTATCTTCCCCTTATCCTCGTACTGTGCTTCTTACCTCTTACTTTGAAGATCTGACTCCCAGAATGGTCTTCCTCGATCACCTATAATCTTAATCTGTTCAAGTCTGAGGTTAACCGTTATCTTCCCCATATCCTCATAAAATGTGCTTCTTACCTCTTACTTTGAGGATCTGACTCCCAGATAATTCTTCCTCAAATCCACTTTCAATCTTAATCTGTTCAGTACAGGGTTAACCATTATACTTCCCCTTATCCTCATAAACTGTGCTTCTTAACTCTTACTTTGAAGATCGCTCCCAAAGATGGTCTTCCTCGATCACTATAATCTTAATCTGTTCAAATGTAAGTTAGCAAATTTATCTTCCCCATATCCTCATAAACTGTGCTTCCACCTCTTACTTTGAGAATCCTGACTCCAGAATAGTGTGGCATGATCACTATAATCTTAATCTGTTCATTCCAGAGTCTAGGGTTAACCGTTATCTTCCCATCTCATAAACTGTGCTTCTTACCTCTTGCTTTGAGGATCTGACTCTGAGGTAGTCTTTTCCTCAGTGACTGTAAATATGCAGTTCAAGTCTGGGGTTGACCGTTATCTTCCCCACATATCCTCATAAACTGTGCTTCCTTGCCTCTTACTTTGAGGATCTCACTCCCAGAATGGTCTTCCTCACGTCCGCCTGTAATCTCCCTTCCTGTTCAAGTCTGGGGTTAACCGTTATCTTCCCCACATATGTAAAAATGTGCTTCTTGCCTCTTACTTTCAGGATCTGACTCCCAGAATGGTCTTCCTCGATCACTATAATCTTAATCTGTTCAAGTATAGGGTTAACCGTTATCTTCCCCACATATCCTCATAAACTGTGCTTCTTACCTCTTACTTTGAAGATCTGACTCCCAGAATGGTTTTCCTCGATCACTATAATCTTAATCTGTTCAAGTATAGGGTTAACCGTTATCTTCCCCACATATCCTCATAAACTGTGCTTCTTACCTCTGACTTTGAGGATCTGACTCCCAGAATGGACTTCCTCGATCACTATAATCTTAATCTGTTCAAGTCTAGGGTTAACCGTTATCTTCCCCACATATCTTCATATACTGTGCTTCTTACCTCTTACTTTGAGGATCTGACTCCCAGAATGGTCTTCCTCGATCACTATAATCTTAACCTGTCCAAGTCTAGGGTTAACCGTTATCTTCCCCACATATCCTCATAAACTGTGCTTCTTACCTCTTACCTTGAGGATCTGATTCCCAGAATGGTCTTCCTCGATCACTACAATCTTGATCTGTTCAAGTATAGGGTTAACCGTTATCTTCCCCACATATCCTCATAAAATGTGCTTCTTACCTCTTACTTTGAGGATCTGACTCCCAGAATGGTCTTCCTCGATCACTACAATCTTAATCTGTTCAAGTATAGGGTTAACCGTTATCTTCCCCACATATCCTCATAAACTGTGCTTCTTACCTCTTACTTTGAAGATCTGACTCCCGAATGGTCTTCCCCGATCACTATAATCTTAATCTGTTCAAGTATAGGGTTAACCGTTATCTTCCCCACATATCCTCATAAACTGTGCTTCTTACCTCTTACTTTGAAGATCTGACTCCCAGAATGGTCTTCCTCGATCACTATAATCTTAATCTGTTCAAATATAGGGTTAACCGTTATCTTCCCCACATATCCTCATAAACTGTGCTTCTTACCTCTTACCTTGAGGATCTGACTCCCAGAATGGTCTTCCTCGATCACTACAATCTTGATCTGTTCAAGTATAGGGTTAACCGTTATCTTCCCCACATATCCTCATAAACCGTGCTTCTTACCTCTTTACTTTGAAGATCTGACTCCCAGAATGGTCTTCCTCGATCACTATCATCTTAATCTGTTCAAGTTTAGGGTTAACCGTTATCTTCCACATATCCTCATAAACTGTGCTTCTTACCTCTTACTTTGAAGATCTGACTCCTGTGAATGGTCTTCCTCGATCACTATAATCTTAATCTGTTCAAGTATAGGGTTAACCGTTATCTTCCCCACATATCCTCATAAAATGTGCTTCTTACCTCTTACTTTGAGGATCTGACTCCCAGAATGGTCTTCCTCGATCACTATAATCTTAATCTGTTCAAGTATAGGGTTAACCGTTATCTTCCCCACATATCCTCATAAACTGTCCTTCTTACCTCTTACTTTGAAGATCTGACTCCCCAGAATGGTCTCCTCGATCACTATAATCTTAATCTGTTCAAGTATAGCTACCGTTATCTTCCCCCACATATCCTCATAAATCGTGCTTCTTACCTCTTACTTTGAAGATCTGACTCCCAGAATGGTCTTCCTCGATCACTATAATCTTAATCTGTTCAAGTCTAGGGTTAACCGTTATCTTCCCCACATATCCCTCAAAATGTGTTTCTTACCTCTTACTTTGAGTGATCTGACTCCCAGAATCGGTCTTCCTCGATCACTACAATCTTAATCTGTTCAAGTACAGGGTTAACCGTTATCTTCCTCACATATCCTCATAAACTGTGCTTCTTAACTCTTACTTTGAAGATCTGACTCCCAGAATGGTCTTCCTTGATCACTATAATCTTAATCTGTTCAAGTATAGGGTTAACCGTTATCTTCCCCACATATCCTCATAAACTGTGCTTCTTACCTCTTACTTTGAAGATCTGACTTCAGAATGGTCTTCCTCGATCACTATAATCTTAATCTGTTCAAGTCTAGGGTTAACCGTTATCTTCCCCACATATCCTCATAAACTGTGCTTCTTACCTCTTACTTTGAGGATCTGACTCCCCAGAATGGTTCTCTCCTCAGATGACTATAATCTTCACCGGTTCAAGTCTAGGGTTAACCGTTATCTTCCCCACATATCCTCATAAACTGTGCTTCTTACCTCTTACTTTGAGGATCTACCCCAGAATGGTCTTCCTCGATCACTATAATCTTAACCTGTTCAAGTCTAGGGTTAACCGTTATCTTCCCCACATATCCTCATAAAAATGTGCTTTCTCTACCTCTTACTTTGAAGATCTGACTCCCAGAATGGTCTTCCTCGATCACTATAATCTTAATCTGTTCAAGTATAGGGTTAACCGTTATCTTTCCCCACATATCCTCATAAACTGTGCTTCTTACCTCTTACTTTGAAGATCTGACTCCCAGAATGGTCTTCCTCGATCACTATAATCTTAATCTGTTCAAGTATAGGGTTAACCGTTATCTTCCCCACATATCCTCATAAACTGTACTTCTTACCTCTACTTTGAAGATCTGACTCCCAGAATGGTCTTCCTCGATCACTATAATCTTAATCTGTTCAAGTATAGGGTTAACCGTTATCTTCCCCACATATCCTCATAAACTGTGCTTCTTACCTCTTTACTTTGAAGATCTGACTCCCAGAATGGTCTTCCTCGATCACTATAATCTTAATCTGTTCAAGTATAGGGTTAACCGTTATCTTCCCCACATATCCTCATAAACTGTGCTTCTTACCTCTTTACTTTGAAGATCTGACTCCCAGAATGGTCTTCCTCGATCACTATAATCTTAATCTGTTCAAGTATAGGGTTAACCGTTATCTTCCCCACATATCCTCATAAACTGTGCTTCTTACCTCTTACTTTGAAGATCTGACTCCCAGAATGGTCTTCCTCGATCACTATAATCTTAATCTGTTCAAGTCTAGGGTTAACCGTTATCTTCCCCACATTCCCTCATAAAATGTGCTTCTTACCTCCTTCACTTTGAGGATCTGACTCCCAGAATGGTCTTCCTCGATCACTACAATCTTAATCTGTTCAAGTACAGGGTTAACCGTTATCTTCCCCACATATCCTCATAAACTGTGCTTCTTAACTCTTACTTTGAAGATCTGACTCCCAGAATGGTCTTCCTCGATCACTATAATCTTAATCTGTTCAAGTCTAGGGTTAACCGTTATCTTCCCCACATATCCTCATAAACTGTGCTTCTTACCTCTTACTTTGAGGATCTGACTCCCAGAATGGTCTTCCTCGATGACTATAATCTTCACCGGTTCAAGTCTAGGGTTAACCGTTATCTTCCCCACATATCCTCATAAACTGTGCTTCTTACCTCTTACTTTGAAGATCTGACTCCCAGAATGGTTTTCCTCGATCACTATAATCTTAATCTGTTCAAGTATAGGGTTAACCGTTATCTTCCCCACATATCCTCATAAACTGTGCTTCTTACCTCTGACATTGAGGATCTGACTCCCAGAATGGACTTCCTCGATCACTATAATCTTAATCTGTTCAAGTCTAGGGTTAACCGTTATCTTCCCCACATATCTTCATATACTGTGCTTCTTACCTCTTACTTTGAGGATCTGACTCCCAGAATGGTCTTCCTCGATCACTATAATCTTAACCTGTCCAAGTCTAGGGTTAACCGTTATCTTCCCCACATATCCTCATAAACTGTGCTTCTTACCTCTTACCTTGAGGATCTGATTCCCAGAATGGTCTTCCTCGATCACTACAATCTTGATCTGTTCAAGTATAGGGTTAACCGTTATCTTCCCCACATATCCTCATAAAATGTGCTTCTTACCTCTTACTTTGAGGATCTGACTCCCAGAATGGTCTTCCTCGATCACTACAATCTTAATCTGTTCAAGTATAGGGTTAACCGTTATCTTCCCCACATATCCTCATAAACTGTGCTTCTTACCTCTTACTTTGAAGATCTGACTCCCAGAATGGTCTTCCCCGATCACTATAATCTTAATCTGTTCAAGTATAGGGTTAACCGTTATCTTCCCCACATATCCTCATAAACTGTGCTTCTTACCTCTTACTTTGAAGATCTGACTCCCAGAATGGTCTTCCTCGATCACTATAATCTTAATCTGTTCAAATATAGGGTTAACCGTTATCTTCCCCACATATCCTCATAAACTGTGCTTCTTACCTCTTACTTTGAAGATCTGACTCCCAGAATGGTTTACCTCGATCACTATAATCTTAATCTGTTCAAGTATAGGGTTAACCGTTATCTTCCCCACATATCCTCATAAACTGTGCTTCTTACCTCTTACTTTGAGGATCTCACTCCCAGAATGGTCTTCCTCGATCACTATAATCTTAACCTGTTCAAGTCTAGGGTTAACCGTTATCTTCCCCACATATCCTCATTAACTGTGCTTCTTACCTCTCACTTTGAGGATCTGACTCCCAGAATGGTCTTCCTCGATCACTACAATCTTAATCTGTTCAAGTCTAGGGTTAACCGTTATCTTCCCCACATATCCTCATAAAATGTGCTTCTTACCTCTTACTTTGAGGATCTGACTCCCAGAATGGTCTTCCTCGATCACTACAATCTTAATCTGTTCAAGTATAGGGTTAACCGTTATCTTCCCCACATATCCTCATAAACTGTGCTTCTTACCTCTTACTTTGAAGATCTGACTCCCAGAATGGTCTTCCTCGATCACTATAATCTTAATCTGTTCAAGTATAGGGTTAACCGTTATCTTCCCCACATATCCTCATAAACTGTGCTTCTTACCTCTTACTTTGAAGATCTGACTCCCAGAATGGTCTTCCTCGATCACTATAATCTTAATCTGTTCAAGTATAGGGTTAACCGTTATCTTCCCCACATATCATCATAAACTGTGCTTCTTACCTCTCACTTTGAGGATCTGACTCCCAGAATGGACTTCCTCGATCACTATAATCTTAATCTGTTCAAGTCTAGGGTTAACCGTTATGTTCCCCACATATCCTCATAAAATGTGCTTCTTACCTCTTACTTTGAAGATCTGACTCCCAGAAGGGTCTCCTCGATCACTATAATCTTAATCTGTTCAAGTATAGGGTTTACCGTTATCTTCCCCACATATCCTCATAAACTGTGCTTCTTACCTCTTACTTTGAAGATCTGACTCCCAGAATGGTCTTCCTCGATCATTATCATCTTAATCTGTTCAAGTATAGGGTTAACCGTTATCTTCCCCACATATCCTCATAAACTGTGCTTCTTACCTCTTACTTTGAAGATCTGACTCCCAGAATGGTTTTCCTCGATCACTATCATCTTAATCTGTTCAAGTATAGGGTTAACCGTTATCTTCCCCACATATCCTCATAAACTGTGCTTCTTACCTCTGACTTTGAGGATCTGACTCCCAGAATGGACTTCCTCGATCACTATAATCTTAATCTGTTCAAGTCTAGGGTTAACCGTTATCTTCCCCACATATCCTCATAAAATGTGCTTCTTACCTCTTACTTTTGAGGATTCTCCAGAATGGTCTTCCTCGATCACTAAAGTAATCTAAACCTGTCCAAGTCTATGATTAACCGTTATCTTCCCCACATATCTTCATAAACTGTGCTTTCTACTCTACTTTGAGGATCTGACTCCCAGAATGGTCTTCCTCGATCACTATAATCTTAACCTGTTCAAGTCTAGGGTTAACCGTTATCTTCCCCACATATCTTCATAAACTGTGCTTCCTTACCTCTTACTTTGAGGATCTGACTCTAGAATGGTCTTCCTCGATCACTATAATCTTAACCTGTTCAAGTCTAGGGTTAACCGTTATCTTCCCCATGAATATCTTCATAAACTGTGCTTTCTTAATGTTCTTTACTTTGAGGATCTGACTCCAGAATGGTCTTCCTTTCGATCACCAAGTAATCTTAACCTTCAAGTCTAGGATTAACCGTTATCTTCCCACATATCTTCATAAACTGTGTTTACCTCTTACTTTAGATCTGACTCCCAGAATGGTCTTCCTCGATCACTATAATCTAACCGTCCAAGTCTAGGGTTAACCGTTATCTTCCCCACATATCCTCATAAACTGTGCTTCTTACCTCTGTCTTGAGGATCTGATTCCCAGAATGGTCTTCCTCGATCACTACAATCTTAACCTGTTCAAGTCTAGGTTAACCGTTATCTTCCCACATATCTTCATAAACTGTGCTTCTACCTCTTACCTTGAGGATCTGACTCCCAGAATGGTCTTCCTCGATCACTATAATCTGAACCACCAAGTCCAGATCAATCCGTTATCTTCCACAATCTTCATAAACTGGTGCTCTACCTCTGCTTGAGACTGATCCAGAATGGTCTTCCTATCACTATAATCTTGGACCTGGTCCAAGTCTAGCTGGACCAATCTTACATATCCTTTGTCCAGTTTACCTCTTACCTTGAGGATCTGATTCCCAGAATGGTCTTCCTCGATCACTACAATCTTAACCTGTTCAAGTCTAGGGTTAACCGTTATCTTCCCCCATATCTTCATAAACTGTGCTTTCTACCACTTCGTTTCGAGGATCTGACTCCCAGAATGGTCTTCCTCGATCACTATAATCTTAACCTGTCCAAGTCTAGGATTAACCGTTATCTTCCCCACATATCTTCATAAACTGTGCTTTCACCTCTTACTTTGAGGATTCACCTCGCAATGGTCTTCCTCGATCATCATAATCTTAACCTGTTCAAGTCTTATTAACCGTTATCTTCCCACATATCTTCATAAACTGTGCTTCTACCGCTTACTTTGAGGATCTGACTCCCAGAATGGTCTTCCTCGATCACTATAATCTTAACCTGTTCAAGTCTAGGTTAACCGTTATCTTCCCCACATATCTTCATAAACTGTGCTTTCACTTACTTTCGAGGATCTGACTTCAGAATGGTCTTCCTCGATCACTATAATCTTAACCTGTCCAAGTCTAGGATTAACCGTTATCTTCCCCACATATCTTCATAAACTGTGCTTCTTACCTCTTACTGAGGATCTGACTCCCAGAATGGTCTTCCTCGATCACTATAATCTTAACCTGTTCAAGTCTAGGGTTAAACTCGTTATATTCTCATCACATATCCTCATAAACAGTTTTACCTCTTACTTTGAGGATCTGACTCCAGAATGGTCTTCCTTTGATCACTATAATCTTAACCTGTCCAAGTCTAGGGATTAACCGTACATCTTCCCACATATCCTCATAAAATGCTTCTTACCTCTACTTTGAGGATCTGACTCCCAGAATGGTCTTCCTCGATCACTGCCACCCTAACCTGTTCAAGTCTAGGGTTAACCGTTATCTTCTCCACATATCCTCATAAACTGTACTTACCTTTACTTTAGAAGATCTGACTCCCAGAATGGTCTTCCTCGATCACTATAATCTTAATCTGTTCAAGTATAGGGTTAACCGTTATCTTCCCCACATATCCTCATAAACTGAAGCTCTTACCTCTTACTTTGAAGATCTGACTCCCAGAATGGTCTTCCTCGATCACTATAATCTTAATCTGTCCAAGTATAGGGTTAACCGTTATCTTCCCCACATATCCTCATAAACTGTGCTTCTTACCTCTTACTGAAGATCTGACTCCAGAATGGTCTTCCTCGATCACTATAATCTTAATCTGCTCAAAGTATAGTTAACCGTTATCTTCCACATATCCTCATAAACTGTGCTTTCTACTTAGATCTGATCCCAGAATGGTCTTCCTCGATCACTATAATCTTAATCTGTTCAAGTCTAGGGTTAACCGTTATCTTCCCCACATATCCTCATAAACTGTACTTCTTACCTCTTACTTTGAAGACTGGACTCAGAATGGTCTTCCTCGATCACTATAATCTTAATCTGTTCAAGTATAGGGTTAACCGTTATCTTCCCCCACATATCCTCATAAACTGTGCTTCTTACCTCTTACTTTGAAGATCTGACTCCCAGAATGGTCTTCCTCGATCACTATAATCTTAATCTGTTCAAGTATAGGGTTAACCGTTATCTTCCCACATATCCTCATAAACTGTACTTCTACCTCTTACTTTGGAAGATCTGACTCCCAGAATGGTCTTCCTCGATCACTATAATCTTAATCGTTCAAGTATATGTCAACCGTTATCTTCCCCACATATCCTCATAAACTGTGCTTCTTGGATTCTCTTACTTTGAAGATCTGACTCCCAGAATGGTCTTCCTCATCTACCATAATCTCATCTGTTCAAGTCTAGGGTTAACCGTTATCTTCCTCACACATATCCTCAAACTGTACTTCGACTTCTACTTTGAAGATCTGACTCCCAGAATGGTCTTCCTCGATCACTATAATCTTAATCATCCGTTCAAGTATAGGTTAACCGTTATCTTCCCCACATATCCTCATAAACTGTGCTTCTTTACCTCTTACTTTGAAGATCTGACTCCCAGAATGGTCTTCCTCGATCACTATAATCTTAATCTGTTCATAGGGTTAACCGTTATCTTCCCCCACATATCCTCATAAACTGTACTTCTTACCTCTACTTTGAAGATCTGACTCCCAGAATGGTCTTCCTCGATCACTATAATCTTAATCTGTTCAAGTATAGGGTTAACCGTTATCTTCCCCACATATCCTCATAAACTGTGCTTCTTACCTTCTTGGTACTTTGAAGATCTGACTCCCAGAATGGTCTTCCTCGATCACTATAATTCAATCTGTTCAAGCATAGGGTTAACCGTTATCTTCCCACATATCCTCATAAACTGTGCTTCTACCTCTTACTTTGAAGATCTGACTCCCAGAATGGTCTTCCTCGATCACTATAATCTTAATCTGTTCAAGTATAGGGTTAACCGTTATCTTCCCCACATATCCTCATAAACTGTGCTTCACTTCTACTTTTGAAGATCTGACTCAAAGAATAGTCTCTCTCCTCGATCACTATAATCTTAATCTGTTCAAGTCTAGGGTTAACCGTTATCTTCCACATATCCTCATAAAATGTGCTTCTTACCTCTTACTTTGAGGATCTGACTCCAGAATGGTCTTCCTCGATCACTACAATCTTAATCTGTTCAAGTACAGTGTTAACCGTTATCTTCCCACATATCCTCATAAACTGTGCTTCTTAACTCTTACTTTGAAGATCTGACTCCCAGAATGGTCTTCCCTGATCACTATAATCTTAATCTGTTCAAGTATAGGGTTAAATCAGTTATTTTCCCACATATCCTCATAAACTGAAGTTTACCTCTTACTTTGAAGATCTGACTCCAGAATGGTCTTCCTCGATCACTATAATCTTAATCTGTTCAAGTCCAGGGTTAACCGTTGCCTTCCCCACATATCCTCATAAACTGTGCTTCTTAATTTTTACTTTGAGGATTCAATTCCCAGAATGGTCTTCCTCGATGATCATAATCTTCACCGGTTCAAGTCTAGGTTTAACCGTTATCTTCCCCACATATCCTCATAAACTGTGCTTCTTACCTCTACTTTGAGGATCTCTACCCCAGAATGGTCTTCCTCGATCACTATAATCTTAACCTGTTCAAGTCTAGGGTTAACCGTTATCTTCCCCCACATATCCTCATAAAAATGCTTCTTACCTCTACTTTGAAGATCTGACTCCCAGAATGGTCTTCCCCGATCACTATAATCTTAATCTGTTCAAGTATAGGGTTAACCGTTATCTTCCCCACATATCCTCATAAACTGTGCTTCTACTCTACTTTGAAGATCTGACTCCCAGAATGGTCTTCCTCGATCACTATAATCTTAATCTGTTCAAGTATAGGGTTAACCGTTATCTTCCCCACATATCCTCATAAACTGTACTTCTTACCTCTTACGGATCTGACTCCCAGAATGGTCTTCCTCGATCACTATAATCTTAATCTGTTCAAGTATAGGTTAACTGCTTTATCTTCCCTACATATCCTCATAAACTGTGCTTCTTACCTCTTACTTTGAAGATCTGACTCCCAGAATGGTCTTTCCTGATCACTATAATCTTAATCTGTTCAAGCATAATCCTAAGTATCTTCCCCACATATCCTCATAAACTGTGCTTTCTTACCTCTTACTTTGAAGATCTGACTCCCAGAATGGTCTTCCTCGATCACTATAATCTTAATCTGTTCAAGTATACTAACTGTTATCTTCCCTACATATCCTCATAAACTGTGCTTCTTACCTTCTTGGTTTTGAAGATCTGACTCCCAGAATGGTCTTCTCGATCACTATAATCTTAATCTGTTCAAGTCTAGGTTTAACCGTTATCTTCCCCACATATCCTCATAAAATGTGCTTCTTACCTCTTACTTTGAGGATCTGACTCCAGAATGTCTTCCTCGATCACTACAATCTTAATCTGTTCAAGTACAGGGTTAACCGTTATCTTCCTCTAACATGTCCCTCATAAACTGTGCTTCTTAACTCTTACTTTGAAGATCTGACTTCCAGAATGGTTCTCCTCGATCACTATAATCTTTAATCTGTTCAAGTATAGGGTTAACCGTTATCTTCCCCACATATCCTCATAAACTGTGCTTTACCTCTTACTTTGAAGATCTGACTCCCCAGAATGGTCTTCCTCGATCACTATAATCTTAATCTGTTCAAGTCTAGGTTAACCGTTATCTTCCCCACATATCCTCATAAACTGTGCTTCTTACCTCTTACTTTGAGGATCTGACTCCCAGAATGGTCTTCCTCGATGACTATAATCTTCACCGGTTCAAGTCTAGGGTTAACCGTTATCTTCCCCACATATCCCCCAACCAAAGTGCTTCTTCTACTCTTTACGGAGGATCTCACTCCCAGAATGGTCTTCCTCGATCACTATAATCTTAACCTGTTCAAGTCTAGGGTTAACCGTTATCTTCCCACATATCCTCATAAAATGTGCTTCTTACCTCTTACTTTCAGGATCTGACTCCCAGAATGGTCTTCCTCGATCACTATAATCTTAATCTGTTCAAGTATAGGGTTAACCGTTATCTTCCCCACATATCCTCATAAACTGTGCTTCTTACCTCTTACTTTGAAGATCTGACTCCCAGAATGGTTTTCCTCGATCACTATAATCTTAATCTGTTCAAGTATAGGGTTAACCGTTATCTTCCCCACATATCCTCATAAACTGTGCTTCTTACCTCTGACTTTGAGGATCTGACTCCCAGAATGGACTTCCTCGATCACTATAATCTTAATCTGTTCAAGTCTAGGGTTAACCGTTATCTTCCCCACATATCTTCATATACTGTGCTTCTTACCTCTTACTTTGAGGATCTGACTCCCAGAATGGTCTTCCTCGATCACTATAATCTTAACCTGTCCAAGTCTAGGGTTAACCGTTATCTTCCCCACATATCCTCATAAACTGTGCTTCTTACCTCTTACCTTGAGGATCTGATTCCCAGAATGGTCTTCCTCGATCACTACAATCTTGATCTGTTCAAGTATAGGGTTAACCGTTATCTTCCCCACATATCCTCATAAAATGTGCTTCTTACCTCTTACTTTGAGGATCTGACTCCCAGAATGGTCTTCCTCGATCACTACAATCTTAATCTGTTCAAGTATAGGGTTAACCGTTATCTTCCCCACATATCCTCATAAACTGTGCTTCTTACCTCTTACTTTGAAGATCTGACTCCCGAATGGTCTTCCCCGATCACTATAATCTTAATCTGTTCAAGTATAGGGTTAACCGTTATCTTCCCCACATATCCTCATAAACTGTGCTTCTTACCTCTTACTTTGAAGATCTGACTCCCAGAATGGTCTTCCTCGATCACTATAATCTTAATCTGTTCAAATATAGGGTTAACCGTTATCTTCCCCTTATCCTCATAAACTGTACTTCTTACCTCTTACCTTGAGGGATCTGACTCCCAGAATGGTCTTCCTCGATCACTACAATCTTGATCTGTTCAAGTATAGGGTTAACCGTTATCTTCCCCACATATCCTCATAAACCGTGCTTCTTACCTCTTACTTTGAAGATCTGACTCCAAGAATGAATCTTCCTCGATCACTATCATCTTAATCTGTTCAAGTTTAGGGTTAACCGTTATCTTCCCCCACATATCCTCATAAACTGTGCTTCTTACCTCTTACTTTGAAGATCTGACTCCCAGAATGGTCTTCCTCGATCACTATAATCTTAATCTGTTCAAGTATAGGGTTAACCGTTATCTTCCCCACATATCCTCATAAAATGTGCTTCTTACCTCTTACTTTGAGGATCTGACTCCCAGAATGGTCTTCCTCGATCACTATAATCTTAATCTGTTCAAGTATAGGGTTAACCGTTATCTTCCCCACATATCCTCATAAACTGTGCTTCTTACCTCTTACTTTGAAGATCTGACTCCCAGAATGGTCTCCTCGATCACTATAATCTTAATCTGTTCAAGTATAGGGTTTACCGTTATCTTCCCCCTTATCCTCATAAACTGTGCTTCTTACCTCTTACTTTGAAGATCTGACTCCCAGAATGGTCTTCCTCGATCACTATATTAGTATCTGTTCAAGTCTAGGGTTAACCGTTATCTTCCCCACATATCCTCATAAAATGTACTTCTTACCTCTTACTTTGAGGATCTGACTCCCAGAATGGTCTTCCTCGATCACTACAATCTTAATCTGTTCAAGTACAGGGTTAACCGTTATCTTCCCCACATATCCTCATAAACTGTGCTTCTTAACTCTTACTTTGAAGATCTGACTCCCAGAATGGTCTCGATCACTATAATCTTAATCTGTTCAAGTATAGGGTTAGCTTCTTATCTTCCCCACATATCCTCATAAACTGTACTTCTTACCTCTTACTTTGAAGATCTGACTCCCAGAATGGTCTTCCTCGATCACTATAATCTTAATCTGTTCAAGTCTAGGGTTAACCGTTATCTTTACCTGCTACACCAATGACACCATCTTGTGAGGATCTGACTCCAGAATGGTCTTCCTCGATGACTATAATCTTCTTCGTTCCGGTCTGGAACAACGGTCTCTTCCCATATCTGTTAGCTTCTGCATTACCTCTTACTTTGAGGGATCTCCTCCCCAGAATACAGTCTTCCTCCGTCTTCTAATCTTAACCTGTTCAAGTCCCCAGTTCAACCATTCTGTCTTCTGTCCTCATAAATGTGCTTCTTGTCTTACTGAAGAGATCCCAGCTCTTGATGGTCTTTATCAGTCTTTCTCCAATGTTGACCAGCCCAGTATGAGACAACATTCTGTTCCCCACCTCATCATAAACTGTGCTTCTTACCTCTGCTTTGAAGATCAGCTCCAGAATGATGTTCCTCTGATCACTCTCAATCTTACAATCTTTAATTAGTATAGAGTTCAACAAAGTTTCCTTCTTCCCTTATATAGCAGCTGTTACTTTTAACACCTCTTTTTGAATCTCTTGACTCACAGAATGATATTTCTCAGTCTTCCTAAATGTGTCTGGTCATTGTGGGATAGCCATTTATCTTTTGTCATCCTCATGAGCATAAGCTGCCTGTGCTTTTGAAGGATCTGACTCCCAGGACAGGATGTTCTCAGATCACTATAATCTTGAAATATGTTCAAATGCCTTGGGTTAAACAAGTGTCCACCTTCCTCTCAACAAACTGTGCTTCTTACCTCTTACTTTGAAGATCTGACTCCCAAGAATGGTCTTCCTCGATCACTATAATCTTAATCTGTTCAAGTATAGGGTTAACCGTTATCTTTCCCACATATCCTCATAAACTGTGCTTCTTACCTCTTACTTTGAAGATCTGACTCCCAGAATGGTCTTCCTCGATCACTATAATCTTAATCTGTTCAAGTATAGGGTTAACCGTTATCTTCCCCACATATCCTCATAAACTGTGCTTCTTACCTCTTACTTTGAAGATCTGACTCCAGAATGGTCTTCCTCGATCACTATAATCTTAATCTGTTCAAGTCTAGGGTTAACCGTTATCTTCCCCACATATCCTCATAAAATGTGCTTCTTACCTCTTACTTTGAGGATCTGACTCCCAGAATGGTCTTCCTCCATCACTACAATCTTAATCTGTTCAAGTACAGGGTTAACCGTTATCTTCCCCACATATCCTCATAAACTGTGCTTCTCTAACTCTACTTTGAAGATCTGACTCCCAGAATGGTCTTCCTCGATCACTGCGACCTTAACTTGTTCAAGTATAGGTTAACCGTTATCTTCCCCACATATCCTCATAAATCAGGCTTCTTACCCTTACTTTGAAGATTCGACTCCCAGAATGGTCTTCCTCGATCACTATAATCTTAATCTGTTCAAGTCTAGGTTAACCGTTATCTTCCCCACATATCCTCAAACTGTGTTTACCCTCTACTTTGAGGATCTGACTCCAGAATGGTCTTCTCCTCGATGACTATAATCTTCACCGGTTCAAGTCTAGGGTTAACCGTTATCTTCCCACATATCCTCATAAACTGTGCTTCTTACCTCTTACTTTGAAGATCTGACTTGCAGAATGTATTTCCTTCGATCACTATAATCTGAATCTAATTCGTTATAAGTTGCACCGTTATCTTCCCCAATATATCCTCATAAACTGTGCTTCTTACCTCTGACTTCGAGGATCTGACTCCTAGAATGGACTTCCTCGATCACTATAATCTTAATCTGTTCAAGTCTAGGTTAACCGTTATCTTCCTTGCATATCTTCATATACTGTGCTTCTTACCTCTCATCGAGGGATCTGACTCCCAGAATGGTCTTCCTCGATCACTACACCTTTAACCTGTCCAAGTCTAGGGTTAACCGTTATCTTCCCCACATATCCTCATAAACTGTGCTTCTTACCTCTTACCTTGAGGATCTGATTCCAGAATGGTCTTCCTCGATCACTACAATCTTGATCTGTTCAAGTATAGGGTTAACCGTTATCTTCCCGGCATATCCTCATAAAATGTGCTTCTACCTCTACTTTGAGGATCTGACTCCCAGAATGGTCTTCCTCGATCACTACAATCTTAATCTGTTCAAGTATAGGGTTAACCGTTATCTTCCCACATATCCTCATAAACTGTGCTTCTTACCTCTTACTTTGAAGATCTGACCTCTAATGGTCTTCCTTAATCACTATAATCTTGACCTGTTCAAGTATAGGGTTAACTGCTATCTTCCCCACATATCCTCATAAACTGTGCTTCTTACCTCTACTTCTTGAAGATCTGACTCCCAGAATGGTCTTCCCTGATCACTACAATCTTAATCTGTTCAAATATAGGGCATAACTGTCATCTTCCCCACATATCCTCATAAACTGTGCTTCTTACCTCTTACCCAGGATCTGACTCCCAGAATGGTCTTCCTCGGATCACTACAATCTTGATCTGTTCAAGTATAGGGTTGTCCGTTATCTTCCCCACATATCCTCATAAACCGTGCTTCTTACCTCTTACTTTGAAGATCTGACTCAGAATGGTCTTCCTCGATCACTATCATCTTAATCTGTTCAAGTTTAGGTTAACTGTTATCTTCCCACATATCCTCATAAACTGTGCTTCTTACCTCTTACCTTGAAGATCTGACTCCCAGAATGGTCTTCCTTGATCACCATAATCTTAATCTGTTCAAGTATAGGGTTAACCGTTATCTTCCCCACATATCCTCATAAAATGTGCTTTCTTACCTCTTACTTTGAGGATCTGACTCCAGAATGGTCTTCCTCGATCACTATAATCTTAATCTGTTCAAGTATAGGGCTAACCGTTATCTTCCCCACATATCCTCATAAACTGTGCTTCTTACCTCTTACTTGAAGATCTGACTCCCAGAATGGTCTCCTCGATCACTATAATCTTAATCTGTTCAAGTATAGGGTTTACCGTTATCTTCCTCATATATCCTCATAAACTGTGCTTCACCTCTTACTTTGAAGATCTGACTCCCAGAATGGTCTTCCCCGATCACTATCATCTTAATCTGTTCAAGTATAGGGTTAACCGTTATCTTCCTTGGCTATCCTCACAACTGTGCTTCTTACCTCTTACTTTGAAGATCTGACTCCTGAATGGTCTTCCTTGATCACTATAATCTTAATCTTGTTCATATAGGGTTAACCGTTATCTTCCCCACATATCCTCATAAACTGTGCTTCTTACCTCTTACTTTGAAGATCTGACTCAAAGAATGGTTTTCCTCGATCACTATAATTCTTAATCTGTTCAAGTAGGGTTAACCGTTATCTTCCTACATATCCTCCATAAACTGTGCTTCTTACCTCTTACTTTTGAAGATCTGACTCCCAGAATGGTCTTCCTCGATCACTATAATCTTAACCTGTCCAAGTCTAGAGATTAACCGTTATCTTCCCTACATATCTTCATAAACTGTGTTTACCTCTTACTTTGAGGATCTGACTCCCAGAATGGCTTTCCTCGATCACTATAATCTTAACCTGTCCAAGTCTAGGGTTAACCGTTATCTTCCCCCACATATCCTCATCAAATGTGCTTCTTACCTCTTACTTTGAGGATCTGACTCCCAGAATGGTCTTCCTCGATCACTACAATCTTAATCTGTTCAAGTATAGGGTTAACCGTTATCTTCCCCACATATCCTCATAAACTGTGCTTCTTACCTCTTACTTTGAAGATCTGACTCCCAGAATGGTCTTCCTCGATCACTATAATCTTAATCTGTTCAAGTATAGGGTTAACCGTTATCTTCCCCACATATCCTCATAAACTGTGCTTCTTACCTCTTACTTTGAAGATCTGACTCCCAGAATGGTCTTCCTCGATCACTATAATCTTAATCTGTTCAAGTATAGGGTTAACCGTTATCTTCCCCACATATCCTCATAAACTGTGCTTCTTACCTCTTACTTTGAGGATCTGACTCCCAGAATGGACTTCCTCGATCACTATAATCTTAATCTGTTCAAGTCTAGGGTTAACCGTTATCTTCCCCACATATCTTCATAAACTGTGCTTCTTACCTCTTACTTTGAGGATCTGATTCCCAGAATGGTCTTCCTCGATCACTACAATCTTAACCTGTTCAAGTCTAGGGTTAACCGTTATCATCCCCACATATCCTCATAATCTGTGCTTCTTACCTCTTACTTTGAAGATCTGACTCCCAGAATGGTCTTCCTCGATCACTATAATCTTAATCTGTTCAAGTATAGGGTTAACCGTTATCTTCCCCACATATCCTCATAAACTGTGCTTCTTACCTCTTACTTTGAAGATCTGACTGCCAGAATGGTCTTCCTCGTTCACTACAATCTTAATCTGTTCAAGTATAGGGTTAACCGTTATCTTCCCCACATATCCTCATAAACTGTGCTTCTTACCTCTTACTTTGAAGATCTGATTCCCAGAATGGTCTTCCTCGATCACTATAATCTTAATCTGTTCAAGTCTAGGGTTAACCGTTATCTTCCCCACATATCCTCATAAACTGTGCTTCTTACCTCTTACTTTGAGGATCTGACTCCCAGAATGGTCTTCCTCGATCACTATAACCTTCACCGGTTCAAGTGTAGGGTTAACCGTTATCTTCCTCACATATCCTCATAAACTGTGCTTCTTACCTCTTACTTTGAGGATCTCACTCCCAGAATGGTCTTCCTCGATCACTATAATCTTAACCTGTTCAAGTCTAGGGTTAACCGTTATCTTCCCCACATATCCTCATAAAATGTGCTTCTTACCTCTTACTTTCAGGATCTGACTCCCAGAATGGTCTTCCTCGATCACTATAATCTTAATCTGTTCAAGTATAGGGTTAACCGTTATCTTCCCCACATATCCTCATAAACTGTGCTTCTTACCTCATACTTTGAGGATCTGACTCCCAGAATGGTCTTCCTCGATCACTACAATCTTAATCTGTTCAAGTCTAGGGTTAACCGTTATCTTCCCCACATATCCTCATAAACTGTGCTTCTTACCTCTTACTTTGAGGATCTGACTCGCAGAATGGTCTTCCTCGATCACTACAATCTTAACCTGTTCAAGTCTAGGGTTAACCGTTATCTTCCCCACATATCCTCATAAACTGTGCTTTCTAATTTTAATTTAAAGATCTGACTCCCATAATTGTCTTCGGACTTCCACTATAATCTTAATCTGTTCAAGTATAGGGTTAACCGTTATCTTCCCTACATCCTCATAAAATTGTGCTTCTTACCTCTTACTTTGAGGATCTGACTCAGAATGGACTTCCTCGATCACTATAATCTTAATCTGTTCAAGTCTAGGTTAACCGTTATCTTCCCCACATATCTTCATAAACTGTGCTTCTTACCTCTTACTTTGAGGATCTGATTCCCAGAATGGTCTTCCTCGATCACTACAATCTTAACCTGTTCAAGTCTAGGGTTAACCGTTATCATCCTACACATCCTCATAATCTGTGCTTCTTACCTTTTTTACTTTGAGGATCTTATACCCCAGAATGGTCTTCCTCGATCACTACAATCTTAATCTGTTCAAGTATAGGGTTAACCTCGTTATCTTCCCCACATATCCTCATAAAATGTGCTTCTTACCTCTACTTTGAGGATCTGACTCAAATGGTCTTCCTCGATCACCACAATCTTAATCTGTTCAAGTATAGGGTTAACCGTTATCTTCCCACATATCCTCATAAAATGTGCTTCTTACCTCTTACTTTGAGGATCTGACTTCCAGAATGGTCTTCCTCGATCACTATAATCTTAATCTGTTCAAGTCTAGGGTTAACCGTTATCTTCCTACATATCCTCATAAACTGTGCTTCTTACCTCTACTTTGAAGATCTGACTCCCAGAATGGTTTTCCTCGATCACTATAATCTTAATCTGTTCAAGTATAGGGTTAACCGTTATTCTCACATATCCTCATAAACTGTGCTTCTTACCTCTACTTTGAGGATCTGACTCCCAGAATGGACTTCCTCGATCACTATAATCTTAATCTGTTCAAGTCTAGGGTTAAATCGTTATCTTCCCCACATATCTTCATAAACTGTGTTTACCTTACTTTGAGGGGATCTGATTCCCAGAATGGTCTTCCTCGATCACTACAATCTTAACCTGTTCAAGTAGTGTGGTTAACCGTTATCTTCCCGCCACATATCCTCATAAACAGTTTACCTTCTTACTTTGAGGATCTGACTCCGTGAATGGTCTTCCTCGATCACTACAATCTTAATCTGTTCAAGTATAGTGTCAACTCGGTTATCTTCCCCACATCCTCATAAACTGTGCTTCTTGATACCTCTTACTTTGAAGATCTGACTCCCAGAATGGTCTTCCCGGATCACTATGCAATCTTGAATCTTGTTCCCAAGTGGTTAACCGTTATCTTCCCCACATATCCTCATAAACTGTGCTTCTTACCTCTTACTTCTTGAAGGATTCGACTCCCAGAATGGTCTTCCTCGATCACTATAATCTAATTCGTTCAAATATAGGGTTAACCGTTATCTTCCCCACATATTCCCTCATAAACTGTGCTTCTACCTCTCTTACCTGAGGATCTGACCTCTAGAATGGTCTTCCTCGATCACTACAATCTTGATCTGTTCAAGTATAGGGTTAACCGTTATCTTCCCCACATATCCTCATAAACCGTGCTTCTTACCTCTTACTTTGAAGATCTGATTCCCAGAATGGTCTTCCCTCGATCACTACAATCTTAACATGTTCAAGTATAGGGGTTAACCGTTATCTTCCTTACATATCCTCATAAACTGTGCTTCTTACCTCTACTTTGAGGATCTGACTCCCAGAATGGTCTTCCTCGATCACTACAATCTTGATCTGTTCAAGTATAGGGTTAAATTCTGCTCTTCTCCCCACATATCCTCATAAACCGTGCTTCTTACCTCTTACTTTGAGGATCTGACTCTAGAATGGTCTTCCTCGATCACTATAATCTTAATCTGTTCAAGTTTAGGGTTAACCGTTATCTTCCCTACATATCCTCATAAACCGTGCTTCTACCTCTTACTTTGAAGATCTGATTCCCAGAATGGTCTTCTCGATCACTATAATCTTAATCTGTTCAAGTTTAGGGTTAACCGTTATCTTCCCCACATATCCTCATAAACTGTGCTTCTTACTCCTACTTCAGATCTGACTCCCAGAATGGTCTTCCTCGATCACTACAATCTTGATCTGTTCAAGTATAGGGTTAACCGTTATCTTCCCCACATATCCTCATAAACCGTGCTTCTACCTCTTACTTTGATGATCTGATTCCCAGAATGGTCTTCCTCGATCACTACAATCTTAACCTGTTCAAGTCTAGGGTTAACCGTTATCTTCCCCACATATCCTCATAAACTGTGCTTCTTACCTCTTACTTTGAAGATCTGATTCCCAGAATGGTCTTCCTCGATCACTACAATCTTAACATGTTCAAGTATAGGGTTAACCGTTATCTTCCCCACATATCCTCATAAACTGTGCTTCTTACCTCTTACTTTGAGGATCTGACTCCCAGAATGGTCTTCCTCGATCACTATAATCTTAATCTGTTCAAGTTTAGGGTTAACCGTTATCTTCCCCACATATCCTCATAAACCGTGCTTCTTACCACTTACTTTGAGGATCTGACTCCCAGAATGGACTTCCTCGATCACTATAGTCTTAATCTGTTCAAGTTTAGGGTTAACCGTTATCTTCCCCACATATCCTCATAAATTGTGCTTCTTACCTCTTACTTTGAAGATCTGACTCCCAGAATGGTCTTCCTCGATCACTATAATCTTAATCTGTTCAAGTATAGGGTTAACGGTTATCTTCCCCACATATCCTCATAAACTGTGCTTCTTACCTCTTACTTTGAAGATCTGACTCCCAGAATGGTCTTCCTCGATCACTATAATCTTAATCTGTTCAAGTATAGGGTTAACCGTTATCTTCCCCACATATCCTCATAAAATGTGCTTCTTACCTCTTACTTTGAGGATCTGACTCCCAGAATGGTCTTCCTCGATCACTATAATCTTAATCTGTTCAAGTATAGGGTTAACCGTTATCTTCCCCACATATCCTCATAAACTGTGCTTCTTACCTCTTACTTTGAAGATCTGACTCCCAGAATGGTCTTCCTCGATCACTATAATCTTAATCTGTTCAAGTATAGGGTTAACCGTTATCTTCCCCACATATCCTCATAAACTGTGCTTCTTACCTCTTACTTTGAAGATCTGACTCCCAGAATGGTCTCCTCGATCACTATAATCTTAATCTGTTCAAGTATAGGGTTAACCGTTATCTTCCCCACATATCCTCATAAACTGTGCTTCTTACCTCTTACTTTGAAGATCTGACTCCCAGAATGGTCTTCCTCGATCACTATAATCTTAATCTGTTCAAGTATAGGGTTAACCGTTATCTTCCCCACATATCCTCATAAACTGTGCTTCTTACCTCTTACTTTGAAGATCTGACTCCCAGAATGGTCTCCTCGATCACTATAATCTTAATCTGTTCAAGTATAGGGTTAACCGTTATCTTCCCCACATATCCTCATAAACTGTGCTTCTTACCTCTTACTTTGAAGATCTGACTCCCAGAATGGTCTTCCTCGATCACTATAATCTTAATCTGTTCAAGTATAGGGTTAACCGTTATCTTCCCCACATATCCTCATAAACTGTGCTTCTTGCCTCTTACTTTGAAGATCTGACTCCCAGATAACGGTCTCCCTTGATCACTATAATCTTAATCTGTTCAAGTATAGGGTTTACCATTCTCCCCACATATCCTCATAAACTGTGCTTCTTTACCTTTACTTTGAAGATCTGACCTAAGGAATGGTCTTCCTCGATCACTATCATCTTAATCTGTTCACATAGGGTTAAACCACACTTCCCCACATATCCTCATAAACTGTGCTTCTTACCTCTTACTTTGAAGATCTGACTTCAGAATGGGTCTTCCTTCTAGATCACCATAATCTGAATCTGTTCAAGTATAGGGTTAACCGTTATCTTCCCACATATCCTCATAAACTGTGCCTTCTTACCTCTTACTAAAGATCTGACTCAAAGAATGGTTTTCCTCAGATCATCATAATCTTAATCTGTTCAAGTATAGGGTTAACCGTTATCTTCCCACATATCCTATAAACTGTGCTTTACCTCATTTAAAGATTCACCTCAGAATGGTCTTTCCCTGATCACTATAATCTAGATCTGTTCAAGTATAGGGTTAACCGTTATCTTCCCTGTCATCCCTCATAAACTGTGCTTTCACTTTACTTTGAAGATCTGACTCCCAGAATGGTCTTCTCAGATCACTATAATCTTAATCTGTTCAAGTATAGGTGAATCGTTATCTTCCCACATATCTCCTCAAACTGTGCTTTCACTCTTACTTTGAAGATCGACTCAAAGAATGGTTTTTCTCGATCACTACAATCTTAATCTGTTCAAGTATAGGGTTAACCGTTATCTTCCCACATATCCTCATAAACTGTGTTTCCTTTACCTCTTACTTTAAAGGATCTGACTTGAATGGTTCTCTTCGATCATCACTATAATCTTAATCTGTTCAAGTATAGGGTTTACCGTTATCTTCCCACATATCTCTACAAACTGTGCTTCTTTACCTCTTACTTTGAAGATCTGACTCCCAGAATGGTCTTCCTCGATCACTATCAACTAATCTGTTCGCTTGTTGTGGGTTAACCGTTATCTTCCCCACATATCCTCAGTAACCTGGTGCTTACCTCTTACTGGAAGATCTGACTTCCAGAATGGTCTTCCTCGATCACTTTGTTACACCTTAATCTGTTCAAGCATGTGTCAAATCAAAGTCATCTTCCTGGTCATCCTCATAAACTGTGCTTCTTTACCTTCTACTTTGAAGATCTGACTCAAAGAATGGTTTTCCTCGATCATCATAATCTTAATCTGTCTGCGGCTAGGGTTAACCGCTATCTTCCCCTACATATCCTCATAAACTGTGCTCTTACCTCCATTTTGAAGATCTGACTCCCAGAATGGTCTTCCTCGGGATCACCAGTAATTCAACCTGGCCCGGATTAACCGTTATCTTCCTCATCTTCACAGTCCGTTTTACCACTTTGGAGGATCGACTCCAAGAACGGTCTTCCACGATCACCAATCTTAACTCGTCCAAGTCTAGGGTTAACCGTTATCTTCCCACATATTCTCATAAAATGTGCTTCTTACCTCTTACTTTGAGGATCTGACTCCCAGAATGCTCTTCCTCGATCACTACAATCTTAACCTGTTCAAGTCTAGGGTTAACCGTTATCTTCCCCACATATCCTCATAAACTGTGCTTCTTACCTCTTACTTTGAGGATCTGACTCCCAGAATGGTCTTCCTCGATCACTACAATCTTAACCTGTTCAAGTCTAGGGTTAACCGTTATCTTCCCCACATATCTTCATAAACTGTGCTTCTTACCTCTTACTTTGAGGACCTGACTCCCAGAATGGTCTTCCTCGATCACTATAATCTTAACCTGTTCAAGTCTAGGGTTAACCGTTATCTTCCCCACATATCTTCATAAACTGTGCTTCTTACCTCTTACTTTGAGGATCTGACTCCCAGAAAGGTCTTCCTCGATCATTATAATCTTAATCTGTTCAACTCTAGGGTTAACCGTTATCTTCCCCACATATCCTCATAAACTGTGCTTCTTACCTCTTACTTTGAGGATCTGACTCCCAGAAAGGTCTTCCTCGATCATTATAATCTTAATCTGTTCAAGTCTAGGGTTAACCGTTATCTTCCCCACATATCCTCATAAAATGTGCTTCTTACCTCTTACTTTGAGGATCTGACTCCCAGAATGCTCTTCCTCGATCACTACAATCTTAACCTGTTCAAGTCTAGGGTTAACCGTTATCTTCCCCACATATCTTCATAAACTGTGCTTCTTACCTCTTACTTTGAGGATCTGACTCCCAGAATGGTCTTCCTCGATCACTACAATCTTAACCTGTTCAAGTCTAGGGTTAACCGTTATCTTCCCCACATATCTTCATAAACTGTGCTTCTTACCTCTTACTTTGAGGATCTGACTCCCAGAATGGTCTTCCGCGATCACTATAATCTTAACCTGTTCAAGTCTAGGGTTAACCGTTATCTTCCCCACATATCCTCATAAACTGTGCTTCTTACCTCTTACTTTGAGGATCTGACTCCCAGAAAGGTCTTCCTCGATCATTATAATCTTAATCTGTTCAAGTCTAGGGTTAACCGTTATCTTCCCCACGTATCCTCATAAACTGTGCTTCTTACCTCTTACTTTGAGGATCTGACTCCCAGAATGGTCTTCCTCGATCACTACAATCTTAACCTGTTCAAGTCTAGGGTTAACCGTTATCTTCCCCACATGTCCTCATAAACTGTGCTTCTTGACGCTTACTTTGTTTCCATGATCACTACAATCTTAACCTGTTTAGAGAGTTTCGGGTGAACCTTTATCTTCTCCACATTTCCCTATAAATGCTGAGTCATAAGACAACATCGAAATCAGATTATCCATGTACCTGTTTGTGTATTGCAAGACCCTCAGATTATAATTGTTGTCACCCTAAATGTTACTACCTGAGCAATTACCAAAACAGAGGTTGGGAATAATAGTATATCAACAAGTACAAAACTCTCATGCTGTGTGCAGTAGAAACAATGCTAGTGAACTTGCTAGTCAGTATAACCACTTTGTATTCATCTACCTCACAACATAGGCGGAATGTGGCACAAGGCTATTGTTCAAGTGAGGGTTCCGAGCCTTTAAGCTCAGCCAAAACTATCCCGTTGACTCTTTACAAGGCAACCGTTTTCCTCGAGTAGTTCGTGAACCTTGTACCCGGTGAACATTTTAAAAAGAATAATTGTGAGAGGATTGGCGACGACAAGCAATTTTGGTGTCAGTCAGTTAAGTGCCATACGTGATACACGCTTGGGTGATCATGTCTCGAAAGAGACATGACTGACTGGGCAAAAGATTATCCCGCAATAGGTTGCCATTGCTTTCTGCGGTAGACTGGATGCCGACCAAGGCTATAGAACCCAATCTGTCTTATTATTTAACCCATAACTGGGAGGATGAGACGGATTAATACCTTTCCCAAGGGTATTTGCGCATTAGTGAATGCAAGGAATTCAACTGGAATTCGAACTCGGCTCTCCGATTTCTCGTTCCGAATGGACTAAAAACAAAGAACATTCGCTTCTCTTTAATTTTTTGTTTTTAGTCCAGCAACAAAAAATAAGGAATTTACGGTAATATCCTGTGTTGTCACACTGTTAATAATATCATAATTAATAGACATATTCCAGGATTAACTCTTCTAAACCGAGACAACATTTTAATTACAATTAAGAAGACCAAGAATAAATAATGTTACAGAGAGATAACTCTTGTCGTGAGTATATGAATTATCTCCCTTAATATATTTTTTTTTCGTGTCGTTTTTTATTTTTTTTTTAATTCATATGATTTTGCTTGTCCCTCTTGTTAATACTGTGCACGACCGTTATGTGCTGCCAATGCCTCATAAATAATGCACTATTCTCGGCACCTCCAATAAATCGCTGAAGAACAGCATGGAATAGCATTGTATGAATAAAAAAGATCATAAACTTAATAAAACAAACTTTTTCCATCAAAATATTTATTCCGTTTTGTTTTCGGGGAAAGACGAGAAAGACATTACATGTTTCAATGAGAAAATAATAAAGAAAGAAGTGACACCGGATTATTCCATTTTGATTGCGTGGAAAGAGGAGAAAACACATTACTCGCTTTCAGTGTGAAAATCAAAGAAGAAAGAAAGGAAGTTAGAAGTGCTTAACATTTACTTTAGTGAAATAGAAAAAAATGTCAATTTTGAATCTTTTCATTTGTTCTCCCTTTAAAATAATAAAGAAAAAACAGCATGCTTCATGTTTTTTTTTAATTACAATATTTTGTTAACAGTTAAAAACTTGTTAAGCTCAAATAACAATGTGATAAAGAGATTTATATGGATATTTTATGCTGTAGAATTTGCCATGAGTTTACACAATCATTAACTTAAGAGTTAAAAATTAAGATTAATGAGGAAATGTAAATAAGAAAACCGGGTCTTTCTCGTATCAATAAAATATACAAAAATAAAATAATATTCATGGGAGGTAACTGTTTCTCGAATATATGAATTACTTCCCTTTAAAACTAATTTTTACGTTTATGTTGACATTTAGTCTATGAATATTGTAGAGGGTGAAGTAGTCCCTCAAACAAATAATAAAAAGAAAAATGCACCACAAATAAAGTAAAATATACTTTTGTTTATTTTCGTAAAAAAATAAAATGAAAGCATTATTTTTTGTACAAAAATGAAGTTGTCCGTAAAGCTGTTAAAAAAGAATAAAGAAAGGAACTGGGAATATGAGAGGGAAAGGAAGGACGATGTGTTGCGAGCGAGATGAGAGAAAGAGAGGGTGAAAGAATGGTCACTGATACGTGATACTGCCTGTTGTGTGAACTGCTGAATTCTCTGTGTGTGTGTGTGTGCTCCAAGCTGTCCGCGTGCTCTTTTGGTGTGTTTCGAGCTGGCTGCTCGTCTCCCTCTAGCGTTGAAAGTTTTTGCTTCCACTTTTATCTTGATGGTAAAGATCCGGGGGATCAAAAAGTGTATTTCTTATGTCGAGCCCTGATTGGTCGATTTTCATATTTTTGACCACGTGGTATGCTTTCCACTACGTCCGAGCTTTTGTGTGCGCCGTCCTTGTTTTTGACCCAATATCTGTAATTTCAATACAACAAATTCAATTTGCTGTAGCCTTTTCCTACGATAAATGATATCATTTCTAAACAAAATAGTGAGTAAATTTAAGGAACGACCAATATCAAGCAACACGCATATCGTCTAGCAGTCTGTAGCTGTGAAAGTTATTGAGTTAAGTTTAAAATTATTTACTACAGAGGCAAAAAAAAAAGCCTTTGTTCTTTGTAGAGGAGACGCTTATCTTTATCTTTTATTGCTTTCTTCCTCTTTGTACTAGACATTTTTAAGAGTTCACTGAAAAGTAATCATCTCCATATACAAAATTCGATGAAAGACAGTTTAGCATAAAGACAAAAGGCCCCACAAAATGAACACAATGTTTTTTCCTCAAAATGTTTATGTTATTATTAAGAGAAAAGAGCAAAGCAATTATTCATTATTGTTGTTTAATTTTTTAAATCCTTTCTAACGTGTTCGAAATTTTGGGAAAAAATCTTGTTTTTTTCTCGTCAGTAGGTAACGAAATTGTTACCAGAGTTTTATGCATAATTTAACATTACACAACCTTTTTTTCTCCAGTGAAAAGCGCATTAACTTGGAAATACTTTCAAAAATCAAATAATTGTCAGATTTTGATGAAACTTTCAGGATTTATACACAAATGAATTAAATTATTTTTAGATCATTATTTTTATGAGATTGTGGTACTCACGCACACATCTGTACGTTCACACCCACATACGCATTCAAACATATTTCATTTTGTGTTTTACACCTACGCATAACTATTGTCTGGCGTGTTTTCATTATTGAAACACGCGATAATTATTTATCTATCACGTGTTTCTTTCGCGCGCAGTTTGGTTCGGTCTTTAACCAGCGGGCAAAGGTGATTCTGGCAGTTGGGCGTCCGCTATCAGCCAGCGATGTTGGATTAATGTGCAGCAGTTTCCCAACACGAGCGAGACCCACTGCTATCCAATATGGCAGAGGGACCTTGGTTTGATTCTCGTCTCGCACACACCCGCACTAATTGCATGTAGCAATTAGGCGCCAATTTTATTTCACACACACACACACACACACACACACACACACACACACACACACACACACACACACACACACATGCATGTTGTTCAAACAAACTCAAATCGAACATTTCAATTCAAGAAACAGTATGTACTTTAATTCTACTTTCTTCATGAACAATTTAATTACGTTCAACAAGTGACTTTCTCTGACTTTTTCTATGTTTCTTAATGTTACAAGGGAAACAACATTTCCTTCACTATTTGCATGCTTTCAACTCTATGTAACCTATTGTTAATAATACATGTTTTCATTGTTATTTCATCCTGTGTCGTCGTCTTGTTTCCAATGCCATTTACTCCGATCGAATCGTAATACCAAAATTCGTTAGCGGATACCTCGGTATCCGCTACAGGATCTTCGTAATTTTTTTCTTACATGTTACCCTCCTTTCACATAAATTCATGAAATTTTAAGAAATTTAATTTGCTATTGAGAATTTGTTTCATTAATTAAATGCAGGACTCCTTGGGAAAAGTAAATCATCTTTTTTTTTTTTAAACAGTTGGCCGTTTTTCAGAAAATCTGCTCCGAATATTAAATAAAAAATCCAGTAAAATTATGGCATAATTTAATTAGATAAGCTTGTAATCACACACACACACACACACACACACACACACACACACACACACACACACACACACACATATATATATAATGAGTTTTCTTCTATGTAAATGTATATTCATGTAAATATACCATATTTGTTCCTCCATGTGTGTGCCAGGTGGAATTTAGTATTAGGTTGCTGTTTGCGCTATGTTATATTATGTCACAGGTATGTGAGTGTATGGATTGTATTCTTGAATTCATTCGTTTTGTTTTTGCTTTTTATTTATTTTTTTTTTTTTCGTTAGTCTTCTTTTGGCTGGTTGATGTGTTGATTGAATCTCCGACGGTGGCCACGAGCTCCACACGCCGAGTGGGCAAGCTGGGACCAACTAAAGAGGCTATGCACGTGTTCATTGTCTTTTTTATATTTTCTTAACACTTACGCGTTTCAGATTTGATTTTAGCAGGAGTGTTAGTTATTGGTTGACTTTCGCAGGATGTCAGTTGACCACATAAGCTATGTCCGGGTTATATATTAGGTTACCAGAAATATAGAAGAATTGGAAGAGGAAAACGACGTTTGTGTCAAGAGAAAAAGGGAGAAAGAGAGAGTTTCTTTCTCATTTTATTAGTAAGGAGGAAAGGTTATATTTTAATACGCTTTACTACTATCTACTCACTGCAACTATATATAGTATAATACAAATCTTTGAACCAAAAATATTTTTAAGATAATTTTGAATTTTTTTTGCGTATGATTTTTTTAAAGTATGGTATTATCTGTGTTACCGTGTTAGATATTTTTCTTGACCAATATGTTCGATGGAAAGCGAAATAGTATCAAGCGTAAGAAATGTCTACGATGAATGGCTTCTTTCGCAAAAATTGGCGCACTTAAAAAATTAGTTTGCATATTTCTCACAGAGAAGGAGGCCAATGATTTTTCGTCGCTTCGCTAGTCTTTCTTTGAGAAAAGGATATATTAGATGTGTTGGGGATGCAGAAAACAATTATCTCCCTTTCGGTAGGAACGCATTGACGAAAGTCACGTGACCATAGAGCGTGACGTCAGCTTGTGAGGTGACGAACCCCAACTGCTGTGTAGGCCGCGAGAAACTAAGACGCCGTTAGTCCACGAATCAAGTTTGGTGATAGATCCAATAAAAAACATTTTAACACTGGAAAGAATGCTAGTATTGTTCCTAACACTCCTGCGATCTAAATCGGGAACAGGGTCGGTATTCGAAACACCTGCTAAAATTATCCATCTAAATAGCACATCAAAAAGAGTTCTGAAAAAAAAAAAAGAAATGAAACAAAACACTTTCTTCTTTAGTAACATCAGGCAGACAGAGAAAGCTTACCGGATCTGGAAAAACAAGTGAACATGTCGTATCAAAGAGCGTCACACTAGTTAAGAGACAGGTCTCGAATCGCAATTCTAAATATAATCTGAGAAAAAAATTTAATTGCCAATACAGCATCGTCACTTGCAATTACTAGATTTTTTTTCTTTACAGTAAATATCTGTACAGCAAGTACACCGCAAATATCTGTACAAATATCTCTACAAGAAATATATGTACAAAATATATCTGTACAGGAAATATCTGTATAAATATATATACTGCGAATAATATCAGCACACAAAATATACAGTAAATATCTATCTGTACAAATATCTGTAAAGCAGATATATATACAGCAAATGAATGTACAAATATCTTTACGATAAATAAAATATCTGTACAGGAAATATATGCAGAGCAAATATCTTCAAAGCATCAGTACAAATCATCTTAAATATCAGTGCAATCATCTCTATAGGAAATATATGTACAAAACATATCTGTGCAAATAACTGCTGAGCAAATATCTTCAAAGCAAGTATCATGACACTCATCTCTACAAGAAATATCTGTACAGAAAATATCTGGAAAATATCTGTATAGCAAAATATGTACAGCACATGTGTGTACAAACATATGTGCAGTAAAAAAACAACAACTGTGGAACAAATATCTGTACAGCAGATTCTGTACAGCGAATATTTGTACTGAAAACATCTGTAGAAATATTTATACAACAAATATCTGCAGAGCAAATATCTGTACAAATATATGTACAGGTATACCTCACTTTACGTCGGTAGTTTGTTTCAGACTTAAGTCGAATTTACTTGTCTCCGAATTTAGGCTAGGCTAAACCGCAAATAGGGGGTGCGTTGTGGAGCAGTGGATATCGGCTCGGAACGAGAACTCGGGGTGCCAAGTTCGAATTTCAGTTGAATTCCTTGCATTCACTTACGCGCAAATACCCTTAGGAAAGGTATTAATCCGTCTCTTCCTCCCAGTTATGGGTTAAATAACAGGACAGATTGGGTTCTATAGCCTTGGCTGGCAACCAGTCTACTGCAGAAAGCAATGGCAATCTACTGCGGGATAATCTTCTGCCCAGTCAGTCATGTCTCTTTCGAGACATGATCACCCAAGCATGTATCACGTATGGCACTTAAATGACTGAATGAATATAATAACCAGAATTATGATTAAGATTTTTACTAGTCATAAAGTGGGGGGTCGGTTTTCTATTGTTATGAAATAATCAACTGATCCCTCAACAATTACTACGTAATAATATAATACATCTCTTCTCCCTCTAGCTATGAGTCAAATAACAGGACAGATTGGGTTCTATAGCCTTGGTTGGCAACCAGTCTACCGCAGATAGCAATGGCAACCTGCTGCGGGATAACCTTCTGCCCAGTCAATCATGTCTCTTTTGAGACATGATCGCCCAAGCGTGTTTCACGTATGGCACTTAACTGACTGAAACCGCAAATAACTATTCCCAGTTCTGTATTTTATTTATAAATGCATTTTAATAATATAATAAATAAAAATCTATTTTAAGCTTACAAACAAATAAATTTTAGTTTTTAATATAGTACGGAAAAAAGTAATCTAAATTTACGCATACATGTACGTCAGTCAGTTAAGCGCCATACGTGATACACGCTTGGGAGATCATGTCTCAAAAGTGGCATGACTGACTGGGCAGAAGATTATCCCGCAGTAGGTTGCCATTACTTTCTGCGGTAGACTGGTTGCCAGCCAAGGCTATAGAACCCAAACTGTCCTGTTTTTTAACCCATAACTGGAAGGAAGAGACGGATTAATACCTTTCTCAATGGTATTTGTTTGTAAGAGAATGCAAGGAATTCAACTGGAATTCGAGCTCAGCTCTCCGATTTCTCGTTCCGAACCGATATCCACTGCACCACAACGCACATATCGAGCGATATATATATATATATATATATATGTATTGTTACGAACTGGTAGCATATAGTCGAACCGCAGGTTAAAAAAAAAGAAGAAAATGTGGGATCCTTTCTCGGTCTTCACTCAGAAATGGACGCAACACGCGGGAGTCAACGAAGAACAGACGCAAAACGACGGATTTTAAAATAAAACATTTATTTATAACATATAAAGAAAAAAAAGAAAAAGAAAGTTCGTTTAGCAAAAGGGGGAGGGGACTATAAAGAAAACAGGAGGAGCGATCGAATACAAATACACATATAAAACAAGAGATCAAGCCAAAGTATCACTTATCTGTCCGTCGTTTTCGCAGAAAGAAATTGGGTCGCCGAAGCGAAAGTTCTGTTTTAAAATAATATTTCATGGAGGCTGGCCATTTTCTCTGGTTCCTTCTCCTTTGAGAAATTGGAATTGTTCGGAGTTCACGATATCTCGTAGAGTCGTTTGGTCGGTCAGTCCAGCTTCATAGCAGCCGCTTTCATTTATAGCCGACAAACTTTGCGGCCTTCAATTCTGTGGGTAGTCATCCGAAGTCGGGACGAGTCTTTTCTTAGTGACGTTTATCTGTCACCGGGTGGACCGAAACTGGAATATCTCTTTTTATTTCGACTGTCCCCAAAACAGTCACGTGGGCTCTCCCTACGGAAACGGTGATGCGCGGGTCACGCGTCCTTTGCCTGACCGCCAAGGTTTTCACTTATGACTGACCTCCTGATAACAGCAAGGTTCTGGAAACCAGATCATTCTTTGACGCGGTCGCTCCAAGTTCGCGGACTCGTAGCTTGTATGGGGGAGTAGGTAAGGAGGAAAAGAAAGTGTGAAGAGAAGGAAAGAGTATGGCTGATCGTAGGACATATTCGCTCGCCAGTTAAAGACATTAGATCTTATCTACTTTCATTTAATTATTTATTTTTCTTTTATATCTAACCGGGACTTTTCTTTGGGAGTACATTTTGGCCTTAGGCCTATATCGTTAATAAAAATCGTGGGTACGTCACTATATATATATATATATATATATATATATATATATATATATTTGAAATGAATTGTTTGAACATTATTTTTGATTGATACTCGTATTTAAGTAGATATTCTGTTTATAATAAAACAGTATTATATATTTATTTCTACCGGCTTGATTATTTACGATAAATTTTTGTTACGGAAATGTGTGTCATTCGGCAGGATTCGAACCTGCGACCCCTATCCACACAGGGGAAGTCATCAATTAATCTTAGACCTCTCGACCACGAATGACGATCAGTCTAATTTCCTTTTCGTTTCTATCCTTTCCAAAACCTCATCATTGCTCACGTGCTCAGTCCATGATATCCGCAGTACCCTTCTGTCGAACTACATTTCAATTACTTCAAGTTTTTCCTTTATCTTTGATGATATGGTCCAGCATTCACTGCCATATTGAAAAACTGACATCACATAGCAATCCAGTACTCTTTTCTTTGTTTGTATCGAAATTTACCTGTCTCTTAATACTCTACTCAACCTCTGGCAGGCGTCCTCCGCCATGCCAATTCGCCTTCGGATCTTTGTGCACTTTCCGTCTTCTGTTAGAATATTTCTCAGGTATTTAAATTTTTGTACCTGCTTGATTTTAGTATCTCCCACCTGTCTTTGGCATTTTGGGCTGCTCTTTTTGCTGATGACCATGTATTCGTTTTTTTTTTCAGTTTATCTGTAGTCCTTTCTTTTCACTCTCTTCAGCTACCTTCTGTAGGAGTTCTTGTAGTTTCCTTTCCGTGTCTGCAATCAGCACTGTATCATCTGCATACTTTATGTTGTTCAAGTTGTGGCCTCCAATAACAAATTCTGGCGTGTCATCTAGGGTCCTCAAAATATTCTCGCTGTACAAGTTGAATAGATCCGGTGAAAAGACACATCCTTGTATTACGCCCCCTTCCTATCTTTGTATATCTTCTGAACTCGTTACCTGTTCGTACGCAAGCGGTTTGCTGCCAGTAGAGATTTTTGATTACTCTTACGTCTTTCCCAAATATGTCGAGGCTGCTGAGCATCTCCATCAATTCTTTGTAGCGTATTTAGTAAAAATTTAGGCAGGAAGAGAGTGAAGAGAAAGACAAACCAGTTACAGGGAGTGTCAGAGAAAGGGCAAGAGAAGAATGGGAACACAGGTGTGATGACATTTGCGAAGGTAGAGTGAGAAAGGAAAAGAACAAGATACATGGGGTGGTGTAGAAAGGACGAGGGAAAGACTGGAGTCAAGTGGATAGGAGATGGGAATTGACATTGCATTTATATTCCTGGAGGTTGTAGCCGTCAAGAAAGTATACAGAAGGTAATTCCACAGGCGGGAAGTGCGCAAAGAAACTGTTGCAGTAGTTTGCTGCATTTGGTAGATTTAACTGTAAAAGGGTGGGGCCGCGTTGCCAGTATATATGTCATACTTCTTTCAAAGTCCCGAAGTCTGCATGACTCATCAAGTTCAGTTGCTGCTATTGCAACGTAACGCTTGAAGATTGCAATGACTCCCTGATCCATTGGTTGAGTAAGAGACGTGGTGTTCAGAGGGAGGTACACAACAGTAATGTTGGGGTGAAAATCTACTATGTTTAGCGAGTGGCCATAAACATTATCAATTATTAATAATATCTTAAAAGGAATCTCCTTCTTCTTGCAATAGTTTTCTGTTGCCGAGATAAAATGATTACAGAACCAATTTAAAAAAATAACAACAGTAACCCATGCTTTTGACTTAACCATCCACATAACAGGAAGTGATGCCTTGATTAAGTTCTTCAGGACACGGTGTTTGTGTGCGTGACACACCAGCAGTTTTTTTAATTCAAAATCTCCAGCACAATTATTTCTTGACGTCACGGTTACGCGTTCTTTTGAGATCTTGTAGCTTAGAACTGATTTTTTTTATTTGGAAAAAAAAAAAAAACAACAAAAAACAACAAAAAAAAAAAAAAAACCAACTGGCAATTTTTTCCAATATAATCTAGTTTCAACAACTTTAAAAAATCTGTCCAGAAAGAAACCCATTTTCTTTAATGACCTTAGCCAATGCAAAATCGGCTGCTGCTTGTTCATCAGCTGACGCACTTTCACATTGCTTCTTAACAGAGTGATAACATCGTTCTTTAAATTTCATAAACCAGCCTCGACTCGTTTTAAACTCTTCATCTTTCTCATCTGGGTATTTTTTGTTGAAACAAAGACAACGCTTTCGCTCTAATGATTTCTTGCCAAAAGCAGCACGCTGGGGATTCAACCTATCAATCCAAAGAGGAAAAAGTTGTTTCATCTTTTCAACGATTTTTTTCTTTTCTTATTGATAACAGTATTATTAATCCCTGAGGCATCAGATTTGTTATGTGCCAAAATCTTATCCTTATTGTGAACAATCGTCGATACAGTTGTCCGCCTCATTCCAAAAGATCGAGTAATCGATATAACTTTTTTCACCTTTTTCATGGCGTTTTATCATAGTAAGTTTCTCGTCCAGTGTTATAGCCTGACGCTTAGCACTTGCACTAGGAATACTCTTAGGAACCATTGGGGCAAAATATAACGTCACAAATGAATGAGAATAAGAGAGTAGGCAATAAACAGACGTATACCATGCGAGTAAAGTAAACTAAATTTCAATTTCACAGGGATCACGAGTGGCACTGACAACGACGCCAAGCCATAGATATTGGAACTACAATGGAAAACGCCTGACGACGCTATGACACTGTCAGCTTTCTGCCTTCGGGTAGAGGGCGCTCTCTGCTTCCGAGCCGAGAGCACAAACCCAGTCGTGGTTCCGCCGAAGGGTAGAACCACGACTCGGCAAAAATAGACCGACATTTTTTGGCCCGGCTATATGGCCGGGAATACCCACTATAAAATGACCATGTGTCACATCCGGCCTTGCGTGGGAAGGCTAGTAAATACAATATTGTGCTCTTAAAGAGCACTAAATAAGACGACAACACAAAGTCACAGATATTTTCATCTTTCGTTATCTAGGATTTATGATGATTATGTTAACATTTACTGCAAATGTACGTATCTAAACTTATTTATAAATGGAACTTTGTGTGTGTGTCTGCGTGTGTGTGTGTGTGTCCGTTACGTATAGACTCCGAAACGGCTGAACCGATTTTCTTGAAAATTTACACAGTTGGACTATAAGCGTCAGCGAGTGTTCTTAGCTAGGTTTTTTGTTGAGGTACGCCCGATAAATATCGAAAATCGATAATCGAAAAAATCGGGTTATAGAAGGAGTGGTCTGGTTTTAATCAAATTTGATACACTCATAGACAAAGACATAAGAAACGACATTCAGAAGTTTCAAGGTTGCAGTTCTTACAATAGTGCAGAAAATCGATAATATATATATATATATATAAAAGGCAAGATGTTTGTGTGTGTATCTGTTTGTCTGTATGTCCTTTATACAAATCCATAATTTTTATCCGATTCTCACCAAACTTCACACAAATATTCTTTAAGCTGAGTCTGAGCTCCAGGACCATGGATTAGTTTTAAAGCTTTCATTACACTCGAGCAACGCCGGGCAATACTGCTAGTTCTAATACAATTTTATAAACTTTTATTCTTATTTATTGAACAGTAACATGATTTTATGTGCTTTGAACACCTTACTATTAATATTACGACTTCACTATTTGTGGTGGACAGACGTAAAGTAGAATAAAATGACTTAAACTTTTAAATTTAAAATTGACCCGTCAGGCGCGTACTTATAACTTGAAGTGGATGAAAAATGCGTAAAATTGTTAACAATTAACACAAATAAATGTTATATATTCTTCAGCTGCGGGGTATAATTTTGCCAAGAAGTAATTTTGCCAAGAAGTGTATTGAACGACGCATGGCCGGCAGGATTTGAGGGAAGGTGGATACTGTTTTGAAATGTCAGAAAGTGCGAAAAATCCAGGTGCAGGTTGGGTTTTGTTTTTACAAACAGAGGTCGAGGTCAACGAAATAAGCACTCGAAATTTAAAAAAATGCAGCGGAAGTAACATATGTCAAGCGACACATGTTCCCTGTTTTTGTGCGTGCTCTTCTACTCCACGCCACCGTCACTGAAGAAAAAAAAATCAATTTTATATTTCTATAAACGGTGTCCATCGTTCTATTAGTGAAAAGATCGTCATTTTGGTTCGAGTTTTATTTTCGTTGAAGTGAGTAGACAACATAAGGATCTATACAGTTTTAGAAGGTTACTGTCTGGGGTTAAAGTAACGCCAAGCATTTTCCAGCAAGTTCTAGGTGGGTAGGGTGCTCTTGATATTCATCTTGAGATACTCGACAAAATCTAAAGAAGTATCAGCAATGTAATCTTAGCAGCTTGCCTTCAGTCACTTTCCCACAGACGTAATGTGGCTTCCCTCTGTCTTTTCTACAAGTGTTTCCATGGCAACTGCTCTGACGAACATTTTTTTTCTTGGTTCTCAGACCACACATATTTACGCGTGCTACTAGATTGACATCAAGGTCCCACTCTATTACCGTCGAAATAGTTAAATGTAACAACTTCTACACTTTCTTTGCTTTAGACCGAATTCCAATCTAGAAAAGTATGAATAAAAATCCCTTCTTTAATCATCTTCTTTACACTTTTCAATAATGCGAATCTGACATTCTGACCTCCTAATCATGCAGGTGTGTATCGGCTATATTCTGCCGGGAACAGAAAATAACATTTTCTATCCAATTGTTATTCCGTCTACGTCTCGCGGGTCTGCTACACTGATTTAAACACGGTGGTTTTGACATTTGACTTCTAATTATATCGGCCATATTTCGCCGAAGGTTTAGGAAAATATAGAAAAATATAGAAAAATTAAAAAAAAATTTTCAATTGTTCAACATTTTCTTTTCTCGCGTTTCCCTTTTGTAGAACTCCCTTCCGCTTGCTTGCTTCCCTGATAGCTACAATCTCTAAAAGTTTAAATGAAATATCAATTACCATCTTCTATCTACTTGATTTCTATCCGTCGCTTATAATTTCTTCGACATTCCCTGTACCTTGTTTTTTCTCTCACTTTAACTCCCTGCGCACCAGTACCAGTCCTGCCTTGCTTGGGGTGAAATGATTATAAAAAAGAAAGTAATGGATACGATGTTCGCTGACTTAAATTTTGTTGCATTTTGAGGATAACGTACTCATAAAAAGCGAAGCTAGACGGCAATATTCGGAATACTAAGCATTCCAGGGAATAGAATATTACGGGTTCTGTTCTGGAGAGATATTGTTGTAGAGGAATATCCTGGTCCTACCCCGCAATGGGTATGGCCCGGGTCATAAAAGACCGCGACGGGAACGAACTACAGGATAGCGAGAGAGAGAGAGAGAGCTTCAGAGAGATAGTGTGTCCGTGACTTTACGAGAGTCTACGTCATTACATGGGAGTGATTTAGATTATCCGTCATTATACGAGAGTCGACAGCCATCGACCTTAGACGTGAGTTAGACGTCACTAGACGGAAGCTTTCTTCTCAACACGGACGTATACGTCCTATACAGAGACATTGACTTCTTAATTGTTATTCGTGTTAACTGTTCGTTGGTGTACTTGTATTTGGTTTATTGTACTAACGTATAATAAATCTCTATTTATATATACTCAGTGTTAAGAGTTATTTCTGGCACAATTCTTTCTCTGTTTATTCACTCCCACCCCGGATACAACAGGTTCAAACTCATTTTGGAGAAATGACATTTTTTCAGGAGCAATATAAAATATTTGGTACAAATAATTTATGTAAATGGACGTAGACAAGACCTATCATGGATGATTGTTGTTAAAAATATGCCTATCCCGACGAACGTTACTACTTTACAATCATTACTAGGACTCGCAAACTATTGCAATATTTAAGTGCCAAACATGCATAAATTAAGAAGGCCTTTGAATAAATTATTTAGAAAGGCGCGGTGTGGAATTGGTCCGATGAATGCCAAAAATCTTTTAAAGACATAAAACAAAAAACATGTTAACGTCTGAATTATCGTTATCGCATTTTAATCCTGATTTACCAGTAATTGTAGTGATTATGACATTGGAGCAGTTCTTTGTCATAAAATCAAGGAGGATAAAATAAAAGCAGCTGCCTATGTCTCTAGAACGCTGAAATGGCGACTGAAAAAATAATCACTCTGTTAAGTGTCATACGTGATACACGCTTGGGCGATCATGTCTCGAAAGAGACATGACTGAATGAGCAGAAGATTTTCTCGCAGTAAATTGCCATTACTTTCTGCGGTAGGCTGGTTGCTAGCCAAGGCTATAGAACCCAATCTATGTTGAAATTTAACACCATGGAGAAGCGACAGATTGGATTCAACAAATTTAAATAGAATTCGAACTCGGCTTTCCGATTTCTCATTCCGAGCTAATATCCATTGCACCACAACGCACATCTAAAAAAAGTTATAGTTAAATAAAAAAAAAAAAAGAAGCGCTTATTTTTGCAATGGAAAAAATACAATGATACTCGGTAGGAAATTTATTCTACAAACAGATCACCGCTTATTATTGACTATTTTTGTCCTAAAAAAGGCATTCCGGCACATACTACCAACAGTTTGAAATGTTGGGAAATGATTTTATTAAAATATGCTTTTAAGATAGAGTATTTACCACCAAAGAAATAAGGAAAAGCAGATAATTAGTCCAGATTAATCCCAAAATTTAAGGAACCTTTGAGGAGACGGTAATTGCTTCTTCAATTTCTGAAAATGAGATAAAAAGTATTTTGTGCAATACAATAAGGAAACTACGCGTAAATTTAAATGAAATTAAATTACAATTCAAGAAGATTGGTGACATTTTGGAAATGATGAAGGACGTAAAAGTGAGATGACAAGAAAGAAAAAATAAACTAGCAATTACTGAAATAATAATTTTTTTTTCCATCTGTGATGAAGTACTGCAGTAGACGGAAAGAGTAGTAATTTTGAAGCAATTTCATGTTGGACATACTGGAATGACAAGAATGAAATTCTCTATGAGAAGTTACTTATATTGGCCTAAAATGAAGCAGGATATTGAAAATGTGGTTAAGTGATACAGAGGTTGTGTTCTAAAGGCAAATTACACCGATAAATTATAAACCATCACCTCATACTGATAAACACTAGTCTAGGTTGCATGTTGATTGTGCGGGACCTTTGAATGATGCGTATTACTTGTTTGCCGTTGACAGTTTTTCAAAGGCATACCTTTCTCACTAAGTGTAAATTTTTCATGAGCAGTTTTCGAAATTTAGAGTTCCAGATACTACAGTTTCTGATAATGGCATGCATTTACTTCGAGTGACCTTCAAAATTTTTGTAAATACTATGCTCTTGAACATATGGCAATGCCGCCTTACCACCCAAGATCAAAGGGTCAAGCTGAACGATTTGTTGATACGTTCAAAAGGGCGTCAAAATTAAATCGGTGTCTGACAAGAAAAATAAAATAAAATAAAATAAAAATAAAATAAAATAAAATAAAATAAAAAAAATGACATAATACGAAATTAGCTATAAAATCTTTCAAAGCTGGAGATAAAGTTTTCTTAAGGATTGACAAGACAGTAAGGAAAGTTGGGAAGATGATGAAATATAAATTGCACTTACAGGATATGGTATAAGGACATAATGTATTTAGCTAAGATATGTTAAGAAAAAAAACAACAACAAAGAGATGGAAGTGTTTTACAATACTTTTGACATACTAGCTCTAATTATAAATACTCGAACACACTGTATGAAAAAGGGAAATGCTGGAGGTGTGCCCCGAAAAAAAGAAATACATATTCAAAAGAAAATGCGTATCTTAAAAAGGAGGGTTTGTGCAGAAAAATGACCTATCTTCGCTACACTAAATTGTTGAACATAGACTCTTCTATTCACTAGGCGAAACACATCAGCTCATAAGAAAGGAGTCACAAAGTGTGTCATACGCATTGCGGCACTAACTGCGGTATTCGCTGTTATTGTATTACTAGTTAATTTTTGTTCCTTTTTAACATCGAAGAATAAATTCTTAGGATTTCTTACTCTTGAGCATGCAAGAGACAAGTGGTCACTCTTCTAGATCTTTTCGTACTAATGCACGTGTCTCCCCAGGGCTTTATACTTGATCCTACGTTGTTCTTAATTTTTATCGATGACCTTTCCGATGGCACAAACTCTCAACTTTGTATCTACTCCTGTCTCGATACTAAGTACGATCAGTTCAATAAGGTTTAATTGGCGACTGACTTCAAAACTGGCCTACAGTCAGTTGTTAACTAGGGCAAAGGATGGCGTGTTAATTTTAACGCATTCAAAACAAAACTGCTCTCTATTAAACATCCGAGAGACCCCGTTCTGCTTTCCATGAGCATCGTTTATGCTAACCTTCAGAAGATTGACTAGTTGTGCTTTCTCAGACTAACATCGTTATATTAAATCCATTGCAAGATCTGCTGTGGAGAAAGTTGGTTCACAGTGTCGCGCTAGACAATTTTTCTCTCCAGATTCTATCTGACATATGTATAAGTCTACTAATTGTTCATGCTTCAAATATTGCTGCCACGGTGTCCCTGTTATATATTTAGCGATTATTGACAAAATCCAAAAACAAATCAGCAATATTATTCACCATGACATGGCATCTCGGCTTCATTCACTTTCCAAACGCCATAAAGTTTACTTCTTTGTTAATTTTTTTTCTATAAATATTTTTATGATAATTTTCTGGTGAGCTCTCCTCCATATTACCTAGACGTTATGAATTTAAGCACAGTTTGTGGTACAGTGGATATCGGCTCGGAACGAGAAACCGGGGAGCCGAGTTCGAATTCCAGTTGAATCCATTGTATTCACTTACGCGCAAATACCCTTGAGAAAGGTATTAATCCGTCTCTTCCTTCCAGTTATGGGTTAAATAGCAGGACAGATTGGGTTCTATAGCCTTGGTCGGCAACCAGTCTACCGCAGAAAGCAATGGCAACCTACTGCGGGATAATCTCCTGCCCAGTCAGTCATGTCTCTTTCGAGACATGATCGCCCAAGCGTGTATCACGTATGGCACTTTAACTGACTGACTAATTGAATTCCTTGCATTCACTTACACACAAATACCCTTGAGAAAGTTATTAATCTGTCTCTTCCCTCCAGTTACGGGTTAAATAACAGGACAGATTGGGTTCTATAGACTTGGCTGGCTAACAGTCTACCGCAGAAAGCAATGGCAGCCTAATGCGGGATAATCTTTTGCCCAGTCAGTTATGTCTCTTTCGAGGCATGATCGCTTAAGCGTGTTTCACGTATGGCACTGACTAGATTGGCAGCTATTCTTCGTCAATTTAAGGTTGAATTGGCTAGATGTAACCGTAAGTTCTATGCTAACAGTTTCTCCTCTCGTACTTCTTCTTTGTGGAAATTTCTCCTGCCTTCTTGCTTTGTCAAGTTTGATCTTCAAAAATGTAAATTGTTATACACTGTTTTTTCTGATTACTTTTCTATTGTTTTCGCTCGTCAATAATGCTTCTGTTTTTGTTTTTATTCTTTCACACCTATTAACCCCTTTATGTCTTAGTAGCTTTAATGCCTTGCTCGGGGTGATTTTGAATAAAACAAAATAATGGCGATATTTTCTAGATCCGCGTACTTCATTATTAATGTGTTCTGCCAAATCAATTAACTCCTTGCATTTTTCAACCACGTTCTCAAATGAATAAATGCTTTGTGTTTAAATATAGGATTATTTTTCAGAGTAAAAATGAAATCAGAAAAATTAAAAGCTATATATGTAATTTCAGAAGACATTTGTTTTTTGTCAAAACCGACTTGGTTTGTTTCATACGCGTTATATATTAAAAATTCTCAAGAAGAAATTTTTTATTTAAAAGAACACATTTTTGTTGAAAAATATACATACACACATATATACAAACATACATGCAAAAATACATACATATATACGTACATACATATGTACATACATATATATATACATACGTACATACATATATACATATATAAATACATATATAAATACCTATATACACACTTATATACACACATACATACATTCATACGTACAATACATATATACATACATATATACATATATAAATACATATATAAATACACATATACATATATATACACATACATTCATACACATATATACACATATATACACACATACATATATACACATATATGCACATACATTCATACGTACATACATACAAATATATAGATACATATGTACATACGTATAAAAATACATGCATACACACATATATACACTCAGACATACATTCATACGTAGATACATACATACATACGTATATGCATACATAAATACATATATACATGCACATAAATAAATATATAAATACACACATACATTCATATATACACACATACATTCATACATACATACAAAATGTTATAAAAAATGAGTGGAAAATAAGAAACTAAGAAAGGACGGAAGATATAAAGAAAGAAAAGAAAGGAAAGACATAAAAAATGAGAAACAAGAAAACGAACGGAAAAGAAAGAAAGAAAGAAAGAAAGAAAGAAATAACACAAGCAAAGGAAAGAAAGTGTAAAAAGAACAATAAATTTAAATAAAGGCAAAAATAATGATAAACAAACGGAAGAAAGAAAGAAACAGACAAAAGGAAAAAAAATTTGGGCAAGAGGAAAGGAAAAGTCAAATATAAAGAAACAATGAAACAAAAATAAACAGAAAAAACCTAAAATGTAGGAGGGAGAAAGATAGAGGGAAAAAGGAAAGAGAGAGGGAGAGGGAGGGGGATATATATATATATATATATATATATATATATGGCTTTCTCTTTTCCAATCTTTTACTCACGCATCAGTGGCGTTACCGCCTTGCTCGAGGTGATATGATTAATATATATATATATATATAAAGGGAGATAGAGATAGATAGATACATAGACAGATAGATAGATAGATAGACAGACAGATAGATAGATAGATAGATAGATAGAGAGAGAGAGAGAGAGAGAGAGAGCAAATTATATCAGCTTAAAAAAAGGAAAGAAAAAAAAAGAATGTGTTGTGAAGAAAATAAAAAGAAAATAAAGAAGCAAATTGAAAGGAAAGAAGAGAGAAAGAAATGACGACAGAAAGAAAAGTCGCTTTGCAATCAGTGAATCATAAAATTTTTCTTTCTGCGAATCATAAAATTGTTCTTAGTATGGCATATTTTAATAAGTTAATTAAAACTTCTATAATATAATTAATATTTTTAGTTGTTAAAACCAAAAAAAAAAAATAATTAATGATACCAATTATAATTACTACTTGCAAAGAATGAAGAAATCATGATAAAATTAATACAAACTTTTGGGAGCAATTATTTTCTAACCAGGGCGTTTTCTAGTATTTATTTGTAATATTGCACATTCCAATTATTTCTCGGAAGTCGGGTCAAATGTTTCGTCATTCGGACAGATTTTAGGAAGTGGGTCAGGCCGAGAACCTTTCAGTACCACATCATATACTTCGTAATTATATCTTATATAGTGTTTCTGACAGTATTTTTTGTTGTTTGAAGGACCCGTTTGTAATAAAATATCATTTCAACAGACACCTCCACTCATTTTCAATACCTACGTTCTTAATGTATAATAATTAATTAAAACAAAGCTTTCTTGAAGCTTTCAATTTAGATATGTGATGTACATTCCCCAAGGAGTCCTGCATTTAACTAATAGAACAAAGTTTCAGCACGGTAGTTAATTTCTAGAAATTTCAGGAAATTAATTGAAGTGGGGGCAACATATGTATAAAAAAATGTATTTTTACCTAGATTTTATAAAAATAAGGATTTGAGAAATAATTTCAGTCATTTGCGAGTAAGTCCTAAAGTTTCATAAAAATCCGACTATTATTTGATTTTTGCAAGTGTGGTGAAAATAATAAAAGAACTCTCTAATCTTTCTGACTTTCCGGGACTGAATAATTCCTCTTTACTTTTGTCTTCCTCTCTCCATCATGTAGACAGCCATTTTCTTGAACGGTTCACTACCGGAGTAGATCTTTAGTAAAATAAAGCTTCACTCAAGCTATACTGACTCAGCCTTCCATCAGGCCCTTTACATAACAATTTTGTTTACTAAAAATCTATCACGATGGAAAAATACCTAAAGCCAGAACGCCTAGATCTAGACGCAAATAAACCCGACTCGACTGACACGTGGCGACACTGGAAAAGATCCTTCCATATCTTTCTCGAAGCGGCCGGGGAAACACAACAAACTCTACTGACAGACAGAATGAAACTGAATCTACTCATCAACTGTGTCTCTCCCACTATCTTTAAATACATCTCCGACATAGACGACTACAATTCAGCCATGGACGTTCTGGAAGGAGTCATTGTACTGCCTAGAAATACCATCTTCTGTAGGCATCTGCCGACTACTCGTCGTCAGCAAACTGACGAGAGTGTAGACCAATATTTACCAGCTTTAAAGAAACTCGGCAAGGATTGCGAGTTCCAGGCTGTTACAGCAATACAGGCGAGAGACGAATACATACGAAACGCATTCATAAACGGAATTTCGCCTAATCAAATCAGACAACGGCTCACGGAAAACAAAACACTGGGTCTAGGTACTGCTTATGACCAGGCGCTAACGCTTGAAATGGCACAGAGACAGCGTCCTACTTCCAGCAGAACTCACTAAAAGCATCTGTCTCCACTGTACAGGCTGAGATAAATGAAGATTATGAACAGCCTGGGTATCATGAGGAACATACCGTGGCCGCCATCTCTAGACAAAAATGCTTCTTCTGCGGGAATCAGAGACATGGCAGAATTAAATGCCCTGCTCGAAACCCCTTTTGCAAAAATTGTAAAAGAAAGGACATTTTGCTCGTGTCTGCAGATCACCTACAGCAGCTGCTATCAACCACTATTCTAGCTTCTTCCATTCCATCTTATAATTTCTCACAGAGTCTATCTTGTTCGACATTGTGTTTAAAATCAAAGGCAAGTCTCCTAAAATACTTATTGATACTGGAAGCTCAGAAAATTTTATTAATCCTGACGAAGGTAAAAAGCTCAGATTGGCAATCTCGCCAAGTTCAGAAAGAATTTTTATGGCTAGTAGTTCCCATTCATCCTCTACTCTTGGACATTGTATAGTATCCGTCAATCTAAATGATAGGGAGTATAGTAATGTCAAGGTGCCTGTTATGGTTAACTTATGCTGTGATGTCATTCTTGGGCATAATTTCCTACGTCAGCATTCTTCAGTAAAAATACCTTTCGGGGTACCGTTTCTGCCTATCACCGTTGGTTGACTAACTGCAATGAATAATCTTCCTTATCCCTCTCTGTTTGCGAATCTAACTCCTGACTGTCATCCAATAGCAGTGAAATCCAAGAGACATAGCCTACCTGATGCTAAATTCATTCATTCAGAAATATCGCGTATACTGAAGGAAGGAATTATAGATCCCTCTCAATCGCAATGGCGAGCCTAAACACTGGTAGTGCCTTCTGAAACTCACAAGAAAAGGCTCGTCGTGGATTATTCGATTCACTCTTCTGGATGCTTATCCGCTTCCTCGGATAAAGGACATGGTAAATGAGATTGCCTGTTATCAAGTATTTAGCACACTTGATCTAACCAGTGCCTATCACCAGGTTGCCATCAAGCCAGAAAAAAGAAATTATACAGGCTTTGAAGCTGCTGGGTCTTTGTACCAATTTCGTCGAATCCCTTTTGGAGTGACCAATGGAGTAGCAAGTTTCCAGTGAGTCATGGATGGCATTATCAAGCGAGAAGTCATCCGAGGCTCCTACTCCTATATCAACACCGTTACTATCTGTGGTCATAACCAGGCAGAACATGGCAGCGGTCATAACCAGGCAGAACATGGCAGCGGTCATAACCAGGCAGAACATGGCAGCGGTCATAACCAGGCAGAACATGGCAGCGGTCATAACCAGGCAGAACGTGGCAGCGGTCATAACCAGGCAGAACATGGCAGCGGTCATAACCAGGCAGAACATGGCAGCGATCATAACCAGGCAGAACATGGCAGCAATCAAAAGAAATTTATGAATAGTGTAGCAAAGTATGACCTAACACTGAATAAAAACAAATGTCATTATTCACTTAGCTCAGTGGACTTGCTTGGGTATAGGATAAACATGGGTCCAGTAAAACCTGACCCCGACAGACTCAAAGGATTAATGGACCTGCCAGTACCTCAAGACCATACCTTTCTCCGACGAGCAATGGGGATGTTCTCTCACTATTCTAGGTGAATATAAAATTTCTCCGAAAAATTACAACCGTTAACTAGAGTTACCCATTTCCCTCTCAATAAAGAACAAACGGATGCCTTCAAGCATCTTAAGAAGGAACTCGCAAAATCGTCTCTGGTGGCTATAGACTCTAGATTTTGAGATTGAGACTGATGCTTTGGAACATGCTATTGCTGCTTCTCTAACCCAAAACCGTCGGCCTGTAGCTTTCTTTTAAAGAACTTTAACTTCAGCCGAACAAAAGCACTCATCAGTTAAAAAGGAGGCCTATGCAATTGTAGAAGCGATTCGAAAATGGCAACACTTATTACTCGGGAAGCATTTTAAGCTCACCGCAGATCAGAAATTTGTCTCCTTTATGTTCAATCTTAAGAGTAAAAACACGATAAAAAACGAGAAGATCACGAGATGGAAATTAGAACTTGCCCGTTTCAGTTACGACATAGTGTATCGTCCAGGAAAACAAAATGCAGCTGCGGACGCTTTATCACGAATGTACTCTTCTATGTATGTGCGTTGTAGTGCGTTGGATATCGGAGAGCCGAGTTCAAATTTCAGCTGAATTCATTGCATTCACTTACGCGCAAATACCCTTGGGAAAGGTATTAATCCGTCTATTCCTTTCAGTTATGGGTTAAATAACAGCACAGATTGGGTTCTATAGCCTTGGTCGGCAACTAGTCTACCGCAGAAGGCAATCGCAACCTAATGCGGGATAATCTTCTGCCCAGTCAGTCATGTCTCTTTCATGATCGCCCAAGCGTGTATCACGTATGGCACTTAACTGACTGACTGAATATAATAGTTGGAAACATAATTTTAACTTCTAGTGGACATAAAGTGGGAGATCGGTTTTCTATTGTTATGAAGTAATAAACTGATCCCCCGCTAATTACTAATTAATAATATAATACATCTATTCCCCCGCTAGTTATGAGACAAATAACAGGACTGATTAGGGTCTATAGCCTTGGTCGGCAACCAGTCTACCGCAGAAAGCAATGGCAACCTACTGCTGGATAATCTTCTCCCCAGTCAGTCATGTCTCTTTCATGATCGCCCAAGCGTGTATCACGTATGGCACTTAACTAACTGACTGACTCTTCTACTGTCTCTGTTGACAAACTACATATCTTGCACAAAGGTTTATGTCATCCTGGGGTAACCCGAATGCTGCATTTTGTCCGAAGCAAAAATAAGCCATATTCTGTAGATGTAAGAGCGGTAACGAGGTCATGCTAGTTATGTTTCGAAATAAAGCCCAGATTCATTAAAATACCTTCCCAAGCACTCATAAAAGCAAGCCAACTCTTTGAAAGATTAAGTATAGACTTTAAGGGACCTTTACCCTCAAATTCTCGCAATCGTTTCATACTAACAGTGGTTGACAAATACTCCCGTTTTCCTTTTGCTTACCCTTGTGCTGTTGTCTCAGCAACAACTGTTAAGAAACATCTCACCAGTTTGTTTTCCATTTTTGGAAACCCTTCTTTTGTGCACTCTGATCGGGGTACAGCTTTTATGTCGGACGAATTAAAGGTGTTTCTGCTTTCTCAACGCATTGCTAGCAGTCTTTAATCCACAGGGCGATAGACAAGCAGAGAGGGTATCATTTGGCAAACGGTGAGCCTAACTCTACAGTCTAGTATTCGCCCGATTGCTAGTTGGGAAAAAGTTCTAGATGTAGCACTCCACTGCATTCGCTCATTGCTTTCCACTGCCTCGAACTGTACTCCTCATGAACGTTTATTTAATTACTAAAGGAAATCAGTTTCTGGTGATTTCATACCAACATGGTTGACAAAATCATAATCGGCGCTCCTGAGGCGCCATGTACGCGGGAGTAAATATGAGACTTTAGTCGAGACAGTTGACATTCTCGAAGTCAATCCGAACTATGCTCACGCGCGACTTAATAATGGACGAGAAACGAAAGTGTCACTACGCCATATTGCACCAGTGGGTGACAAAACTAACAGTACATACACAGAACTTGATGCAATGATTGCCCCTATCCAGTCTAAAACTACTCCTCCTCCACTGCCGAGTGCTCTCGATAATTCTGTTATTGTTGACTCAACTGCCCTCAAAAACCACGCCACTGAAAATTCCACTTCTATATCTCCTCATCCTCTGCCCTTGGATAGTTTCCAGAGAACCTGATGATGTATTGAATCTTCAACGCTCTTCTAGAATTGGTCGAAAACCTCCGTATTTAGCTGAAGATTATCAGCTTTGAACATCTGTTTTTCTCTTTTCTCTGTTTTCAGTCTGAGCAGAGACACTCTTAGAAACCACACCTTTCCAGAAGAATGTATGAACCTGATCTTTTCTAAGTGGCGGAGAATGTGGTGAAAATAATAAAAGAACTCTCTAATCTTTCTGACTTTCCGGGACTAAATAATTCACCTTTGTTTTTGTCTTCCGCTCTCCATCATGTAGACAGCCATGTTCTTGAACGGTTCACTACCGGAGTAGATTTTTAGTAAAATAAAGCTTCACTCAAGCTATACAGACTCAGCGTTCCATCACTTTAACTCAGATCCTTTAAATAGCAGCAAGAATTTTCAGATTAATATGATTTTCACCGGCAAAAGAAAAAAAAATGAGTTGCATAATATTATGTTTGCCATAGTAAACTCTCGTAAAAGTCTCGTCACTCGCTGACGAAAAAAAAAATTTAATCAAAATTTCGAACGTGTTAGAAAGGATTAAAAAAATAAAATAATTGAAAAATAGTTTAATCTTTTCTTTAATAATAACATAAATATTTTGACGATAAAACTTTGTTTTTATTAAGTCTGGGGTCTTTTAACATCATGCTATGCTGTTTTTTCAGCGTATGAGTGGATGTACCTACATTTAAATTAGTTGCGTCCATGCTTTCTTGTGACGAATTGGACTCATAAAAATTATACAGTCAAAGAAAAATGACTCTTCTCTTTCAAGTCCAGCTCATTCAATGGTTAACGATACGGAGAATTGTGCCGGCGAATCAAGTTCGAACCACTGACTTGTAGAGTTTGAGCTCACTTCGCCCTTCCCGCTAGTTAGAGGTAAATATTTGGAAATCTTTCATTTACTTGTACTTGTGGCGGCATTCATTCTGGGCGGGTTGAGCCGTCTTCTTCTCCAAAAGAAGTTTTATGTGGTGTGAAGATTTTTTGAAAACGAACGTCTGTATCTATCTGCAATTCACTTACGACCAAAGTTTGAAATTTCAATTTCTTTCTTCTCTCTGTGCATTTTCTCAATTTTTCCTCTTTGTTAAATCCAGACAGCATGTAACCGATAGTTGTATCTATCTACAATTTACTTCCTGCCTAAATTTGAAATTTCTCTCTCTGAGCCGTTTCTATTGGCTCTTTTTTCTCAGTTCTTTCTCTATTGTTTTCTTCTTTGTCTTTTTGCTTCCCTTGTGTGTTTTTCTTTTCTCTTTCTTTTCCATTTTTTGATTTCTCTTTTTGTTTTCTCATCTTTGCTGCCCTCTTTCTTTCCCCCTCTTCTTTAATATCCTCTTACCTTGTCCAAAAAGATTTCTAAAAATCAAAGGAAGTGATTTTTTTTATTTTTCTTAAATAAAAGTTTCTAACCGTCATCTTTAACTACCTGATGAGACAATGTTCTTTCAATATCGAACGAAAATGTACAATTTTGTAGTAGCTTGTAGTTTGTACATGTTCTAAAGTATTAATTATAATAAATATTCATTGCTCTATTTTTAAATGTTTTGAACGTTACAATTATTTTCTTCGTTCCTTATATATATATATATATATATATATATATATATATATATATATATATATTAGCAGTATAGCCCGGCGTTGCACGGGTGTAATGAACGCTTTAAAACTAATCCATGGTCCTGCAGCTCAGACTCTTTGGTCGTTGGCACGAAAAACTAAAAAGCAATAGTTGTTTCCAGTTAAAGCGAAACCGTACACTGAAAGATAAATGAATGGATGTAAGTCAAATTTTCATTTCCTCGTATCGATATGAAATAAGTTTTTTTTCGTCCTAAACTGAATTTTGAAGGCTAAATAAGTTCTCTGAGTAAATGGTATCATGGCTGAGACTAAGAACTACAATTATACCTACTTAGAACCAAACCCGAAGCAAAAACTAAAATAAAAGGGCTGAAAAAAATACAAACATACAGGCAGATAAACAGACACAGACACAAACAACTTGCCATATATATATATATATATATATATATATATATATATATATTATCGATCTTCTGTACTATTGTAAGAACTGCAACTTTGAAACTTCTGAATATCCTTTCTTATGTCTTTGAGTGTATCAAATTTGATTAAAATCGGACCACTCCTTCTATAACCCGATTTTTTCGATTATCGATATTTATCGGGGGGTACCTTGACACAAAACCTAGCTAAGAACACTCGCAGTCGCTTATAGTACAATTGTGTAAATTTTCAAGATAATTGGTTCAGCCGTTTCGGAGTCTATAGGTAACGGACACACATACAGACACACACACACACAGACACACACACACTCAGACACACACACACACACACACAAAGTTCCATTTATAAATAATTATATATATATATATATATATATATCGGGGAAAATTTTTGACAAAACGTAAAAATTTTCCTTGCAACGCGTTTCGTACTTTAGGATTTCATCGGACAAATGTATCACACGAAAACTTTTTATTATTTGTCAAAGATACTGTTCCTGATATATAAAGATATTATCGTTATCTCTCTCTCTCTCTCTCTCTCTCTCTCTCTCTCACACACACACACACACACACACACACACATATATATATATATATTCTGCATTTGGGCAACAATGTCTCTTATGATATAAATTTCATTAAAAATGATAGACAAGCTATTATCATTCATATTTTTTATATCTTTTTTCATGTGTTCGCAAAATTTCTTTTTTTCCGCAACTTAAATTATTTAGAAATTGTCCAAAGGTTTTGTACTTTCGAGCGATTTCGGCTATATTTTTAGCCATTATCAAGAATTACTTTTGTTTTACTTGTAAATAAATATGTGTAAAGTTTATGCATATAGAGTCTTGTGTATGTTAAGACTTTGGCCAATTCTTATATAATTTGAGTTTCGCAAAGAAAAAAAAATCTCCAAAGAGAACTCAATGTTAAAATTTATTGTTAAATTTAACAGACTATTATAATCAAGAAACAAAAGTTAGATATTTTTACAAATCCATTGGTAATAATATATTTCGAGGCTCCAGCAGCTCGTCAGACCAAATTCATACAACAATGAATGTTTCAAATTTATCCACATTAAGTCAAGTGAAATGTAAAAAGGAAAATAGAAAAATAAATTTAAAGACAAGAGAAAAGAGAAAGAAAAGAAGACGAAAAGAAAAAGAGTAAAGGGGGTTTAACTTAACGTTTTAGATCTTAGCTTCACGCATCGTCTTTGACTTAGATTAACAAAAAAACCTTCGCTAATGAAAAAATGAATTTTGACCTGAGCTGCCAGTTGTCTGATTTAGATGTATGACACTGAAATTTAAAATTTAAAAAAATTAGGTGTTGAATTTACGCTCGAAAAATTAATTGATAGTTATATATATATATATATATATAATTTTCTAAACATATACTGTTAAATATAAGAGACAATGAATGTCTATTATGTTTAATCATAAGCCGTTCTAAACGTCGTATTTTGGCTTTAAATTCAAATAAAGACAAAAATTCTCCAACATTTGGATAATTTTTTTATTGATTTGGTTCTAAGCTTTCGGCTCACATGAGCCATCTTCAGAGAGGTTATTAAGACGGTAACACAATAACATCCACCATCACCAACGATTTTATTTTGTGTTGACATAAAACTCCGCTAGGCAACGGCAATAGTTACCAAAAATAACAAATTTCGCAAATTTGCAATGCGGTTCTATGACGTCACACCGCGTGATAGCGCGAAATGACAACAGAACCATGTATTCAAATGCAATGTAACGTGTTATGGCCAGATTTAAAAGTGATTTTATTAAGTGTGGGTTTGGATTTAATGTACATGGCCTTCAGTATCTGAATATATATATATATATATATATATATATATATATATATATATTAAAGTGTGCGCGATAATAATGTTTCAGCATTAGTGTGTTTTCTACTTCTATAATTAATGCATAAGGGTTCTGCAAGAATATTTACATGGAATAATGGTGGTGAGAATGTAGAAGCAGAAAATAACAGAAACCGATTGAATTGCACTGCGAGATAAAATTTATTAAACAAAATTAACAAAATGGACGTCCGACACAAGAGTTTCTTTTCCAAGAAGTAAATTGCATACCCAACGAAATGTCAATGAATATATTTGAGCGCGACTGGCCTGTATGTGAAACGTCCATTGCACTTTTTGCCTTGGTTTGAAAAATTGTTGGCTCAAACGAAAGAAGTAAAACCCGGAAGAGATTTACTTAAAGATTGGCGTTGTTTTCATAACGTTAGAACTGCTGTTGATACTGTATTTGGCTCCCAATATGTTAAAATTCCACTAGTGTTACCAGCAGTGATTGAGTCTCCAATAGATCGTAGGAGAATTAGAAACAAAAATCATCGTGTGTTGTGGACTGTTCTTCATCAATCATTTGAGATGCATCTTTCTGACTTCCATCAACATGGGCTGATGCTAACCTTTAGGGGAGTGACTCGTTGCGCCTCCTCAGGCTAACATCTTCCGCTGACGCGAAGCGGAAAGATTATATTGAAAAAAAATGCTAGGTCTGCTGCTAAGGAAGTTGGCTCACTGTGTCGTACTAGACGATATTTCTCGTTCCTGACCTGGCATCTCAGTTTTATTCAGCTTTTCACTGCAGTAACATGACTTACTTGTGCCTTTTCTGTAAATACTTCCATGTTAATTCTTCTTATGAACTTTCCTCTTTGCTGTACGGAATACAGTGATATGTTTGGGCCAGTAATTGTGTCTAGCTAAGTTTAATTATAAGGCAGACAAGAGCCAACCTTCCTCGTCCCTTTTCTTTTACGCTTACTTGAGGAGTCGAGTTCGAATTCCAGTTGAATTCCTTGCATTCACTTACGCGCAAATACGTTTGGGAAAGGTATTAATCCGTCGCTTCCCTCCAGTTATGGGTTAAATAACAGGAAAGATTGGGTTTTATAGCCTTGGCTGGCAACCAGTCTACCGCAGAAAGCAATGGCAACCTACTGCGGGATAATCTTCTGCCCAGTCAGTCATGTCTCTTTCGAGGCATGATCGCCTAAGCGTGTATCAAGTATGGCATTTGACTGACTGACCTCGACTTTATGAATTTAAGCATAGTACTAGATTAGCGGTTAGGTCTCTCTATTTTACAGTTGACATAGATAGATGTACCCGTATGTTTTATGTTAACAGTTCTCGCACTTCTCGCTTGTATAACTCTCCACCGGCTTCTTGCTTCCCAGTCAACTTCAAAAAATTATTTAATATCAATCTTCTGTCATCTTAAATCATGTTCTTTTATTGTTCTCTCTCCTTAATAGTAATTTTCTCATACACTCAATAAACTATTGCGTTTTAGTGGCTTTATTGCCTTGCTTGGGGTGTAAAATGATTAAAAATAACTTTACTGTGACGCATGCTTTTGTTATTTACTAAAAATAGTAATGGGGGTGCGAAGCAAGAAAAACATTTTAAATTTACATTCCCCCATTCTAGGCATTGTTATGTCGTGGTAGAGTTAATGTTTTTTTTTTTAATCTGACATATTTATTATTGTAAAAGTTATTTTTGTGGATACCGATGTTCGAAAGAAACCGCCCCCCCCCTTTTTCTTAGTTTTAAACGATGTGTATTACGTCTACCGATTTGGGCACTCGAGAAATCTTAATAAGTTTTCTAATACACACTGTTTAAAATAAAATAAAATAAAATTAAATTAAATGAAAATGGGGCGTCTGTTTCTTCTAAGCAGCATCCATTTTTGTAAGCTTACAACGCGGCCCTTGCGTAAGCTTTTCAACGACCGGCTAGTGATCACCCCAAATAGCTTTCTAATCGCCGATCTCGTCGGCGTTCATCGAAAGCTGGGAAAGAGCACGATGCAGGCCAAGGGAGTAAAGCCACTAAGACGCAAGGACAGATTACAAGGAGTGGAAGAATTAGGGACAGAAACATTAATAATGAGTGGAAAAGAAAAGATAAATCAGGACAGTAGATAGCAATTGACATTGCATATACAGTTTTGCAGATTAAAGTTGACTTAAAGGCATGGTGCTAGAAAAGAGTTCCAAAAGTGAGGAGTGCAGGAAAAGAAACTGTTAGCATAGAACTTACGGTTACATCTAGGCCGTTTAACTGTAAATTGATGAGATATCGACGCCAGTCTAGTATTGCGCTTAAATCCAGAAAGTCTAGGTACCAAAGAGAAGAGTTCATCCGAACAATTACCATGAAAGTATTTATAAAAAAAGTCACTGAGATGCAACCTTATGGCGGTGGGTAAGTGACAGAAGCCGAACTGCCAGACCAGGACCAATAATATTGATGATTCTTCTGTGGATCTTATCAAGAAGGTCAAGGCAAATAGTAGGGGCACTAGGCAATATGTGACAGCATTATGCTAAGCATGGACGAATGATAGACTTTTAGATATGTAAGATGGATTCTGGAGAAAATAACTGTCTCGTCCGATAAAATAAATCGACTTTCTTAGCAGCTGACTTAGCAATAGATTCAAAATAATCTTTCCACTTCACGTGTTTCCCATATTATATATGGATGTTTTATTCAGGATTTCACCTGTTTCCATGAGTGGGTAGCTAGTTGATGCCGGGGAAAAGTTCTGCCATATCATCTCTTTTTCCTACCAACTCCTCACTAATCCACTCATCCAGACGTGGTGAGTGTCACTACGAAAATGGTGACTTCGGAACCACGATACGGACACAGACACAGACACGTCCGTCTCCCGTCAAAAGCAGACAAACAACCTCCCACCCGATCCCAAGCGTGACTGTTAATATAACCCAGTACAAAGTTCGACACTGAGATGCGAAGGCGTATTGGCATGGCCAAGTACACATTCCAGAAGCTAAATAGAATATTGAAAGACAGGAAAGTTTCACTGAAAACAAAGAAGAGAGTACTGGATGTCTGTCTTTCAGTATGGCAGCGAATGCTGGATAATCTTATCAAAGATCAGCTAAAGGATGGAAGCAACCGAAATGTGGTTTTATAGAAGGATACTGAGGATACCGGATGTGCTTGGGCGATCATGTCTCGAAAGAGACTTGACTGACTGGGCAGGAGATTATCCCGCATTAGGTTGCGATTGCTTTCTGCGGTAGACTGGTTGCCGACCAAGGCTATAGAACTCAATCTGTCCTGCTATTTAACCCATAACTGGAAGGAAGAGACGGATTAATATCTTTCCCAAGGGTATTTGCGCGTAAGTGAACGCAATGGATCCGACTGGAATTTGAACTCGGCTCTACCGATTTCTCGTTCCGATCCTATATCCACTGCGCCACAACGCACATCCCATCCGATATGCACCACACCACAACATTTCTATAAAAGTGTATTTTTATACTTTCATAGTGTTTTGACCCCAGTGTATTTTTATACTTTCCTTTTTGACTTTAGTGTTTTGACCCCAGTGTATTTTTATACTTTCATAGTGTTTTGACCCCTATTTGCGCATAGCTTGGGCCCTAACAGATGCTACCACCCCGGGCCAGGGTGGACCTGAGAACAACAGCAATTACAAGGTGGTTCAATGCTTCTCACAACCTTCCAATCAGAAGCTTTACTGTCGAATGCAGTTTACCGTCATGCCCAGAACTAATGTATTGAGGAAGGAGGGCTTTAAGAATCTAATATTCACAAGATGGATAGAAGTATCATAATATTCTTCATATAACATGAAGAATATATTCTTTGAATCTGTAGTTATGATTTTTGAGGATTGTTTATTGAAGGCAAATTAATGTGGGATTATGACAATTTAAACTACAAGAACTCCCAGAGAAGGTAGCTGAAGAGAGTAACAAGAAAGGATTACAAATAAACTGCAAGAAAACCGAATGTATGGTCATCAGCAAAAAGGGCAGCCCAAAATGCCAATTACAGGCGAGGGACTCTAAAATCAAGCAGGTACAAAAATTTAAATACCTAGGAAGTGTTCTAACAGAAGACGGAAAATGCGACACTGAGATCCGAAGGCAAATTGGCATGGCGAAAGAAGCATTCCAGAAGTTGAGTAAAGTATTAAGAAACGGGATAATTTCACTAGAAACAAAGAGGAGAGTACTGGATTGCTATGTGATGTCGGGTCTTCAATATGGCAGTGAATGTTGGACAATATCTTCGAAGATGAAGGAAAAACTTGAAGCAGCTGAAATGTGATTCTGCAGAAGGATGCTGCGGATATCATGAGGTTTTGGAAAGGATGGAGATGAAAAGGAAATTAATACTGATCATCAGGAAGAGATAACTAAAGTTCCTGAGACATGCAATGAGGAAGGAGGGCTTGAATAACCTGTTACTAACAGGCCAGATAGAGGGAAAAGGAGACAGGGGAAAGCAGCAGATAACATATTTGAAGGACCTGATCAGGTGGATGACGGAACGAGGGTTGCATGGTGCAACAGGAGAAAGCGTGCTAAGAGCCACCAGGGACAGAGAGATGTGAAAAGCTGTGATCACCTACGTCTTGAAAGGACATGGCATATAAAAGAAAATAATTCATTTAATTTTGTTTTTGATATTTTGTTATTTTTATATGTCTTTATATGGTTATTGAGGGTCCATAGGAAGGGTTATATTTTATTGTGTGTTTTGGATCGTTTAGGTAAAATGTTATTATTGGTAGTAGTATTGGTAATAAAAATGGTAATATTTGTTGTGGAGTAATGGATATCTGCTCGGAGTGAGAAATTCGAGAGCCGAGTTCGAATCCTAGCAGTTTCATTCACTGATATACAAATACCATAGGGAAAGATATTCATCCATCTCTTCTCCCTTCAGGTTGAATATGAGCTGAATAGGACAGATTCGGTTCTATAGCCGTGGTTGGCAACCGATCTACTGCAGATAAATTTTCAGCCAAGTCAACGTATCTCACTCAACGCTTTTATTCACTAGGACACGTTGAAAGTTATAAAATGATTCACTTAAAACAATTTTTCAGAAAAATCGGTTTCTCAAATTTATTAGCTGTCATCACTCATTTCACTATTGATAAGAATTTCCTTTTCAAACTTTTATTTAAAGTAGTGAGAAATGTTAACATAAACGTCATTACGAATGTATCCTTGCCGTCAAAAATGACGGGAAATTATTTGAGTGGATTATATATATATATATATATATATATATATATATATATATATATATATATTAATTCAGGTTTCATTGAATAATATAGACAAGTTTTGTCTATTAATTTTGTGTAGGATCCGTTCATACCGTCTGATATAATTGATGGTGATGTCGTTGAAAGACAACAAAAAAATCACAGTAATTGTTGATTTTTTTATCGGGTCTAAGCTTTCGGCTTACATAAGCCATTATCAAAGAATAAATATTAACACACAGTTAAACATAGAACATTTAAGTTATTAACAATAAAGAGAATTGAATTGAAAATATAAGTCCATCCCTACCGTGGCGGATGGCCGAAGACAGTGACAAAATAGTGGCGTTGTGGTCCCTGGTCTGATTACAGACATTTGAGTACGTTATTGGAAATATCAAAATTGATTGTATTCAAACCAGGTTTAAATTGTTTAATGTAGATTGCTTCGAGGATTTTTAGTTTCTGTTTGTTATTTTCTTGTTTAAGTATGTACGGGTTATCAACAAGCGTTTTTCTCAGAAGTGTGCGTTGATAACCGTGATGTTCTAAATGACGGAATATATATATATATATATATATATATATATATATATATATATATATCCAAATGAATAAGGAACGAACAAAATAATTGCAACGTTCAAAACATTAATTTTTATATATGTAAGATAACGATTATATGTTTAATAACCAGGAACAATATTGGGGTAAAATCTTTGACAAAGTGTGAAAAATTTTCGTGTGATTAATTTCGTTCGATGAAATCCTAAATTAGGAAACGCGTCGCAAGAAAACTTTTTATGTTTTGTCAAACAATTTCCCCTTTATATATCAGAAATAGTAGGAGGATTTAAAACAATTAAGTAATTCATCGAGTTTTATTCGACCTCAGCAGAATGCACTGGACAACCGTTTCGTTCTATATTTGGGACTCAGCAGCAAAGCGCATCCACTGCTAGGAATTGAAACCCAGACAGTTAGGTTATTAAGCAAACGTCATACCGACTGTACCACGGGCTCCGGTGACGAAGAAGTAACGAATTAAACTCGACGCGCTGCTCGTTCGCATATTCCGTGATGGAACCAAACGACTTGGGGAAAAAAGTCGTGGCTCTGGGAGGCACCGTTCTATGGGTAAAGGAACTTGGATGAGTTCCACCACGGAATATGTGAACGAGCGGCGCGTCATCGAGTTTAATTCGTTACGGCCTCGTTACCGGGGCCCGTGGTACAGTTGGTATGACGTTTGCTTAATAATCTAACTGCCTGGGTTTCTATTCCTGGTAGTGTATATATATATATATATATATATATATATATATATATATATATATATATACATATGTGTGTGTGTGTGTGAATAAGAAACGAAGAAAATAATTGTAACATTAATAACATATAAAAATAGAGCAATGAATATTTTTGATAAATTATACTTTAGAACATGTACAAGCTACTACAAAATTGTACATATTGTTTTGACATTGAAAGAACAATGTCACATCAGGTAGTTAATAATGTTGGCAATAAACTTTATTTGAAAAAAAACACTTCCTTTTATTTTTATAAATATTTTTGTACGAGGGAAGAGGATATTAAACAAGAGGGAAAAAGAGGACAGAAAAGATGAGAAAACAGAAAGAAAAAACAAGATATGGAAAAGAAAGAGGAAAGTCAATGACACAGAGGAAACAAAAAGGCAAAGCGGAAAACAAGAGAGAAAGAACTGAGAGGAAAGTATCAATGGAAACGGCTCGGAGAGAGAAATTCTAAATTTAGACAGGAAGTAAATTGTAGACAGATATAGGTATCTGTTACGTGGTGTCTGGGTTTAACAAAGAGGAAAAAGTGAGAAAATGCACAGAAGAAAGTCAGAAATGGAAATTTCAAACTTTTTCCAGAAGTGAATTACAGATAGACATAGACGTTCGAATGAAATCAAATACACAAACAGAGGAATTATCCATAAAACGTAAATTAGAGGAAATTTAAAAAGATAACAGAAAGATATAAAGCGCTAGTATAATAAGTTGGAGAAATAAAACAAAAAATTAATAATTAAAATTAAACTTAAAAATTAAAATTTAAAAATGAAAGAATTATATTAAAATTAAAAATGAAAATCAAATAAAATTAAATTAAATTAAAAATAAAAATTAAAAGAAATAAATTAAAATTAATATAGATAATTATATTAAATTTAGAGCAGTAAATACACCACAATTCGTAATCTAAACTTATTTATAAATGGAACTTTTTCTGTGTGTGTGTCTGTGAATGTGTATGTGTGTGTCCGTTACCTATAGACGCCGAAACGGCTGAACCGATTTTCTTGAAAATTTACACAGTTGTACTATATGCGTCTGCGAGTGTTCTTAGCTGAATTTTGTGTCGAGGTTCCCCCGATTAATATCGGAAATCGATAATCGAAAAAATCAGGTTATAGAAGGAGTAGTCCGATTTTAATCAAATTTGATACACTCATAGACAAAGACATAAGAAACGATATTCAGTAGTTTCAAGGTTGCAGTTCTTACAATAGTGCAGAAAATTTTATATCGATACCAGGAAATCAAAATTTGATTTACATCCATTCATTTTTCTTTTAGTCTACGGTTTTCACTTTAACTGGAAACAACTATTGCTTTTTAGTCTTTGGTGCCAACGTCCAAATAGTCTGAGCTCCAGAACCATGGATTAGTTTTAAAGCTTTCATTACACCCGAGCAACGCCGGGCTATACTGCTAGTAGAAAATAAAAATAAAATAACATAAGAAGAGAGATCATGTAGTTAAAGTAAATTATCCAGATTGTAAGATTAATACTGTAAAAAGTTTACAATTTCTGGAATTTCATACCGTAGATTTTATAATTCTGGCAGGATTGTAAGGTTCATTCTTTAATAGGTTTACAACTACTGTAGTTTTATTCCACTGATGCAGTAATATGTCACTCTTCATGTACTTAATAATTTCCCTTTTTTTTTTCTTGCAAAGGAAACATGGTTCATTTACCGATCTAGATATTCTAGCACGTTTGAGAATTTTCCATTTAACTTTAGGTGTTTTATTTTCTTCTTTTAACTTCCAAAAATATTTAGAAAGTGATGTCATATTTTGTTTATCCTTATTAGTAAAAGATGAGAGATAATTATAAAAACGCTTTTTAAAAAGCTTCATTGTATTACCAATATAAACTTTAGTAACCCTAGAATTTTCTACTGAAGAGATAGAACACATATAGACCAGGGATTTAGTTAAACACTTATTAGATAAGTGTTATTGGTTGGGGTTTCTACAATTACAAAAGTTTTTACCATGGGGCAAATTAATATGAGTAGTAGAATTACTATTGTTATTGTTGTATGATTTCAATATTTTATTGTTATGTAATTTAATTATTTTTCTAAATTGTTAGAGCAACGTTAACTGGGTTTTAGCGTATTCCTATTGAAAAATTTGCTTAAAGAGTTATTTTTGGAAAAATATTTCTCAATTAATTAAAGAAATTTATGTCCCAGTTTAAAATTAACTAACTGATTCAATGGAGAATTATACCATATGATTTTTCTGTTTCTATTTTTCTTTCTGGAGCAACTATATTTTTCCATGAAACTAATCTCAGAAGATCGATAATCGCTATTCTTAAGAATTTTATCATAAATTGTTTTATGTTTTTCGAATATTTCTTTGCTAGAGTAGTGTAAGTTAATGCGACGTTCAACCGATGATTGAATATGTTTGATAACGGATGGTGGATGGTTAGAGCTAGGGTTTATATGAATTGGGTTAGCATTATTTTTCATGTAAGTTTGGAAATTATTAGAAAGTAAGTCTAGCGTTATGTCTAAAAAGTCAACTTGTTTTATATTAGAATTTAAGACCAAAAAATTTAAAAACTATATGGATTAATTTTCCAAGTCTATCAACCTTACCGCCGATTTATTTGCTATCATGAGTCCATCATTTCTGTAAAGTCCTATATTATTTAAATCCATGTCTTTATTTGCCGTGAGGTTGCACAGAAGAAATAATCCAACTAAATCTGAAGACTCTGCAGAATCCAGAGCCCCCACAGATAAATCAAATTGCATGGGCGGATGGTAGATTTGTATATGTGCAGGATTGTTTCGGACGGGAAAATTTTCCTGGCCCTACACAGAGAACCGGTTTTCTTATCAGCGGATTTAGCTATGGATTCTATATAGTTATTCCACTTAAAGTCTGGTGTGAGAGTTAATCCGAGGAGGCGCAGTGTTTTACTTTCAGGGAGAGGAGCTTGATTCATGTTAATGGGCGGGAGGAACGATTGTCTGTGATAGTTAATAGATAGCAGCTTCGTTTTGGTAACATTAAAATTTACGAGCCATTTCTTACCCCAGTCCACTACGGATTGGAGGTCCTTTTCAAGCTCGACAGCAAGGTTTGCTTTGTCAGCCTCGGCAGATTTTTGATCGAGACGAGAGTAAAGCGTAGTGTCGTCAGCGTATATGCCTACTTGGGATCTTATTACATCGAGGAGATCGTTAATTTATATAAGGAAAAGCATAGGACTCAGAACAGAGCCTTGAGGGACACCCGCGTTCGTGTGATAGTATTGGGAGGCTTGTCCGTTCAATATAAATAATACTTTAGAACACACACACACACACACACACACACACACACACACACACACACACACACATATATATATATATATATATATATATATATATACACAACGAGAGGATGTATGGATATATATTCTTCACTACTCGACGATATAAATAATGAGGCACTGTTAAAGAGCAAACTCGCGGCAAGAACTTTCATAACTGGTAGTAAAGTTTAGTAACTCGCAGTAAAGAAAATGAAATGAGCCAACTCATTAAGAGGAGGGATATATATATATATATATATATATATATATACACTCAATGGTTTTTATCATAGTAGGGTGTGTTTTTTCTTTGAGTTACTAATTTCGACGAAAGCAGTTTAAGATTACCTGGGTTGCTGCCCGAACCTGTTTGGTGGCTATAGTTGCTGAATCAGCTGGAGTATTTTCACGTAGTCGTAAGACATTTCTACGCGTCTTTTGTGCCTTCTGATTATAAGCTGACGATGTTTATCATAAGTCATAGCTCCAGTAAATACCAGAAGTGGATGTCGACGTGTGAAACGCAAACAACATACGTTGTCCATAATAGATATTAACGAACATAACGTTGTTCATAATGGATACGGCTTATCTTCAGTTTTTTTTAAGAGAAAGAAAACCTGTTCAACTTCTTTGCTATGGAGTAATTCAAAGAGACAGATGAAGATAAGGCAAGCAATTAATGATGCGGAAATTGTAGAACTAGATGAGTTTGTGCGGACTTTTATTTTACGTGTTCCGTTAAATTTGATTTTGATTTAATATTTATTAAACGTTTTCCTTTGGAAGCGGGAGTGAATAAGTTTCTAGGAAATTTGGACCTTTTGCCCACAAAAAAGTGTTTCAAAAGGACGTTTTTCCATTTACACCGCTATTATTCTAACTACATCCATTCAGTCAACAGAATCACCGTGTCGGATTCCTCAGTATTTGATTGCTTAATAAATCAAACTTTACATACACAAGATCCAATGGAAAGAACACTTATATTTACGAATTAACCAATCGAAAATCCCGTTTCATTAGATAATTGGCTTACATATTTTTGCCACATGCGGACGTAGTTGAAGACCAAAAATAAAGATAAGATCTTATTAATTGACCAACTAGAAGACAAAAAAAAATGTATTTAAATTGATCCTATTCTTGGTTCTCAAAATGCATAATACGCGTTTATTCTTTTAGAGGATCGCGAGACTAGGTTGGACGTCTCATCCATTTCGACACGCATTTTCTCACTCTCTTACCTTCTTCCTTTTTCTCCTTGTCATGGGTCTTTACCTGTAACTCCAGAATTAACTCTTCCTAACACTATATATACTACGCCTCTCTCGAGAGAGAGAGAGTCGAGTTGGTAGTAGTTCACTCCAAACCAGACTGACAGTCATACTAACACCTTCCACAACACTCCCCATGAAAGGAAAGAAAAAGCATACAAGACGTCTGTCTAGATATTCAAGAAAATCAGGCGACACACATTTCACCCATTGACGCTCTCTTTCATTTGGACATTTCTTCTTCACAACTGTCCGACAACTAAAAATACAAGAGAGAAACAAAGAATCAACATACAAACGTTTACTACATACAAACGTTTATTTTTTTTTATCGTGCATGTATTAAAAACACCAACTATAGATGTTTCTTCAAAAAACATATCCTCTTAAATTCAACAAAAAGGAACTTTTCACACTTAAAGACAATTATTAATAATAACAAAATTTATGAAATATTTTCATTAATAAATCTCATTTCTATTATTATAAAAGAAAGGATCTTTTTTATCCTTTAATTTAATGCTTGTTCAACTTTCTGATCTTTTAAATGTGAGGACTTCAGTTAGGTTTGACATAAGGTCAATTTAACAAACACGATCGATGCTCCCTACAAGTGTAACCTTTATTTAATGTATGTTTCATTAAAATATCACCTGATTTTGATTCATCTTTTCCTTTTCCCATTAACAAACATTTGCTGATATACAAGGAATTTTAGATAGCAATCATTAATCCGATATTTTATCTAACAACGGATTAATGTTTGTCAAAATGTACTGAACGTTCAGCGTTTCTTTGCCGACAGTAATTCAAAGAAGCAGACGTGTATAAAGAGATGAAGAAAGGAAGGAAAGACAAATTCCAGAACTAGATGCTGAACTATTTATTTCATATGAGTGTCATTACAATTTCACTTGATATGTATTTAATGTTTTTCTTTGGAAGCGGTAGTGATGACGTTTCTCATCGACGTCAACAGAATAACTTCAAAATTAATTTTACGTATTCCATTAAAATTTCACTTGGTGTTCAATAAATGTTTAACTTTGGAAGCGGCAATGATGAAGTCTGTCATCTAAGTCAACATAATTGTTTTTTTTTTATTAAGATGTAAAGATTGTAGTGATCAGGAAAACATCCTCTCAGGAGAATGTTTCAATTTGTCCGTAACGGATAAGGCAGAACATCGAAAAATGGCGAGCAACCCTTATTTTAGACGTTTCATTAAAATATCATATGATGTTCATTTAATGTTTTACTTTGCAAGCGGCAGTGATGAAGTTGTTCACCTTCTTCTATGTGCCATGTTCCTTCAGGAAGTTGGCGATTATGGCTCTCCGCAATTTCCTTAGTAGCTATTACAAAATCCTGTCGTTTAGTTATCTCCCCTAAACCCAGCCATGCCAAAATAGGTTATGGCCTGTTTTAATCTCCTTCCCATATATGTAAAGGTCACCTAGTAGTTTTAATAGTTCCCTGTGGTATACTTTATGATGGCTCTCCACAATTTCCTGTCCTTTGTAGCTCTGAATAAATATTGTCTTTTCGCCATCTCCCCTAAACCCAGTTCTGCCAATATAAGTTATGGCTTGTTCTAATATCCTTCCCATATATCTGAAGGTTACGTAGCATTTTTAAGAGTTATCTGTGATGCACTGTATTATGGCCCTCCACAATTTCCTGTTCTTTGTAGCTCTTAATTAATGTTGTTCTTTCGTTATCTCTCCTAAACCTAGCCCTGCCAATATAAGTTATGGCTTGTTCTAATATCCTTTCTATATATGTAAAGGTTACCTAGCATTTTTAAGAGTTGTCTGTGACGTACTTTATGATGGCTCTCCACAATTTCCTGTCATTTGTATCACTGAATAAATGTTGTCTTTTCGCTATCTCTCCTAAACCCAGCTCTCTCGATATAGATTATGGCTTGTTCTAATATTTTTTCCAAATATGTCAAGGTTATCTAGCAGTTTTAAGAGTTCTCTGTGACGTAATTTATCAAACACTTTTTTCTAAGTGAACAGAATTACTTGTAACCATTATTTTACTCTTGTTCATTTAAAATTTCACTTGGTTTTAATTTCATTCTTTATTTTTATTTTATTAACCAACGGGCCGGATTAGAAGTTCCGGATTAATGATAGTTAACTATCTGCTTTTTAATAAATTTGTTAACATTTTTTTATGAAATTGTCAGAAAACAAACATTACAATGTTGAAAATAACGTACAAAAACTAAAGTGTGTGTATATGTGTGTGTGAGTGTGGTAGGCATCCAGGGAATGACACATACACAATGATTCTTTGCGTTTCTTTATTGATTTCAAATTTGGACTACCTCAAGAAAACATCGGAACAAATCGTAAACAATCCTTGGAAAAGAAAGAAACTGATACAAGAGGGGATAGGAGGATGAACGCGTGAAACTAGTGCAAGAGAGGAAGGGAGGGGGCAAGGAGAGAAATTAGTGAAAGAGGGAGTTGAAGGGTTAAACGAAAATGCTTGTAAAAGAAGAGAGAGAGAGAGGGCGAAAGAGAGGTAGAGAGAGAGAGAAAAAAAGAGAGGGATATGAGAAGCGAATGAATGAGTAAACGAATGTAAGAGAGAGGAATTACGCCCCCCTAGTTTTTCGTTTGAAAGAATTACTCCTCCTTTTTTCATTTCAAAGCTAGAACGTCAGGACATATGCTATAAAAATAGGGATAGAGTAACGAAAGGCATGAGACATTTCGGCCCCTGAATGTGATCTACAACAAGATGATTCTACTAAAAAGCGTGTAATACACATGTGTTCGGAGAAAGTGTGCCACACTAATATTTATCATAAGAAACTAATTATATATAAGCAAAAGAAATGAAGAAGTGATCTTTTCTTCTAAGCAGTGCTATAACCAACGTAAGTACACGAGAACGTTATAGCTTAGTGGGCATGCGCGATAGAGTTCAAAGGTAAATCTTTGCTAAGCGTCTTCACTCTGTATACTTCAGTTCCGATGCTTTTTTATCAGAGTTTGTATATATTGAAAATAAAGTTCACTTAATACATATATATATATATATATAATCATCCGCAGACAGATCAGTTTTGTTGTATCCACCTTATCAGTACGATTAGACATCCGATTGATTCTAGCTAGGATTGAAACCCGACCGAATTGACATCAGTTGGTGATAAATATATATATGATAGTAGGAACAAATGGAGTGAAAATCCACACTTCATATCATTTACTTTTTAAAAAGTGCTCAATACAAAGTAGACCAATATATATATATATATATATATTATGGACTCTCCCATCGATTTCGATGTATGAGGGTCTAACCCTAGTAAGACATCCACAGATTTGTTTATAGTGGTGAAGGCATTGTGTAGCACCATCCACACTTTTTGGAACTGCTGATAACAAACAATCGGTGCAGAAATCTGCCACAGATCGCATGAACAGCAGACCTCAATTATTTAACCCATAATTGGAGGGAACGGACGGATTAATACCTTTCCCAAGGGTACTAGTGCGCAAGTGAATGCAGTATGCTCGACTGGAATTGGAACTCGGCTCACCGATTTCCCCCTCCAAGCCGACATCCACCGCACCACAACGCACATCCGTGAACGCTAACAGCACCTGGTATTCCCAAGTGGTCACCCACCTAAGTACTGACCAGGCTCAACGTTGCTTAATATATATATATATATATATATATATATATATATTCATTTGTAAACGAACCACCACGCGACCTAGGTTTACCCCACGTGGTGTTCTCAAAGGTGACCCGCAACAACAGATTTTACCTTTTTGTTTTATATATAAGGGAGAGAAATGTAGAGAGGGAAGAGCTAATGGAATCGGCTAAGAGAGGGAATTTTAAATTTTGGCCGGAAATGAATTGCAGACAGATATTGAACTCGTTTACATTGTTTAAGCTCAAATCTTCTGGCATTTTTAAAAAGAATTGTACGTTTATAAAGAAAAGGAAAAGAAAGAGGAAAAGGAAAGATACAGAAGAAATAGAAAGTGGAATGAAAAATAAAGAGGAAAAAGTGAGAAAATGTAGAGAGGGAAGAAAGGGGAGAGTCAATGGAAACGGCTAAGTAAGAGAAATTTTAAATTTTTGGCCGGAAGTGAATTGCAGACAGATATAGACATCGGTTTCATTGTTTCAAGTTAAATCTTTTGTCATCTTAAAAAAAAAATGATGAAATCACATACACGAACAGAAAAATTATTCATAAAATAAATAAATAATTCCTTTTGCCCTAAACAACAAAAGATTAATCTGATTAGGACTTTGACCCGCAGGGCGTTAATGATTTGTTCAGATGACACCTTGAAAGATTAAATTAGTTGTTTAACTAGTATCTTTATGAATAATGGTTATTCCTCGAGCATTGTTCAATCGGTTATTCGGAAGAAGATTGCTACATTTAATAAAATTTAGCCTGCAAACTAGTAAATATCCAGTCTATCTCCGAGTACCGTGATTGGGTAGGGTTAGTGAGTCCTTCATCTAGTTCACGTGAGTGTTATTATGCAGCTAACGTTCGTGTTGTTTTCAAATTAATTCTGTCCTTCCATCTATGCGTAAAGACGTTCTAACCCACTTTACCATATTAATTCTGTTATTTATTATTGAAAATGTAGTTGTGGCTCGACTACATAGGTAGAACGACGCAGCGTCTGGATGTTAGGATTAAACAGCATGTGCCTGCTAAAATACTCAATAAAAAATTTTCGTCTGGTAATACTATTCAAAATACATACGGGTCTTCCATTGCGGATCATTTAATAAATAGTCCGTTTTGTGCTGAGGATTTTAGTGTTTTCTGTTTTAGCCAGAGCACACTTGTTCCATCTGAAGGTGTCGGAAACGCTGTTTATCAGGTCCAGGCGACACTCTTTTTGTAAACAAAGAGACTGTTTGCTTGGGCATGCTCTGCTAGGTCATTAGCATCTTTGGATGTAATAACTTTTATTTTTTCCCTTTCCGTTCATTCATGTTATCTAATATTAAATGAAAATTTTTTCCAACTGCTTGAAAAACCCAACTTACCCGAATGCTATGGACTCTTCTTATGTGTTTCCTGCCAGTATTAAACGCAAGTCGGCTTAGAAAAATAAATCAGTGTCGTACAGCATAGAACAGAAGGAGGGTGCGTCGGAGTCTGATCAGCTCTGACGGGGGTCAACTCAGCGAGGGTAGTATGATGTTGCATGACCCGAAACTGCCCAGTGACCTGAGTAAAGTACATCACTGACGACATCCTCCTGAATGTGCGTATTTTCGAAGCCCTGAAAGACTTTCTTTTCATGATTTTTCCCCGATTACAGTTCTGACAAGAGGGGACGAAACCGGCCGACTGGTGTTTTTGTTTTAAAATTTATCATGGCCTATTGTCTTCAATATCAAAAGACCTCGGATCAAGCCACCTTCTAAAACCAGATCAAATACACAAACGTTTCATTTCGGTGTCTTTTTCGTCGAACCGACAACTTTTAGCAAACATTTTGTTTTGCATATATGCATCCAACCGAATATGACTTAATTTCTTTTTCTTCAAAGCCGTTCTGCTTTTTGTCAGTTTCTCTATTTTGTTTTTCCTTCTTCGTTTTTCGTTTCTCGCAAACGATTTTGCCTTTCAGATTAACCCACTTACATCAGTCTCATGTTCGCAAATTGTTTTTCTACCCTCGCGCATGCGCACAAGATTTATGTGGGAGAATAATTAGGGCAAGACAATAATCACAAGTCAATGCAGCATTGCAATTTACCAGGGATAATCGATTGTTTAAGAAATACAGATATCAAATGACCGGCATGTATTTGTTGAGATTAAGACCGCCATCGATTTAATGTAAGTCATGATTATTTCCGAAGTTCTTTTTATTTTCTTTTTCTTTTTATTTTTTGTTTCTGATGAGATCTGAATCATCCTGACATTTATGAAGTCACAAATAATTGTTTTTGACAATAAATAAATGAAACACATAGACCAAAAATTTGGCAAAAATTACAATGGTTTAAAGAAATCCCAAGGCCGTCCTAACAGCATTATGAGTCCCTGGGCAAACCGGTGTACTGGGTCCCTACGACAAACACTCACAGGAATAAAAAGTAAATGGCCGATAATATTAAAACAGATTTATTTTATTAGCTCAAAACTGGTGGTAAAACATTAAAAACATATTGTACAACAGCAAAGAATCAACATGATAAACACTTGAACAATACACAAGGCTTGAAAAACACAATAATAGTAAGTAAGTAACGCAGATTAGATGACACAGTGTTAAATTACTACGAACTTATTATAACAAACATTTGGCTTGGAGTCCATGGTCTTCAGGAATAGGATGCCATTTTCCATGCACATGAGCGGAAGCCAATTCAAACGACAGTACCCCTGTAGTGAATACGAAATTAAAAGCAAATCTCTTCTCTTCTGCACTTTTTACAAAAATTCACAATTGCGTGTGAAATCCTGATCTTGACGAATAGGAAAAGGATTAACTCCGTACCGAAAGAAAAAGACGAAGCCGGATTTCGCGATCCGATGTTAAATTAATTTTCTAACCAATGAAAGGAAGCGATTTGCAAAACAGATAAGTTAGCGATCCAGTGTGAAAAAATAAATGGCTATAAAAACACAAAGAAAGTCAGTATCAGTCAGTGAGATGGAAGCAGCGATATTATACACCAGCAACATATGACAAAAACTACGAACACTGACCAGGACATAAGGTCACGACACACATTCCTTCTCCTTCACTCTTGCTAATTTCCTTTACCTCTTCTTATCCATCCTTAACATTCTCGCAGTCAACAATAAAGACACTTCAACTGACTCCTAACAACTAACGTTCGCTAAGTACAATTTCCTTTATTGCTTCACCTTCCTTTTCACTTTCTCGCCGGCCATAAAAGGGGAAAGGACAGAGCATGAACAGCATCAAAATGTGCTGATAATCGTGTGTCAGAAAAACGTTTGACCACGAAATCTTTTCCTGGAGATGATAGATAGATTCAAGCGATGAGTAGAACTAGCAAAAAATGAATAAAGATGCTGACCAAAGCAAAATAATCTCACATTCTGTGGACAATACCCTGTTGCTTTTACGCTCATCAAGTTCGGACTGTGTCCAGAACAGGGGACATAGATGATAAACTCATTGAGTTAATGAATCCGTGTATGCAAGCCAATATATCATCCAAATATCATCCGAATCTTGACGAATAGAGCACGCAGCAGAATCAGGCCAGAGATTGGCAATGAAAAGTGAGGTTTCAGCAAGGACACCGGAACAAAGAACGCGATATTATTTTTAGAATGTCATCAGAAAGGGCAATACAAATCTAGAAGGACGTGTACATGTCTTTCATAGACTACGCAAAGGCATTCGACAAAGTGCGCCACAAAGACTTGGAGATTCTTGGCAACATAGACATATTCAAAAAAGACATTAGAGTAATAAAGAACCTCTGCTGGCATCAAACCGCCAGCGTACGAGAAGGAAACGAGTTCATGATATATACAAAGACAGAAAGGGGTGTAAGACAAGGATGTGTCGTCTCACAAGATCTATTTAATCTATACAGAGAGACAGTTTTTAGAAGTCATGCTAGGATTCGTCATTGGCGGCCACAGTCTGAACAATATAAGAATCGCAGATGATACAGTGCTGACAGCAGCCATGGAAAGGAAACTACAAGACCTCCTACAGAAAGGAGTTGAAGAAAGCTAAAAGAAAGGACTACATATAAAACTACAAGAAAATTGAATGCATAGTCATCAGTAAAACAAGAAGCCCAAATTGCTAACTACAGTCTAGGGATACTAAAATCAAGCAGGTACAGAAATTTAAATACCTGGAAAGTGTTCTAACAGAGGAGAGAAAGTGAGACACTGAGATCCGAAGGCGAATTGGCATGGCTAAGGATGCCTTCCACTAATTGAGTAGAGTATTGAGAAACAGGAAAAATTTGCTAGAAACTAAGAGAATTCGATATTGTTATCTGATGTCTGTTCTTCAATATAGCAGTGAAAGCTGGGCAATCCCACTAAAGCTGAAGGGAAGACTTGATTCTACAGAAGGATGATGAGGATACGATGGACCGAACATGTGAGCAACGATGATGTTTTGGAGAGTATGATAACGAAACTGAAAGTAATACTTAACATCACGAAAAGACAGCTGAAGTTCCTTGGACATGTAATTAGGAAGGAGGACTTGGAAAATCTGGTGCTCACAGGCCAGAAAGAGGGAAAGAGAGACAAAGGAAAGCAACGCGTAACATACTTGATGGACTTGAACAAATGGATGGCAGAGCAGAGTTTTTGGGGGAACAGAAGAAAGGCGTGTTAAGCGCTACAAGGGATAAGGAAATGTGAAAGACGATGATCGCCTACGTACTGAACAGATACGGCACATAGAAGAAGATATTTGAGGTATTAACGTATGACTGACCACGACAGTTTAATAGAGGAATTTTGTTCTGATTATGTTATAACTCGCTACTAAATTTAATAATATTATGTCTCACCTGACTCTAATAGTACTCGAATGAACACTCAACAAAAGTTTTTTTTCTCATCTTCCCAGTCGCTGAATTCTTTTCTATAACATTTCTCATATCTTCTAAAATAAGCATCAACTGAATTGTATGTGAATTCAGGTATGGCATTTGCCACCGCGTTTGGAGTGGATGAAATTGGAGAATTTTTCGTTTTCTTCAGGATTATTTCAATTAACTGTTGTTGTTTTTTTCTGGAGTTCTAAAAACATTTGTTGTTGCTGCTGCTACTACTGCTGTTGTTGTATTTTTACCACTTGGGCTAATAATTGCTCGTAACGAGAATTCGGGGAGCTGAGTTCGAATTCCAGTTGAATTCCCTGCAATCACTTAAGCGCAAATACCTTGAGAAAGGTATTAATCCGTTTCTCCCCTTCAGTTATGGGTTAAATAGCAGAACAGATTGGGTTCTATAGTCTTGGCTGGCAACCAGTCTACCGCAGAAAGCAATGGCAACCTAATGCGGGATAACCTTCTGCCCAGTTGTGACGACAGTGTCCGGCCGCTAGTCGTGATGGCTTCGACATAATAGCTGGTCTTCAAGTCGTCTATTACAACGGTGTTCTTTCTCACCCACGTTGTGAATTTTGATCCTAAGGAAGTCACGTTGAAATCTTGCTAGCTGTCTCTTTACCAAGTTGAACCAGACCAGACCGCACATTTGGGTTAATGAAAACGTCACCAAAAATAAATTGAATGACGCCTGAATAAGTTGCGGAAAATGTCTTTATATACAAACAAAAGGAAACAAAAAGAAATAGAATATAACAAACATCAATCCCTTATTTCTACGACGGAGCGGAAGTTTCGTCTAAGAGTAATGTTTGTCCTTTTAACATTAATTCAAGCCTTTGCTTGGTAATGTCTGTTCACTCCAATCAGAGTTTTCAATTTTGTGACGAGTCAAAATGACGTTATCGAGCTTTTCACTGAAGCTTTACGGAAACTGCCGAAGATTGGTCTTTGTGTGTGGTGGGTAGCGGTGGCGGTAATTCGTCTTATCTGTCTTTGCTCAGTGCAGCAACTGGTCGGTTCGTTGTTTAACTCTTTTCGGTCGGTCGGTCGGTCTGCTGGACTCTTTCTTGGGTATCTCTCTATCTCTCTCTCTCTCTGTTTGTTTACATCTTCAGCCAGGAACTCTATCGGAGGCAACTGTCTCTGTCTCTACGGTCGTGGCTCCCTGCTTGGGAACTGTCGATTCCTTGTCGTTACATCTTGACTGGTCTCGTCTTAATTCAAACTGAGCTTGAACTCAACACAACTCAACTGAAACTCCAACTCTAACTGATTTTGGCTCTCCGGGGCTCTATTTTTATGCTTGTCCCAAATTCTCTTGGGGGAGGCACGACGTACGCGAGTCGTCCATGCAAATCAAATCTTTAGCCAATGAAATCACTCCCGCCTTCGCATTTTGAAGCGGAGTTATTTCTTTCCCTTGGTTGAACCAATGAAGCAGCAATATTTCTGGTGACATCATTTCTTTCCGTCTTCTTCCTCTGATTCAACTGATTACATCACTTATTTTTCAGGTTTTAAAATCTTTTCACAGGATAATTGAGAATTTCAGGATTTAACCTTTTGGCCCCATCAGAGATTTTTTAACAATCTCTTTTAATCCAAACAATGTTTTGGCTACGGTTTATTTTCCATGTTCACCAGCTGTAAAGCTCCGTGCTTCCAATGGTAGGTTTCTTAGTCACGTTATTTCCGCTTTGTCAAACAATGGCCGGCCGATGCGATGACCGCGTCTGACTTGCTGTCTACACCTGCAAATGTTTGTAAAACTCAGCTAGTTTCCAATATTCTATTTTGCAATATTTTTCGCAATTCATTCGATGTTTTCATATTGAATACGAATAAATATTTTTATTATCCATTAGGCTTATTTTTCTCTGCTCATGTTGGAACAATTAATCTGTACAATTAATAATACAACTAATAATAATTTCTTTCGCTCCGTCGTGCTAAAATAGGATTATATATTTCCGCATGCAAAAATAGTGTTACATGGCCAGTAATGTCTCTTTCGAGACATGATCGCCCAAGTGTGTATCACGTATGACACTTAACTGACTAACTGTTTTTCTTTACACACAGCAAAGAAAAAAAAGGTTATTTTTTCTACTCTATATAAGTTTCGATTCCTCGTCGCCGTTGTTATAATATTATGTACTTTAACGGTATAATATTATGTACTTTAACGGTTATAATATTATGTACTTTAACGGTTATAATATTATGTACTTTAACGGTAATGAACATTCTATCAGAATTCTCTTGGAACTCTGACGCTGAACTCTCTTTGAATTCTTTACTTAAGGCGTCTTGCTTAGTTCATTTGTGTTACCAGGGACATCTTTTTTACCCCACAAACTCATTAAGAAAATCCATGGCAGTGTCTGTTAGATCCTTTTCTTCATAAGAAAAAAATAAGGATGAACATCAAGAAACTTTTCTACGGGCTCATAATCTGTAATGTATTGTATAGTAAATGTCAGATGAGCTGTGTGTGAAATGTCTGGAGTGGAATCTACACTTATTGAATAATAATTTGGCTCTTTTACTTCAAGAATAGTACAAAGAACCTGTTGTCCCATGAATTCAATAAATTCTTCACCAATATTTGCAGATAAATATGACGTGTTCCTTTTTCCATTTTGAGATGTTCTTCCAAGAAACAGTGAAATTCACTCAGCAGCTGTAGTATATCTAAATAGATGCTATTTTTTTGCTGACCCAATAATATAATTTTCTCGACGAAATGGCAAACCTTTGGAGGCTATAAAGTAAATTACAGAAACTTCACGTATCAACACTTTACGCAAATATTCCCCCCTCTGAACGATGTTGCTCAAGTAATAAAGAATCGACACTTCCAGTTGTTTTATGTCTTATCAAATATGCTGTCATGCCTTTTCGATGTTCTTCTCTATTCATTTTCTACAATAACATTGCTGTGCTTCCAGTCATTGAAGCTCGATGTAGCACAGGAGATTATTTCTTGGACAATAGGCGAGATACAAAGCAGTACAAACGACTTTGGAATAGTGAATAGAGTAACCATTCACGTTTTACACACTCGCCATTGCGCAGTTCACTTTGAACATATTGTTCGATAATTACCTTGCCTTCATATTATCTACTCGAGCAGTTTTTATAGACACTGCGTGAGTTTGAAGGGTTGCTATCATGATTCTGACATGATGAGACCTTACTACGAATCCGTTGATATATTGTATTAGTATAAGTAATGTTCAATAGCCCCAGATCTGTCTCTTGGATTGTAAACCCCTTCACTACTATAGACTTGGGTATTTCCTTTTATACAATGTCACCAATAGTAGCAACAGGCAGTGATGTTATGCCTGCTGAAACTGGATAATTGGTAAAAGGAACAAATGGAGATATGGTTGCTATATTTAAAGGAGCAGTACTAGTGGCTGGCATTGCAGGGGTGCATGCTGATGTTGATGCTATATCTGAAGGAATGGTATAAATAGCTGTTGTTGCACCTGTGTTAATTTTGAAAGGTTTCCTATTATCTCCTCTGTAGCTCTCTTCTGTGCTCCACTCAAGACATTACTTTCGTTGTTGTTGCTGTTGTTGTAAAATGAGCATTGAATGAGAAAATTATTTGTTTCAGTTAAGAGAGTTGAATTGCTGTTTTTGTTTTGAAATGAACATCAAAGGTTAGGATGAGCCTCCATTTTTTTCGTGATAGTGATATTTTCTGCAAGTGAAACGAATTGGCACGAAAAACCAGCCCTTCCATTTAAATAGGTGGACGACCTCTTTGAAGAAATTCCTTGATATTTCCAGTGTCATCCGGGTCAGAAGCGGACATTAACCAATTTCATTTTTATTCGACAACCAACTCATATGAAATGGATCTTTCTTTTATGACATATATTTTCACCAATCGCAATATGCGTGTCTTGTAGTAAATTTTAATTTTAATACTTCCTAAAGAAGAGCTTCTATAACACAAGTCACTTTTAGGTACCTCCACGCAATTGCCAAAAAACAGCATAGCATGATGTTTAAAGGGCTCAAACTTAATAAGGACAAAGTTTTATCATCAAAATGTTGATGTTATTATTAAGAGGAAACATCAAAGTTCTCATTTTTTAAAAAGTTTTTATTCCTTTCCAACATGTTCGGCATTTTGGTTAATTTTTTTATTTTATTTTTAAGGATATCCCATTCTGAAGAAAAAATGTTCGATGAATAATTAATTTTTATAAGAATGGTTTTCATTTTTTTTTTTTTTTGCTAGTTATGATGATTCATAAAGTTTCAAACTTCTTTTAAATTGCTTCCGGTCACTTGGTGTCTTCGGTTATTAATTTATTAATTAAAGACTATATTTAAAAATCGAAAATTGAAAAGCTTAATTGAAATCACGTCTCATTAAAATTTTTAAAAATAATTTTAGAATGTATTCTTTTTATTTAAGATTTCCTCCTTTATTAAATATGAAATCACGTAAGAGCCATCTCGTTAAACGGTCACGTATTCCAAGGGTTGCACCCCTTACACGGCACCACAACACACATACACGACTTTAGATACTATTCTCTTATTAATTTAAGTTTTTTCTCATTTTATATAAAAATAATTTCGCGTACGTTTTTCTTTTTTTTCTTCTCGGCTGACCGGCTAATTTCTGTGAAGGCAAATGTTTAATCTGTCCCAAAACAAAATTTCACATAGGCGCTCGGATTCGTTTCCTTCTTCTTCTCAGCCATTCTATGCGAAGGCAAGGTTTTCATTGGTCTATAGTCTTGCGAATTACTTTCCTTCTTTTTCATCCCTCGCCCGAATTTGTGCCAGAATTGAGTCACTATTATTTCGCACTTACTACTTCTGTCCGTATTTCAAAAGTTATTTACCCAATAAAGTTTGGTTATTACGAAATGGTTATTTATTACTAGCAGGATAGCCCGGCGTTGCTTGGGTGTAATGAAAGCTTTAAAACTAGGGAGTGCTGATAGTTTCTTGGTATGTCTCACTTCCCAAATGTCTAACCAAGAATTTAAAAAACAAATCTCTTCTTAGTCAGGTCAAGAGTTTTTTACCAACTGACCTATGACCTGTTATGACTCAGTTGCCTACGATTCGCTTTGTATTACTTAATCCACGATATGTCTGAAGGTTTAATATTTGTAAAAAGTAAGTAGTTATAAGTCCGAAATTACTAGCGGTATAGCCCAGCGTTGCTCGGGTGTAATGAAAGCTTTAAAACTAATCCATGGTCCTGGAGCTCAGACTCTTCGGACGTTGGCACGAAAGACTAAAAAGCAATAGTTGTTTCCAGTTAAAGCGAAACCGTAGACTGAAAGAAAAATGAATGGATGTAAGTCAAATTTTAATTTCCTGGTATCGATATCAAATAAGTTTTTTTCGTCGTAAACTGAATATTGAAGGCTAAATAAGTCCTCTGAGTAAATGGTATCATGGCTGAAACTAAGAACTACAATTATACCTACTTAGAGCCAAATCTGAAGCAAAAATTGAAATAAAATGGCTGAAAAAATACAGACATACAGGCAAATGAACAGACACACACACAAACATCTTGCCTTTTATATATATATATATTATCGATTTTCTGCACTATTGTAAGAACTGCAACCTTGAAACTTCTGAATATCGTTTCTTATGTCTTTGTCCATGAGTGTATTAAATTTGATTAAAATCGGACCACTCCTTCTATAACCCGATTTTTTCGATTATCGATTTTCGATATTTATTGGGGGTACCTCGACACAAACCTAGCTAAGAACACTCTCAGACGCTTATAGTAGAACTGTGTAAATTTTCAAGAAAATCGGTTCAGCCGTTTCGAAGTCTTTAGGTAACGGATACACACACACATACACACACACACACACACACACAGACAAAGTTCCATTTATAAATAAGTTTAGATTATGAAGCTCGTTTACTACCAAATCGTCATAATTACATATAAAGAAGGGTTATTACCAAATCGTTATTTTATCTTGAAAAGTATGGTTATTACGAAACGGTTATTTTTTATATATTTTGCTTATTACTGAAAAGGTTATTTATTCTAATGAATGTCTATTATCAAACAATTACATCTTCTTGTGAAGCGTAGTTATTAACAAGTTATTATTTTTAGAAATTTGATTATTACCAAATGGTTATTTCTTCTTGTGTCGGCATATTATTGCCAAATTGTCATTAGTTCTTAGAAAGCATATTTGTTACGAAATGGTTATTTATTTTTGTGAAGCTTGGTTATTACGAAATGGTAAATATTTATTATAAAGCTTTGTTATTAGCAAATAGTTATTTCTTACCAATCTTGAATATTGCTAAAAGGATATTACTTCTTGAGAAATATTCTTCGTGACTGAAGGTTCAGGTGTACTGGTTTTGTTCAATTACTGATCACGCTAGATTACGCGTTTTCCCACCAGAAAATGTGAGGAAGGTTTGTTCGGCATGTGTCTGAGCAACAGAGATAATCCATGTATCCTAATAGAAAGGCAAACTTGTAAACGAGAAACCCGCCATTATTATTCTCAGGCTTTTAGCACCAAAACAAAGAACTGTAGAGACTTGAGGTAGTATATCCACTACTTAGACGTCATCATATTGCACAACGAGGATCAGAAGTATGCTTTGTTGTCTGCAGTTGGTTTGGTCATCACTTTCCTGTTGTTTAACAAAGAAATATTATTAATATGCAGTAAGAGACTAAAGTCTTTTCGGCAAATATGGACAAACGCGTCCGCAATAATACGTATTGTAAAAAGGACGACTTTTCCCATGACATCACTTATATTAACTGGGCTTACGGCCATATCACGTTGAATACGCCGGTTCTCGCTCGATCACCGAAGTTAAGCAACGTTGAGCCTGGTCAGTACTTAGACGGGTGATTGCTTGGGAATACCAGGTGTTGTAAGCGTTTAGTGACGGATGTGCGTTGTGGTGCAGTGGATATCGGCTCGGAAAGAGAAATCGGTGAGCCGAGTTCGAATTCCAGTTGAATACCCTGCATTCACTTAAGCAGTGGTACCCTTGGGAAAAGTATTATTCTGTCCCTTCCCTCCAGTTATAGGTTAAATAACAGGGTAGAACTTGGGAACCCTGCCCTTAAAAACAAATCCCAATGAATCTTGATACCCGAAAAAGGAAAAAGTATTACTAGACACAAAAACGTATATAAAAACAACAATAAATTGTTGAAAGAAAAAGGTATTACTAGCAATAAATAAAAAAACAATTTAGTAGGCAATAAATGACTCGCCGAGAACACTCTCTGCTACTAGGGCGTGTATAATGATAATATACACGCTAAAAGGTCTGCCCCCTTTTACCGAGCGCCCATAGCTCAGAGGTAGAATCGCCGACTGACGCCAATTCGGTCGGGTTTCAATCCTGGGTAAAAAGCAAATCGGATGTCTAACCGTACTGATGAGCTATAGCGAAATAGATCTGTCTGTGGATGACTACATATATATTTTTTCAAGTGTCCTTCAAAACAACTAACAAGGTAAGTATTTAACTTCATTTTTCTTATGCTCTTAATTTTTTATTCTTTTCTGGGTACAAGAATAATTAAATAAAAAGATTAACCACATTATCTTGTCATTCGTTTTTAATGAAATTTGTATAAAAGAAGGATTGCTATCAACATACACGATTATATATATATATATATATATATATATATATATATATATATATATATCAACCCAGACACAAGACAGATAAAATTTATTAAAGCGGGCGCGAAAATCCCACGAAATAGAAAGGTAAATCCAAACCTGCTATCTCCCGCAACAGACTGGGAACTAAGGGCCGATATAGGCTCAAGATTGAAATTCCCAGAGTAAATTGCCATCACAAAACTTCGCCCAGATATAGTTTTCTTCTCACATAAATTGAAGAAGATAATCTTGTGGGAACTAACGGTCCCCTGGGAAGAAAACGCAGAGGAAGCTCATGAAAGGAAGAAGTTAAAATATGACGAACTGCTGGAGAGTTGCAGGGTTAAGGGCTGGAGAGCTAGCTGCACTCCTATAGAAGTGGGGACTAGAGGATTTGCAGCAAGGTCCTTATGCAAAGCCTTAACAGATATTGGGATAGTGGGAGTAAAAAAAAGAAAAGCACTCAAGTCCATAACCGAAACAGCGGAAAGAACAGCTAATTGGTTATAGATCAAAAGAGAGAGTGCCTGGATTCCAAATTGCTAGCTAAAATTCGCCGAAATTCTGCGTCTAAATTAATGTTTCGGACGAGCTCATGTGCCTCTAAATGGAAAGTGGCTCTGACTGTCGCCAATCGGAAGCATTTTTGTAGGGTTTCTTACTGGGCCTAAATGTAATTTTCCAGTGTCTGAAAGCGCTTACCGAGGGTGGGCCGGAGGCTGTTCATCTCTGGTTGGGTCGGCGCGGTGATGATGTCGAAAGACCCGAAACCCCCTAGTGATCCTCGCGATGACATCACTGACGACACCCTCTAGCGCCCCCATTTCGGTGCGTATGTTTGAAATGGAAATTATATATATATATATATATATATATATATATATATATATATATATATATATGCCTCTTAATGATATTAACAATTAACAAAAGCAGCCAAAGACCGCAAAATTCCACCAAATAAATACCGACATCATTGCATCGATTTGCAAGATTTGATTGTTAAAATAAGAATAGCTGCAATGAACTTGACCTCTTTCAGGAGTGGAAATATAAAAAGAAAATAAATGAATGAAATTAAAAATTAGGCTGTATAAATTGTGGAAGAGTTCGTTTTTACTTTTTGATATTGCATTGTTTTAATTTGACACATTTTTGCGCTTTTTATCGATTTTGTGTTTGCTTTTGGATAATAAATATTAAATATATAGTTTAAGTATCGAAATTTCCGTGGGAAAAATAGTGCGTTCAGAAAATGTAATGACATAAAGCAACCTAGGGAAGGTAATTCAGTATTTGGCATGTGAAAAATAAGAGAAAATAGTATTAAAAAAATCCGGAAAAATAACCCAGAAACTTTATTCCTTATCAGATTGAACTGAAAATCTAACAATTTCATACCAGTCATGAGGTCAATCATCCCTGAAAGTTTCATCTTAATCCATTTCGCGGATCTTGAGATATCTTGATCATGGACGGACAGACACAAAGAAACAGAAAAACACAACCGAAAAAAATAATGTTACTATTTTTCCTTTACTTTAAATAATAATAATTATTATTATAATAATAATAACAACAATAATGGTACTATATTGCGAGTGATATCAGGGTGCTAAACTGAGCGGCTGGAGAGCAATCACACTTGTGCACAAGAGCAGTCATGATAGATGTTGCGTACCTTGGAATAAGAATATAGTGAAGGATAGACAGTAAAAAATAGAATGGTACCTAAATCCGACAAAGCAAATCAAAGAAGGCTACCAAGAAGCAGCTGAAAATTACCTCTTTTATGGATGGCGCACTCGAGATTATTCCCAGAAAAGTGCTACGCTCGGGGTTACCTGACTTCATTGGGAGTGTATGAATCGCAGCACTGGCTGGAACAACTGATGTGCTGTCGAAAGAGTTATGTTTCTTAGCTGCGCATAGAGACGGAGCCATGATCACCATCGTCACTTAGCCGACATATCTAAGCCTGGAAGAGGATATCAAACAATAATCATGAGGATGATGATGACAATGAACAATCCTGTAATCAAATATCTGTAAATATTACATGGGCAAAAACGACCATGTATTGTAATATTTACAACCACTTACATTGCTTCTTAACATGATTCCCGAGGTTTTTAGAAACAATTTATTATAGAAAATAAGAGAATTGAATATAGAATAGACTGCTCGAGAAGTAGGAAATTGAATAGAGTACAGGCTGTACTAGAGGCAGTTTGAACTGTAAAATGATGAGACCAAGCATTGATGTATGGATAAGTTATAACAAATTTAAGAGGCTGCAAATCCTTTGTAATAAAAAAATGAACTTGAGAGAGAAACAGATTATAGATATATATTTCGATATACATATAAGGTAGCTAAAAGTTGTGAAAATGTTCGTAATGTAGAGCTTCAAAACGCCAATTCCGCGATTCCTTCCGTGTTTTCGAGATCGTGAAATATCTGCGTTCCGAGAGTATGTTATTTTGTTTAAAGTACCAGTGATCGTGGGTTGAGTATGTTAGGGGGCCGCAAGGCGTATTTTGCGGGGGTGGGGGTGGGGAGGAGAGCGATGTTGCTAAGCACGGCACTGACTGAATATAGAATAGACTGCACGAGAAGTAGGAAATTGAATAGAGTACATGCTGTACTAGAGGCAGTTTGAACTGTAAAATGATGAGACCATGCCTTGGTGTATGGATCAGCAGAACCGTGCTTAGGGACCCCGCAATTGCGAGATGGGGTGCTCAAGTACCCTAGGGGCCGTAAGGCCCCGGGAAGCTGCAAAACTCTTTGTAATGAAAATCTATTGTAATGAAAAAAAAATTAGCAAAATAATTATGAGGATGAACTGGAAAATTATTATCATACTTGTATTTTGAAATAGACATCTATCAACCCTTTTCTCTCTCTTTATATATATATATATATATATATATATATATATATAATCTTTGATAGAAGCCTTCGGGCCCCGCAGAGGCCGCAAATCATTTGTAATTTTTAAAAAATGAACTCGAGAGAGAAATAGATTATAGATATCTGTTTCATCAGGAAATTGATCATAGACTAGTCTGCACGAGATATAGTTTGAACTGTAAAATGACGAGACCTTGCCTTGGTGTATTTATTAGTAATACCAAATTTAGTATAAGACGTAGGGAAAATGAACATTGAATAAGCTGTTCTAGATGTAGGAAATTGATTATAATAGGCTGCACTAGAGTTGTTTCAACTGTAAAATGATGAGACCTTGCCTTGTTGTACGGATCTGTTATAACAAATTTAGTATAGGAGATAGGGAAATTGAATGTTGAATAGACTTCACCAGAAGTAGGATAACAATGAACAATCCCGTAAACAAATATCTGAAAATTTTTCATAAGCGGAAACGACCACTTATATAGCTTCCTAACATGATTCCCGAGGCACAAAAATGGCCACTCAGATTGGCTAGGGAGTGCTGATAGTTTCTTGGTATGTCTCACTTCCCAAATGTCTAACCAAGAATTTAAAAAACAAATCTCTTCTTAGTCAGGTCAAGAGTTTTTTACCAACTGACCTATGACCTGTTATGACTCAGTTGCCTACGATTCGCTTTGTATTACTTAATCCACGATATGTCTGAAGGTTTAATATTTGTAAAAAGTAAGTAGTTATAAGTCCGAAATTACTAGCAGTATAGCCCAGCGTTGCTCGGGTGTAATGAAAGCTTTAAAACTAATCCATGGTCCTGGAGCTCAGACTCTTTGGACGTTGGCACGAAAGACTAAAAACAATAGTTGCTTCCAGTTAAAGCGAAACCGTAGACTGAAAGAAAAATGAATGGATAAGTCAAATTTTGATTTCCTGGTATCGATATCAAATAAGATTTTTTGTCGTAAACTGAATTTTGAAGGCTAAATAAGTCCTCTGAGTAAATGGTATCATGGCTGAGACTAAGAACTACAATTATACCTACTTAGAGCCAAACCCGAAGCAAAAACTAAAATAAAAGGGCTGAAAAAATACAGGCAGATAAACAGACACACACACAAACAACTTGTCTTTTATATATATATATATATATATATATATATATATATATATATATATATATATATATATATATTATCGATTTTCTGCACAATTGTAAGAACTGCAACCTTGAAACTTCTGAATATCGTTTCTTATGTCTTTGTCTATGAGTGTATCAATTTTGATTAAAATCGAACCACTCCTTCTATAACCCGATTTTTTCGATTAGCGATTTTTTTTCGATATTTATCGGGGGTACCTCGACACAAAAGTTAGCTAAGAACACTCACAGACGCTTATAGTACAACTGTGTAAATCTTCAAGAAAATCGGTTCAGCCGTTTCGGAGTCTATAGGTAACGGATACACACACACACAGACACACACACACAAAGACAAAGTTCCATTTATAAATAAGTTTAGATTGGATTGTAAAATTATGAACTTACTGGATACTAAGCTCCGAAGGCGTATTGGCATGATCAAGGACGCAATCCGAAAGTTAAGCCAAGTATTGAGAGTCAGGAAGATTTCGTTAGAAACAAAGAAAAGAGTACTGAACTCTTACGTGATATATGTCCTCCTACATGGCATCAAATGCTGGAAAATCTTCTCAAAGATGAAGGAGGGATTCGAAGCAACAGAAATGTGCTTGTACAGAAGGATGATGAGGTTACCATGCACTGAACATGTGAGCAACGGCGAGGTCATTTCATCCCAAGTAAGGCGATAATGCCACTAAGACGTAAGGGGTTTACCGGAAGAGGACAATAAGAACATTTTAATGAAGAGAAAGGATAACAAAAGAAGAAAATTCCGGAAGACATAATGCGCTGATCAAATTACAGGTTTTTTTTTCAAGAATTTTGCGATATTCAACCGGAGCACCAGACACAGTAATATTAAATGCACCGACGAAAAGTAGATTTATAATTGCATGGGATTGATTCTGGCGATTAAAATTGTCTAACACGGCAAAGTGAACCGATCTTCTTTAGTAGCAGACTTAGCGATTGATTCAATATAATCACCCCACTTCACGGCAGTAGAACACGTCGGTCTAAGGAGGCGCAATGATTTGTTCTACGTAAGATTAGCATTAGCCATACTAATGGTGGGGGCAAAAATGCTTCTCTATATTACGAAATGCTAAATTGTTCGTATAAAAGCTTGTTTATTATCAAATCATCATTATTTATATTAACTATTTTCACTTTTCAACAATGTTTATTTCTTCTTCTTCTTCTTCTTCTTCTTCTTCTTCTATGTGCCCTGTCCCTTCAGGACGTAGGCGATCATAGTTCTTCACGTCTCCATATCCCTGGTGGCTCTTAGTATGTTTTCTCCTGTTACACCATGCAACCCCCGTTCCTTCATCCACCTGATCAGGCCCTTCAAATATGTTATCCGCTGCCATCCTCTGTCTCTTTTTACTTCTATCTTGCCTGTCAGTATCAGGTTCTCCAAGCTCTCCTTCCTCATTGCATGTCCCAGGAACTTCAGTTCTCTCTTCCTGATGTTCACTATTAATAGGTGACTTTTACACATGGAACTTTTTCTCCCTCAATTCACCAGACCTTATACACCCTTATGCAAATTAATTGAAACAATTGCTTTAGTTTCCTTTCTTTTACAATAAGGTCAGTTTTACACCCACTGCAGTAGTAGGGTGTCATCGATTTCTATTTTATCCTTAGATTAAGTCATTTGCAGTGATATGCAGTAATGTGAATCTGATTGGACCTTATTATTAGGTAGCTAATTTTTTAGAATTTTGTTATTATTACATGAAGCATTGTGTTAGGGACAATTTAGAAGCCATTTAAGTTAACAATTGATTAGACCTTATTATTATTCGGTAACTTCTTTTCTAGAATTTTGTTATTATTACATGAAGTAGATGTGCTACTTTTGGTGCATTGGATATCGGCTCGGAACGAGAAATCGTGGAGCCGAGTTCGAATTCCAGTTGAATTCATTGCATTCACTTACACGCAAATACACGTGGGAAAGGTATTAATCCGTCTATTCCTTCCAGTTATGGGTTAAATAACAGGACAGATTGGGTTCTATAGCCTTGGTCGGCAACCAATCTACCACAGAAAGCAATAACAACCTACTGCGGGATAATCTTCTGCACATTCAGTCATGTTTCTTTCGAGACATGATCACCCAAGAGTGTATAACGTATGGCACTTAACTGACTGACAGATGTGCGAGAGACAATTTCGACCAACACTTATCAAAATATTACAAACAATGATAATATTTAAATTATATAGTTACATTAAGTTTGTTTTTGCAGTTCACCCATGAGGCTAATCTTGGAGGAGATCGAAAGTATTTGGGTAAATAAAAACTATGGTGCTTTCCTTGATGAATTTCAACTGAACATCAAAAAGTTAATAAGAGAACTAGAAATTATTATTATAAAAATGTATCGATATAATATGTCTATATTACTTAATGAAACATGCTTAAATGAAAATATGCTGACTATATATACACCTTTGTGCAAATTAATTGAAACAAAACGAATAATGTCTTCCTATGATTTTTCATTCTTTTCCTCATCACGTATACGTCTTCTTTTATTGGCATCTTTATTTTCTCTTCCGATCGCATTTTCCTTTACGTTTTGGACTGATGGATTCAGTCTATTTTTTTGCCTTGATAACACAACTGACAGCTGAAAAGTTGACATCAACAATATCCGCGATCTCTCTGTAAGTCTTGACCGTCGCATGGAATACTGTTGTCATATCTGATCAGGCGCCCCTGCTGTTTGTCTCAGTGTTCTCGACAGGCTCCAAAGGAGAATCTGCAATGTGATTGGTCCCGACCTAGCAGCTCGACTCCAGCCAATTTCTCACCGGTGAGATGTCGCTTCCCTCTGTCTCTTCTTTAAATATTTTCATGGTTTCTGCTCTGACGAACTTAGTTCACTGGTGCCCCCTCCTTAAGAATTTACTCGTGCAACCAGACTGGTAACAAGGTCACACCCATTTACAGTTAGATCAACCAAATGCAGGCGACAATTCTACTCCAACAGCTTCTTTTCTCGCACTTCCCGCTTATGGAACTCTCTTCTATACACTTGCTTTCCTGGCGGCTAAAACCTCCAGGAATTTAAATGCAATGTCAATTCCCATCTCTTATTCGCTTGACTCCAGTTCTTTCTACATCACCCCGTGTATTTTGTTTTTTCAAATCTCTATACCTTTGCAACTGTCTTCACTCATGTGTTTACATTCTTCACTTGCCCTTTCTCTTTCTCGCTCTTTCTGTTCACTCTCCTCCTGCCTAAAACTTTAACTCTCTTATGTAGCCCCCTCCGCATCAGTGGCGGTACCGCCTTGCTTAGGGTGAAATGATAAAAAAAACAGTGTGTTCGTTACAATCTTTGTCCGCTTTCTTGGAGTAACCTCCACCTCAGACAATGGCCGTAGGAGAGTCGAGACAATGGCGTCTGGGCGTGATAAAAATCTTATGCATTCACGCATGACGAAATACTTTTCAAGGCCAAACAAATTTCATCACACACCCCGAAAATAGATTCATATTTACTGCACATCACACACAATGATCTAATCTGAGAAAATATAGATTACACCCTGTAACTCCTGTGGATCTAAAACTGACCGTGTGGTGAAAGAAAGGAGACTAAAGGAATTGTTTCAATTAACAACGGCGTATATATATATATATATATATATATATATATATATATATAAAGAAATAGGGTTGTTCCAACGAGAGAAATTGGTATAGAATAAAAAGTGTGAGAAGCCGTGAACGTATAATATCTTCCTATGATCTTTCACACTTACCCTGAACTTGTGAATCTTCAATAAACTTTAATAGCCCAATTAAGTTTTTAATCGACTGAGTCGATCGGGCGAGTGAAATCTCAAAGGCTATATATATATATATATATTAAAATAAAATATACATCACAAATTTCATTCATTTTTAACTTATTTTCTGAGGATAAATATATATTAATAACGCTTCTGGTAAGCAAAATATGAAATCTTAATTATTAGTTTCCAGCGGTGAAAGCTTCCTAAGATATTAAATATGAAGTATTTATAGTATTTTGAATTGAGTTATTCAGTAAAGAATATGAACCTTTGTGAAAATTAATTGAAACAAAACGAATAATGTCTTCCTAGAATCTTTCATACTTTCCCTGATCACGTACACGACCGCATTTTCATTCACGTTTTAGAATGATGGAGCCAGTTTGTTTCTTTGTCTTGATTACACGACTTACAGTTGAAAGATTGACACCAACAATATCCGCGATTTCCCTGTAAGGTTTGCTAGTGTGTTTGTGAAGCGTTACACTTTTTGGATGCTTCCTTGGAGTTACGTCTATCACAGACAATGGCCGTAGCTAATCGACATTCGAGACAATGGCGTCTGGGCGTGATAAAAATCTTACACAATCACGATTGACGCAATATTTTTCAAGGCCAAACAAATTTCATCCTACACCTTGAAAATAGATTAATATTACTGCATACCACTGCAAATGACCAAATAAGAGGAAAAATAGAAATCGAATACACCCTGTAACCCCAGTGGGTTTAAAGCTGACCGTATTGTGAAGGAAAGGAAACTAAAGCAGTTGTTTCTATTAATTTGCACAAGGGTGTATATATTATAAGTAACACGTATGAATTAATTCAGTAAAATTAAAATAAAATTTTCCGCAATATGGTATCATTGGAACATTAAAAACTAAAACTTTTGCTTCGATTACTTTGTACTTGATAGTATCGATTAGTTACATTCTAAATTGTTCCAGAAATTTTCTTTTGCTAAATTTTGTTTTATTGCCAGTTTTTTTATTCAATGCATTCTTGTTAATTCTTTTTCCTTTTTCACGTCGAACTCCCGTTATCTTAAGCGAAGGGCTTGATTTTTCAAACTCACTTTGGTATAAAAGAATTGCAAATGAAGATTGGACGGAACGCGCCTTTAGTAGACTTCAACTCCGATGTTATCATCACTCGATATTCGATCTAGAATGCCGTAGGCAGGTGTAATGTGGCGTTACGTCCAAAACTGTAAAATCTCTCTTCTTCTTGCCTCGGCTGATGTAAAGTTTAAAATCGATTTCCAAAAGAGATTATTAGAGTTGTTAAGAAAGGAACAAGAAAATGCAATAAGACGGGGTGGTGTGGGAATGTGAGCAAAGGAACTAAAAAGAGGAAAATGGTAGAAATACGAAGATAACAGAAAAAAGAAGACAACAACAGAAGAAAGAAAGAAAGAAAGAAAGAAAGAAAAGGAATATGTGAGCAGAAAGAAAGAAAGAAAAAAGAAAGAAAGAAAGAGCAGTAAAATAAAGAAGAGGCTGTAAATGAATTGGAAGTATATTTCTGAAATATTTTGCTACATGATTAATAAAAAGAAAGGAGAAAGATATGAATATAAAACAAGGAAAAAAGAAAGAAAGGGAGGGATATATAAGTATAAAAGGAAAAAAAGTAATAAAAAAAGAAAGAAAATAAAATAAAGAAAGAAAAAGAAGAATATATGAGTATAAAAGGAAGAAAGAATTTAAGAAATAAAAGTGTGGTTATGAGTATAAAAGAAAGAGAGAAAGAAAAGAAGAAAATAAAAGGAAGAAAATACCAGCATAACAGAACGAGAGAAATAAACAAAAAGAATGAAAGAAAAGGAGGGTGATATGAGTATAAAAGAAAGAAAGAAAGAAAGAAAGAAAGAAAGAAAGCAAGGAGATACGAGTATAAAAGAAAGAGAAAAGATATTAACAAAAGAAAGAAAAAGCAGGGAGATATTTATATAAAAGTAAGAATGAAAGAAAGAAAAGAAGAGAAAAAAAGAAAGAGGGAATCAGTATAAAAGAAAAACAGAAAAGAAAAGGAAGAAAAAGAAGAAAAAGAGGGAGATAACAATATAAAAGAAAGAAAGAAAGAAAGAATATATTAAAGGGAGGAATAAAGAATTAAAAAATCGGTCAAACGAAGAAGGAAATAAAAAGAGAATCAATGGAGTAGTCAGGAAAAAGTGAGACCGAATATTGATAAGTCGCTTCATGAATAACGATGGTTAGCAAAGGTAGTCTCGCTAATGCATTGAGTTCGATCCTCACAAGGTACTTCGATCCTTTGGCCTCGTACCAAGTTAATGTAAGCATAGCGAATATAGAAAATGGATATTCTATTGATTGAGAAACGAGAGAGAGAGAGAGAGAGTGTGTGAGAGAGTGAGAGAGAGTGAGTGAGAGAGAGAGAGAGAGAGAGAGAGAGAGAGAGAGAGAGAGAGAACAGGTTGGATGTACTAATGAAAACGTGTAAAATAGAAACTGCGCAGAGATCGTAGATTGTGTAGCGTAGCTTAAGAGGAGACGAAAGAAATAATGCTTAACGCGATAGGACGCCACAAACCGACGGGTGAAGAAGCGATATCAAAAAAAATTATATGGCATCTATTGAGACGTGAAAACTTGATAATGAAAAGCCATAAAAACAAACACACGAACAAAATCACAATGGATACTTAGATAAAATTGAATAGATCCACAAATATATATATTTTCTAAACATACACTGTTAAATATAAGAGACAATGAATGTCTATTATGTTTAATAATGAGCAGTTCTAAACTTCGTATTTTGGCTTTAATTTCAGTTGAAAATAAAGACAAAAATTCTCCAACATTTGGATAATTTTTTTTTAGTTGGTTCTAAGCTTTTGGCTCACATGAACCACCTTCAGAGAGGTTATAAGAACGGTAACACAAAAACATCCACCATCAGCGACGATTTTATCTTGTGTTGACATAAAACTCCGCTAAGCGACGGTAATAGTTACCAAAAATAAAAAACACAGTTCGCAAATCTGCAATGCGGTTCTATGACGTCACACCGCATGATAGCGCGAAATGACAACAGAACCACGTATTCAAATGCAATGTAATGTGTTATGGCCAGATTTAAACGTGATTTTATTAAGTGTGGGTTGTTTGAATTTAATATTGATGGCCTCCAATATCTGAAGGTTCTTTTTACTGTGTGTATGAGTGAGGATTATTGTATTGTTGACTAAAATCTGTCTGATATTACCTACATGGTTATGTTTTCTGAGAAATGTTGTTTGATTGCACTCTGATCAGAAAGGTGACAGGTAAGTCTACGGGAGAGCGTGGTTGTAGTAATACAATAATCCTCACTCAAAAGAACGAGATACACGAGGTGGAGAGGCGAAGGCACGAGAGAAGGACTGGAGTCAAGTGGATAAGAGATGGAAATTGACATTGCAATTAAATTCTTGGGAATTCATTATTCTTTATAAACTGCCTCCAGTTATTTTTACTCACTAAAGCATCCATTTTATTGACTAGATTTTGTCTCGCCTCCGAATCTTGCAGACGAGCAACATTCAGCATCTTTGGAAGTGATACCACTATAGGATACAAATCCTATATCATCCATCAAAAACACAAAATAAATTGCACACCCTCAAAATCAAATTCAAACGACTACAAGATTGGGAAAAAACCCAACTAAGAAAATTCACAAGTCAGTGTGAAAAAATCATATTCTGAATCCTGATTGGTTAACAAATCGAGAAATTCAAAACACGTGAGCAAAACGGTTTTGTCACAGCTAAAGAAAAAAATCGTTCTGGGATCTTCCTACGTGACCAGCATTCCATATTTAAGAAGGACCCCTGACCGGTCACAGCAGTCAATCAAGTCAGTCAGTCAAGAAGTTCATTGAGAGACAGCAGTTCGGTTGATCCGCCACTCAAGCAAGCAGTCGATCTGTCAGTCAGCAAGACCGTCAGCCACGACAGTCAATCCCGAGAGGCGCAGTGTCAGATACGCACAATCCGATAGGTCAAAGCGACCAGTGCCGACAAACTAATCCTTCTCCCATTCAACCGTTACGAACAGAAAGAAGAGAGGAAACACCTGCAATAGCCATAAAACTTTTCACAGCTCTCGGCAGCCAGAAAGGAGAAGTAACACAGGCTTATTAAGTTAAGTAGACTGGATTCATCGTTTTACACATTACACTAACAATTACTACTATCTCCGTTTGACTCTCTCTCAGTCTCTCTCTCTCTCTCTCCTCAGGAATTCACATTCACACTCCTTTTCAACACAATTTGAAACACTTTCCTTTTCCACCTACTTAACGGCTGATACATAAAAAGGAAAGAAACATTGTGGTAGTACTCTGTGTAATTACAGACTCAAAACCAACACTTTCATACTCAACCAACTTTCGTTCAAATACAACAGACACTTTTATATTCAACGACATTTGTTCAAATCCAACAGACACTTTTATATTCAACCCACATTCACGCAAATATAAAAGACACTATTCTATCAAATAGAAGACACACAGAATGGTACAAATTGTTTATATTGTATATATGTTGTCAAATACAAAATTTTCATATTTTTATACAACATTTCTTATTGCGTTGTCTTTTCTGGAAATTTGTGTTGTATTTATGTGGACCGGATTGCACGCATTAAAACCGCCTTTTAATCCGGTTTGTTCTGGAACCCCACACCTCTCCCCGCCTGGAATGGATGGGCTGTATGCCGAGATTTTAAAGTACGGTGGGGGAATTCTTTTCCATCGGCTTCATTCATTGTTGCTAGACGCCTGGAATAATAACAATATTCCAGACGACTGGAAGGATGTTGTTTTGGTTGTTCTATACTAGGGCAAGGGGGACAGACACGACTGCGGAAATTATTGTGGCATATCGTCGTTGTCTGTTGCCGGCAAAGTTCTTTGTAGAGTTCTGGTAGATCGCTTGTTGCTCTACATTGCTGATAAAGCTTTTTCCGGAGTCACAGTCAGGCCCTGGGCGTGGCACTGTAGATATAATCTTCCCAGTCAGAAAACTGCAGGAAAAATGTGTCGGGCAAAATATGGATTTATACCAAGTATTTGTTGACTTGAGAAAGACATTTGACACTGTAAACAGAAAGGCTTAGTAGGATATTTTAGGGAGACTGGAAAGTTTGTTTCCATTCTGCGTTTGTTTCCTGATGATTTGAAGGCCTTGGTTAACGTCGGTGGAAAGCTCTCTGAACTGGTGACGGTTAAGAATGGAGTCAAGCAGGGTGACATTTCAGTTCCAACTATGTTCTATACTTCTCTATGATTTTTTTAGCATGCCTTTACAAACTGCAACCATGGTATTTAAATTCCCTATGTTTCACATCAGAAGGTTTAATGCAAAGTTGGAGGTTCACTTGTCGCTGATCAGAGAATTGCTGTATGCAGATGAATGCGATCAGGTATCTCACTTGGATGGGGAAATACAGCAGCTAATGGATGCTTTTTTACTGCATGCACTGCAATGGCTTTGACTATAAGTTTGAAAAAGACGATAGTCATGTACTAGCCAGCTCTAGGGAAATCATATCGTAAACCAAACATCTTTGTGATGAAAAGTTGAAGTTTCTTTGTGCGTTTGTATATATTGGCAGCACGTTGAGCATGTCCTGTAATCTTGATGTAGAAATATCAAATCACATACAGAAAGCCAATGACGCATTTGGAAAACTGAATAAACGTCTGTGTTCCCAGCACGGAATTTCGGTGAGTACGAAGCTGAATGCCTATCATGCTAGTTTGATTACAGTATTCTTTTACGCTTGCGAGATGTGGATGATCTACCGAGACGTGGATGATCTACCGTAGACAGATAAAAAAGCTTGAGATAGTCCGCCAGTAATGCTTACGTCGTATTTTCCGTATTACCTGGCAAATGTTTGTCAGTGATTGATACCTCTCTAGTGCTCTCAAAGATGGAATGGTCTGTAGAACGAAACAGCAATATAAATAAAGTTTAATAGCAGTCAGGAATTCGGATTGTCATTGACATTCTGAGGTGATCGACTGTGTTCGTCAATCGTTCACTTTGTCGGACTCTCTGCCTTAGGGCGGCGAGAAACCCAAACGAGGCTCCCTCGAAGGATAGAGTCTCGTCTGGGAAAAAGCAGACAAAAAATTTTGTCAAAGCTTACAAGGCTCGGTTTTACCAATGATAAATGGCCTTGTGCCGCATTTACCGCGTGTTTCTGCCCAGGTGGGGGAAGTCGTAAATATTTCGGACTGTCATTGACCGTCTGAGGGGAACGACTGCGTGTGTCAGTCATTCACTTTGTCGAACTCTCTGCCTTCCGATGATAACACAATTATCCTACACTAAGAAAACAACAAAAGCAAACTACAGATTCTCGGGGCAATATTCATTAAAACACTTAAGCCGTCAATTAATAGAATCAGCTAGGAATACTGTATTAATGTTCTAAAATGTTTGTAAAAAGAACAGTTTTTCATGCTTTAACACGTGCATGACCATGACATTACAACATATAAAAAATTCTATTTTGGATAATTTTCACGTTCTAATTAAAGCTAAGTAATTTGTCAACCGTTACATTTGAAGCACGAAAAAAAAAAATTACAGGAATTTTTAGCAACACAGTTTTGCGGTTATTTTTTGTTACCACAACTCACACGCCTGAAGATGATCTCGGAAGGAGATTGAAAGTACTTGGAAACATTGAGAAATGAATGATAATAACATCTGTCAGCGTTACTGCTTATTTCTGATATCTTTCAATTATAATACGCGAAAGATTATCCGTGAGTGTGAACGGATTTTATTAAAAATAAGCAGACACAATGTTTACAACTTATTTAATCTGACATGTCTAAAAGAAAATCTACTGCCTAAATACACAAATTTATATATATATATATATATAAAACAATAAATTTATTTTTAAACCCGTCTCGAAAAACCCACCGAGTATAAACGCGGAGGGGAAAAAATGGAAACAAAAAAAGAAACGAACTAAGTACTTGAACATACGTCAAAGTACTCGTCGAAAGAAAAAAAAACCGAGACAAGAACCCTAACACGTAAAGCACTCAATACAATAGCAGAGCAAACAAATAAGTATAAATCTAACCTAGAGCCAACGGACCTACCTAGGTTAGATTTATACTTCATATACGCATCGCTCATTCAATAATGAATTAGAGCACTCTAGCTATTGGGCGTGTGTAATGATATACTCGCTAAAAGGTCTACCTTCTTCTACCGGACGCTCGTAGCCCAGAGGTAGAATCGCCGACTGACGCCGATTCGGTCGGGTTTCAATCCTGGGTTAGGAATCGATCGGAGTCTAACCGTACTGATGAGCTGTGATACGGCGAAACAAATCTGTCTGCGGATGACTATAATATATATATATATAGTGATAGGGAGAGAAAAGAGACAGAAAATTAGAATTTATATAAGTAAAAGATATGTGACTTAACTCATTAATATTACATTCAGCATCCCGACTTTAGAGTATCGTAGATGGACTCTCCGGGAATTACTACGTCCACTCGCCAATACAATATGTATATTTTCTTTTAACTTTCTCCGGTTCACCTTACATGGAATCATCAATATTTGTGTATGGCTACAAACTGGAGGCGGTAGACAAATTCTCATACCGTGGGAGTACCATAAGCAATCATTGCGCTCTTGATCTGGTGGCGTGAAGAAGGCAAAAGATGCTACTACAGCTCAAAGAGATTGCGTTTGATGTCAGAGATGAATCAAAAATTGCACAAAGATGGTAGTCTACAATGCCTGCGTAATTCACATGCCGGATATATTCTTTTGAGACATGAATTGCATATCATAGACATTTAGACACTCTAGAGAGATTCATCCAGTGACGTGCAGAGGTTTAGTGTCGCCCGAGTCGAACTCCTTGATTGCATTCTCTTAAGATTCGACTATCGGGGAGGGCTACTTCGATCTCGCTTATCAAAACACGGATCCACATTCACACCAGCTTGTAGCACTGTGGGGCGCTTGTAGAATGAAATTAATAGACACTATTTAAAATTTCGAGAATTTTTTATTTTACTTTTTGATTGGATTCCCCCTCGAAATGGATGCCCAGGGCCGTCGCACCGTCTATCCCCCTCATGCATTGTACTACTGGTTCAAGTCTTAGTATCCACCGGATATTCAACAAGTTAGACATTTTGGTCCTCGAAAAGACCAGTTCAATAACATTGAAGTGGGCATGGATCGCCACAGGCTTCGCTTTATGTCAGCAGAATACCCAAGCAAATGTTCAAGTTCCAGTTGAGTTCGTTATATTCACTTATGCAAAATACTCTTGGGAAAGGTATAAGTACATCTCTTGTCTTCATGATCAGGTGCTGTAGGCTTGGATGTGCGGGTGGTGTTATGGATAATGGTTCGGAATTATTAATCGATGAGTTGAGTTTCAGTTCCAGTTGGGTTCGTTATATTCACTTATGCCAAATACTTTTGGGAAAGGTATGAGTTTACCTCTTCTCCCGATGACCAGGTGTTGTAGGCCTGAATGGGCGGGTGGTGTAATGGATAATGGTTCGGAATTCTTAATCGAAGGGTTGAGTTTCAGTTCCCGTTGGGTTCGCTATATTTACTTATGCACAATTACTGCTTCGGTCTTTCCTTTCACATGAAAACCGACGGGGAAACTGAACAGAATTCCCAAAACACTGCTTACAACGATATTACACTGAAACATTGGTTCCTGTACGATCACCAAAGTTAAACATAGTCAAGTATGGTTAATACCTGAATGGGCGACCACTTGGAAATACTCGGTGCTTTAAGCTTGGATGTGCGGACGAGGTAATGGATAATAGCTATGAGTTGGAATTCGGAGAGCAGAGTTCCAATTGCACTCGGATTTGTTATATTCACTTATGCGCAAATATCCTTGGGAAAAGCATGAATCCACCTCTTCTTCTGATGACTAGGGGCTATAAGCATGGATGTGCGGGTGGTATCATAGAGAAAGGTAGAGAATTGTTAATAAATCCTCGTCTAACTTCTTCTTCGCCTGAAAGCAAAGAGTCCAACAAAGTTAGAATACCAATCCACTTGGTTGAGTTAGTTACAACCTCGCCACATGGGTAGATGCGATACAAGGTCAATTTAAGTAGGTATTACGAGCCCTGAAGCTCAGACAGAAATTCTTGTTTAATTTTCTCCTGACAAGACTATCCTTTCGATGGAGCCTCGTCTGGGTTTCTCTTCGCCCGAAGGAAGACAGTCCGACAAAGTGAACGACTGACACACGCAGTCGATCTCCTCAGACTTTTAATGACACTCCGAATTCCTGACTGTTATTAATCTTTATTTATATAGCTATTTCGGTCCACAGACCATTCCACATTTGAGAGTGCTAGAGGGTTGTCAGCTGCTCTACAACACCTACTCCCTGAAATGTTTCGTTCCTTGGACGAGGTATTTTCTTCTTTTTAGATCGATCTCGATCGTTCCCGTAGTTCCCCCTTTTTGCTTTCTTAAGCGTCTTAGTTGTACTTCTGGAGGCATCGGTACATCGAACACGTCGTGTATTACTTCCATAGGTTCTTCCTTATGCTGTTAAGTAGTGTACCTTCTATTTATTTGGTTCACGTGCCTCATTATAACCCATCTTGAATGTTTTATAAAGTACATGTGACTAATCCGCTTGTTTATAATGTTTTCTTCCCATGACTCTTTACTCTTTTTTATTTTTAAAATAAATTCTGTCACCAGTGTAGAAACATTTGCCGTAGCACTTAAGTCCTGTCACTCTTTTTTTTCCCTTTATTTGTCTTCAGTTTATCGAAAACTGATTTAATCTTCCTTGCAAATATTAACTTTGCAGGAAACATTCCTGAATTAGCATTTGCGTTTGTTGTTATACGGTAGACAGATAAGAAATTTTGTAGCTCCTCATTTCCTGTTTCTATTTCTTCCGCATTTTTTAGTGCCCTTTTAAAAATGTCTAATAATCGTTCTACCAACCCGCTAGATCTTGGATGGTAGGGCGCGGTTATTAAATGAGTCACTGTATGCATTTTGCAAAAATTTGAAAATTCCCTTGATGAGAATTGCGTCCCGTTGTCTGATACGGTTGTATCCAGTACACCAAACCTTGCAAACAATTCGTGTGTAAGTTTTACTGTGATTTTTGATATCGGTGATTTGCCTCTGAACACGTCTGGCAATTTTGATAAGCCCTCCACCACAACAAAGTATACCCGTTATCGGCCCTGTATAATCTATGTGCAGCCTGGACCAAGGCTTGTCGGTTTTTGGCCATGGGTTAAACTTTATGGGTGGTGATTTTACCTCTGACTGGCAATTCTTGCAATTTTTTATTAAGTTTTCAACATCTGTATCTATTCCGTTTCAATACACGAAACTTCGCATAAGCTCTTTCATACGTGAAATGTCTGGGTGTTCCGTATGAAAACTTCGTAATATTGCTTTTGTTAATACTACCGGAATGACCACCCGTTCACTGTATAATAAATAGTATGTCTTGATAAATTGAAAAAAATATTTTCTTTATTTTCCAATAACTCTTTCTTTTTGTGAGTTATGAACTTGTCAAATTTCGCTTTAGTTCTAATCTCTTCAATTGAGACAGAAAATTCCTTCACAGTGTTGTTCATGACGTTTTTTTTATATCTGACTCACAAACCAATGAAGCCGTTACTGTTTCTCCCAGTGTTTTGGTCATTCTTGAAATCAATCTCGATTATTCGTCTGCATGTGATATTTTTATTGAAGGCAAATACTCCACTGAAAGGAATAGTTGAGTATGATAGTGACCCATCTTTGCAGTCTGTTTGCAGTGTGCGTTGCAATAGCTTTCTTTGAGCCCCAAATTGTCACCAACGGACGGTGAGTCATTTGAAAAATAAACTGTCTACCTTGAATATGCTTGTGAAGTTCTTCACAGCAAAAACAAATGCTAAACCCTCTTTTTCGATTTGGGAATATTTTTGTCCTGCTGGCAGAAGCGTCATTGAGATGAGATAAACAGCTTTTAGTTTATAGTAGGTTATCCATTATAGTGAAGTGTATTTGTGTGCTGAAATATATTAATTGAATTTTGCCTTGTTAGTAGATAGCCCACTATAAGTGGTGAGGTATAAAACAAGAAAATCAAATTGTGTATAGAAACAACATTTATATATATACATATATCAATTAAGGCTTTTTACAAATAAAAGCAATGTCTTCTGGTCGGTACAAAGGTCATTAAAAATGTTCATAGCAGTAAATGCCGAACAGAGTTTGTGTGGATGTATGTGTAAGAGTTCGTTTGTTAGGAGTGTCTTTGAAGTTTCCACTTAGTTCTTCGGGTAAGTGGCTCAGTGAACAGCGAAGAAGATGAGAGAGAAAGGAGAGGCAAGCATGATGCGATCGCTTGACGTGGTCAAGGGACGTGCTAATTATGCTCATATTTTCTCAGCTGGCGATGCTTCCTGTGTCGGCCTTTTATTTCGTCTTTGGGGATCCGAACAAGTCATTTGGGAATTCACACCCGGATTTAACTCTGAGCTTCCCATTGGACGATAAACAAAATTCACGTCGGCTCGCAAAAAGGGTCCGTAAAAGGAATTTGATATTTATTTATTTTTGGTTTACCACCGGAACTTCTGCGTGGAGCCCAGATGCGCAATGACCAGTTTTGGTCATTTGCTATCTGGACCTCTGAGGGCAAACATCCGGTCCCTGGTATCACCACAAGTTTTCCACCATGAAGCAATACGGCCTCTAACCTAACTTTGCGAGCCTCACTTGCCACAAATATTTCCTTGCTCGAGTCGTAATTCGTTAAGGATAGATCAGAAATTAGAGCCACTTTCAATTTTTTAAATTCTTTCTCGCATTCTTCAGACCATACCCATTTTTTCTCTTTTTAAACAATTTATTCAAAGGTACTCTGAGCTTATTCATGTTAGGAATGTAGTTACTATAGTAATTCACTAATCCTAAGAATGCTTGTAAGGATTCAAAATTTGTAAATGCTGGTGTGTATTTTATAGCACTTGGTACTAAGATTCTGCCTTCTACTTTTTTTATCAATGATTTTACCGAAATATTTAATTTTTTGTAGAAAGAACTCACACTTGTTTATCAGTCAGTTAAGTGCCATACGTGATACACGCTTGGGCGATCATGTCATGAAAGAGACATGACTGACTGGGCAGATGGCTATCCCGCAGTATGTTGCCATTACTTGTCTATATTGAGCTTAAAACCGTAATCTTTTATCCTCTTAAAGACTTTGTTCACGTGCTTCGCACGTTCATTACGGTCTGTGCTTTTAATTAAGACATCGTCGAAATATGCCTTAGCGTAATCCGAACCACTTAGCATCGTGTCCATGACTTGTTGAAGAATTGCGGGTGTTACTCTAAATGATAATCCGTTAAATTTAAACAGATCTTTGTTCGTATTTATGGCTAATATTTTTGTACACTCATTCCATAGGAATTTGTAAAAACGCCCCTGACAAATCTAATTTAGAGAATAATTTTCCTCCATTCAGCTTTGCAAATATATCTTTTGTTAAAGGCAAAGGGTAATTATGCCGTTTCAGGCATTCATTTAATCTTGTGAAGTAGTCGGCGCATACTCTCATTTTATTATTTTTTTCCTTACCTATACTGCTGGACTCGCCCATTGACTGTAATTTATTTTTTCTATAACGCCTAATCTTTTTAGACGTTCCAACTCATTGTCTATGTATTCTAGTACGGCGAATGGTCCCGATAGCTTAGGTTGAAACACTGGAGGTACCTTTTTTTTAACTTAAGCTTTGATTTAACCTTAGAACAAAATCTTAGGTCTTCAGAAAAAATATCTGGAAACCTTTCCTTTAAATCCCGTTTCAAATTTTCTGTGTAATCCAACAAAATTGTTACAAAATGTGTTGATAGAAATGTTGAATAAATCAAACTCCTCCATTTAATCAGTACCGAAGAGATTCTGCGTTTGCTGCATGACAGGTTATTAATTTTTTTTTCCTGCAAAACCAACGTTTGAATAAATTTAACCGCGAAATTCAAGTTTTCTGCCTGAATATGCCTTTGACATTTTTTTTTTTTAGATCTGCATAATGCCGGTATACCAATTTTGTTCAATGTATCCACATTAATAATTGTCAGGTCTACACCTGTGTCAATTTGCATTTATACTTTCGCGTCATTCAATCGGGCGTTTAAGAATTTTCTTTTTCCTGCAACTTTTCATCCATGGTATAACGAACTATATTTTCTGTTTTTCTTTTGACTTTTCTTTTACGAAAAGAACTTTTATGACCCTTATAACCATAACTGAAGCATTTTTATCTTTGAACTAGCAATATAGCCCGGCGTTGCTCAGGTGTAATGAAAGCTTTAAAACGAATTCATTGTTCTGGAGCTCAGACTCTTTGGACGTTGGCACGAAAGACTAAAAAGCAATAGTTGTTTCAAGTCAAAGCGAAACCGTAGACTGAAAGAAAAATAAATGGATTTAAGTCAAATTATGATTTCCGGTATCGATGTCAAGTAAGTTTTCCGTCGCAAACTGAATTTTGAAGGCTAAATAAGTCCTCTGAGTAATTGGTATCATGGCTGAAACTAAGAACTACAATTATACCTACCCGAAGCAAAAACCAAAATAAAAGGTCTGAAAACCTGATTTTGATCAAACCCGATAGGATATCGGGGTATCGATTTCCAATATCAAAGTCAAATAAGTTATCAAAGGATAAACTAACCTAAGTAATTCCATGAAAACTTATCGTACCCATCGGAAGTAAAATTGGAGAAAATGAGCCATATCGATAGCTGAATATCGGTTTTTGATCAGATTCGATAGAATATAGGGAGTATCGATTTCCGATATCGAGGAAAATGAGTCTTCTGAGAAGATCTACTAATGTTTGAGACTAAAAACTATAATTTTACCAAGTTAGAGCAAATAAAAGGGCTGAAATCCTGATCTTGATCAGACCTGATTGGATATCGGTCTATTGATTTCCGATATCGGGGAGAAATCGGAAAAAATAAGTAGCCCATGACCTGCCCTTAGAATCGGATAAAAATTGTGGATTTGCATAAAGGACACACACACACACACACACACACACACACACACACACACACACACACACACACATCTTGCCTTTTATATATATAGATGGACAATCCTTGTATAGATGTAACTGACCACAACCGTTGCATGGATTTATTTTAACTTTCCTACTTTGTGGTTTTACTTTTCGGATATATATGTTCCGTTGTTCAATATTTGCCGTATCGTTTTTTAAGTTTATAATTCTGACATTCCCCAGTCAGTTTTTGTAGAGTTATTTCCTGGTCATGCTCCAAATTTTGTTAAGAGTCTCGCTTGTATGTCTGTTTCGCTTGGTGAGGTTAATTCTTCTACAAAAATTAAACACTTAAACATATCGGGGCTTAATTCATTCAGTCAGAACTTTTCACACTCATTCATAATACTTGCAAACGTTGTGTAGTCATCATCATCGTTTTTTTTTTATAAATTTAAGCAACGCCATCGCATGTTGAATAAAAAATTATTTTCTCCAGAAATTTTAGACAATATCTGGATAGTTTCTGCAAACGTAATTTCTCCAGGTTGTTTTAGTAGAATATAGTTTCTTTATTTTTCGTGTTCAGAATCACCAAACTTACTTAATAGTAAACGAATTTTCTTATCGTCCGTCCAGTTATAGCAGTCTTTAAGAAATATCTTCTCAAACTTGCGATAGTAAGCATAAAATGTAACCTCTACTTCAGGTTTATATGTAAAAGTTCCAATTGATTTAAACACAGCATCCTGTGAAAATGTATTTGGTTTATCTGGGCTCGTTTCTTTTATGAGAAAATTTCCATCAGTATAGCAAGCTGTTTTTCTTGCTGTTTTTGTGCTAATTCTTGTTTAAAAATGTTTTTGTGTTAATTCTCGTTGTTTGAAAAATTCAAGGAAGTATTTCTGAAAGTTCTCCATTTTTAAATTTCCTGTTGTTCCTGATTATTTTGAAATTGTTTTCAAACTGTTCGTTTGCATCAGTAAGTATGTAAGAATGTTTTTGGGCAAAACTGTTATCCGAGTTTCCGACGCCAGATCTGTTATAAAAGATTTGTTTGTTTGAAATCTACATAGCCAAATCTGTTCGTTACAGACAGATTTGTTTGTTGAAAATCCACGTCGACACTATCATATCGCTGAGGAGGCAGTACGATACCAGATGAGGTGTGCTGAAGTATCTACAGCACAATATACGTGCTAATGGATATTAAGTACGAACAAGACTAACACTGATGAGAAAGAAAAAAAAATAGAAAGAGAGGAGAAGTTAAGTTGTTAGTGTCGCAAAGAGCACAGTCCGATAATCATCGTTAATGATATACTGAATTCCTAACTGCTATTAATCTTTATTTATATTGCTATTTCGGTCCACAGACCATTCCAGATTTGAGAGCTCTAGAGGGGTGTCAACTACTTTACAACACTATCTATCTATCTATCTATCTATCTATCTATCTATCTATCTAATTCTATTCATATCTATCTATCTATCTATCTATCTATCTATTCTATTCATATCTATCTATCTATCTATTTAATTCATTCATATCTATCTAATTCTATTCATCTATCTATCTATCTATCTATCTAATTCATTCATCTATCTATCTATCTATTCTATTCATATCTATCTATCTATCTATCTAATTCTATTCATCTATCTATCTATCTAATTCTATTCATATCTATCTATCTATCTATCTATCTAATTCTATTCATATCTATCTATCTATCTAATTCTATCTATCTATCTATCTATCTATCTATCTATCTATCTAATTCTATTCATGTCTATCTATCTATCTAATTCCTTCCTTATCTATCTATCTATCTATCTAATTCTATCTATCTATCTATCTATCATTCATTCATATCTATCTATCTATCTATCTATCTATCTATCTATCTAATTCATTCATCTATCTATCTATCTATCTATCTATCTATCTAATTCATTCATCTATCTATCATTCATTCATATCTATCTAATTCTATTCATATCTATCTATCTATCTATCTAATTCTATCTATCTATCTATCTATCTATCTATCATTCATTCATATCTATCCTATCTATCTAATTCTATTCCATCTATCTATCTATCTAATTCATTCATATCTATCTATCTATTTATGTATCTATCTATCTATCTAATTCTATGTATCTATCTATCTATCAATTCATTCATATCTATCTATCTATCTATCTAATTCTATTCATATCTATCTATCTATCTAATTCTATCTATCTATCTATCTAATTCATTCACCTATCTATCTATCTAATTCTATTCATCTATCTATCTATCTATCTATCTATCTATCTATCTATCTATCTATCTATCTATCTAATTCTATTCATATCTATCTATCTATCTAATTCTATTCATATCTATCTATCTATCTATCTATCTATCCATTCATTCATATCTATCTATCTATCTATCTAATTCTATTCATATCTATCTATCTATCTATCTATCTAATTATATTACTTATCTATCTATCTATCTATCTAATTCTATTCATATCTATCTATCTATCTATCTATCTATCTATCTATCTATCTATCTATCTATCTATCTATCTATGATGAAATTCAAAGGAAGAAAAACGGAAACAATAATAATGAGGAATGTTTTAAACAAGAAAGCGGTAAAAGCATGACAACAAAGACATGCTGTGGTGTGTACTTACGTAAATTTCAGATGAGAAAGAGACAATAAGTGTAAAAGGTGTACTAGTGGTAGTAAGTAGTAGAACTACAGGGTGACTGAAAAGAGATTCCCTATTTTGAAATACTTAGTAACTATAATTGTATATAGGGAATGGATATGATATATGAGAGGAAAACATGAGGTTTTATTTAAAATTCGATATGAGCATCAGATTTCGCAGCCAGCTTATCGAGCCGCCCAGGAATCGCGTCAACTGATTTCATCAGGAACTCTTGTTATGGCAGACATAACTTCACATTCGTCCTTCGAGTTCTTAAAGTCTTTACTTGATATAGTAGAGTAGACTTGTTCCTTTAATCAACACCAAAGAAAAAAGTCACAAGGTGTTTAAGTCAGGACTCCTGGCTGGCCACTCATACATAGGCAGTTACTTTTTCTATTGTGTGGCCACATGTGTTGTTGAGTGCTACTGTAAAAATCTGACGAAATGTGCAGACGAAAACCAGAAGACAAAAAAAGGGGTGGGGGGAAATAATTTCAAAGACGTGTAAAAAGAGAAAATATGGTTTATTAAATTAATAATTACTTAAACAAACTGTATTTTTGTTTGCTGATAAAATGAAACCCCAGAAACTGAGAAAGACAAAAATAAATAAGTAAGGATAAATATATAAAAGTAAAACCCCTCAAAAGTATAAAACAAAACCAAAAAACAAATCCACAAAAACAAACCCCACCTCAAAAACGAAACGAAAAGAAACAACAAAACAATATAAAAATAAAACAAAAGACGCCAAAACAAATCTAAAGAAAACTCCCCCCCCACAAAAAAACAAAAAACAAAACAAAACAGAAAAAGAACAAAACAATTAATTAGAATAAAAAACGCGTTTTCCTTTGTTGACTGACAAAAATAAATAAATAAATATGAATGAAAAAATAAAATAAAATAAAAAATCATGCGAATAACATGAGAGTCTTTTGTTGTGTGTTGGGAAAAGTCAGGTTTGTTTTTGTGCAAAAATGTGAAATCCCCCCCCAACCCCCCCCCCCAAAATGTCATACTTTTTTTCTTAAATTATTTATTGTATACATAATTTTTACTTTTTTTTTTATTCTAACTCTTTGTTAATTTATTTTTTAGACCAGTAACGCATATATCGTGATGATAGAGAGTCTCTATGTATAATGTTTCGACTGTTCCCTGTTAGTGTTCTGTTAACTTAATGCTGCACACACGAATTTAAACGTAGCTGAATATTGCAACAGACCGTGTATATGTGCGCGTATTTTGCATTAAAAAAAGCGACTGTCAGTTAGAGTCACACGTTTTTGCACGTTTTCTGTCAAAAAATAAATAAATAAGCAAAAATAAATAAATAAGTAAAATAAAAAAATTACAAAGAAAGATAGAAAGAAATAAAATAAAAATGACAAAACAGCACTAATCACACGTGCAAATGAATACTTGCGAATTTCAGCTTTTAAAAATGAATGAATTAGCAAGGGGGCGTGTGTACTATTGCAATGGGTTCAAAATGGTCAAACAGTGCGAGGGTCACGAGCTTAAAATTAAAACTGAGTCCACGAAAGATAAGGGGAGGAGGAGGAGGAGGAGGAGGAAATGGGGTGAAAGATAAAAAGCGGCCCCGGCAACGTGTGAAGAGTTGCAGTTTCGGGTTTACAATAATAATAATAATAATAATAATAATAATAATAATAAGAAGAAGAAGAAGAAATTGACAAGATAAAAGAAAAAAGAAAAAAGGTGTGTTGGGGTGAGATGTAAAGAAAGATGAAGACGATAAAAGTCATAGACGTTTTAGCGTAGATTAGTTTTTTGGTTCAAGGCAACAAGTTTGGGGCACTCAGTGCGGATCTATCTATCAGTTTGCTCACTGGATGGTGATTGGTTTGCGTTGACCGAGAGCAAAGCAGTTAAGTTGACGATTAGAAATGGCGGTTGAGGAGATGATAAAAAGATTATAGATATATAGAGATAGTTAGATAGATAATGTAATGAACCAATAGATAGATAGATAGATAGATAGATAGATAGATAGATAGATAGATAGATAGGTAACAAATTGAAATAGACAGACAGACAGGCCAAAGAAGAAGGAAAACTTAGAAGCAGTATAAATAAAGGAGATGAATAACAATTATGAAGTGTAAGTTAAAATTATAATTAAAGATTCATTGGATAACTTAAGTTAATAAATATATTGACTTATAAGATCATTAATAATTAATTAATCAGTTAAGATTAATTATTTATAGACACATGAAAACCTAAAGAAGAATCTGCAATGTTATCAGTCATAATCTGGCATATCAGATTCAGTCGCTTGCTACCGCCGTAACTTGCACCTTTTCTAGAAACATTTTCATGGTAATTGTCTGATGACCTCTCTTCTTTGGTACATTGACTTTACGATTTTAATCCCTGTACCAGGGTCCAGATTGCTAGATAGGTCTCGTCATTTTGCAGTTGAAATGGCTAGAACCGTAAGTTATATGCTAATAGTTCCTTCTATCGCACTTCTCACTTGTGGAATTCCATTACGGCTTCTTTCTTTCTAGTCAACTTTGACGCTCAAAAGTTTAAATGCAATACCATTCGTTATCTTCTGTTTTCCTAATTCCTTTGTTTGTTCTTTTATTGTTCTTTCTCCTTAATAATTCTTTTCTTTTCTTTTTTTACATTCTTTCACACTTAGTAACCCTTTTGTGTCTTAGTGGTATAGTCTTACTTGAGCGTGAAATTATTTTATTTTAAAAAACAACTCCTTATTAATTTGATATTATTAATTTTTGTATGTTATTGTTGTTATCTGCATTTGTAACTTAAGTAGTTTATCTGTGGTTGAAACGAAAGGTTTTTAAAATGCTCATTAAATCTCTGTCTCTTAACAAAAGACTGAATTAAGTTAAGCCGTAGCGTTTTTTGTGCGTTCGTGTTCAAATTTCACTTTTAGGTTAAGTTTTTTTACGCGACTTTCACCACCTGGTATTTAAAATTTACATTGCAATTTATTGAATTTCATAAAAATACGATTTGGAATGAAAAATAAAGAAAAAAGTCATAAACAATAAACAACTACCCGTAAAACAAAATTAAATACATATTGATCGAAAATTTACAATGCGATTGTTTTGATTTTTTTAAAAAAATTTACTAAAAAAACAAAAAACAAAAAAAAAATGGGACTGCTAATTAAAAACAATGCATTTTTTTGAAAGTTTTTCTTTTTTTGCTTATTTTTTTTTAAAGATATATCTTTCTTTTAGTGTCAGTCAGTTAGTTAAATGCCATACGTGATACACGCTTGGGCGATCATGTCTCGAAAGAGACATGACTGACTGGTCAGAAGATTATCCCGCAGTAGGTTGCCATAGCTTTCTGCGGTAGACTGGTTGCCAACCAAGGCTATATAGAACCCACTTTGTCCTGTTATTTGTCCCATAGCTGGAGGGAAGAGACGGATTAATACCTTTCCCAAGGGTATTTGATTTGCGCGTATATGATTGCAACAATCAACTGGAATAAACTAAAAAAGTCAAATAACCGTTGATTGCAACGAATTCATTCAAGTGTAATAAACTAAAAAGTCAAATAACCTAATTATTTTCTAATTTTGTGGAGATTTTTTCCTTTCTTATTAATTTTCCGTTATAAACAAAATATTCGGAGTGATATTTACTTTTTGTTTTTTATCGTTATTGTTTTGAAAATGCACAGATTAAGTAAAAAACGGAACAGGTTTCTTTCGACTTTTTCGTTTCGCCCCAACGCGCACATTCCTGGTTTCGTTTCGTTTTCATTTTCTAATCAGTATAAAAGCAGAGCGTGGCATAAAACAGTTGACACGGAAAGTAGCAGTCCTGGGCCATAGTAGCAGTAGTGTACAGAAAAAGAAATCATATTTATACGTATATACTTTATCCTAAATTTAATATATCTTTATATATATACATATTTATACATAAATGCACGCATCCAGTATCATAGTTTGTGTTTATTGAAAAATAAAACCATAAACAAGAATTAAAAAACTAAAAAAAAACAAACAAAACAAAACGAAAAAAACAAAACAATTTTACTTTTATTTCCCAGTCGGTCTCTCTTGAAATAGGATTTAAAATCAGTATCACTGTGAATTTGTGAATATTATTTACCATCACTGGAGTTGACTGTTAGCTTGGAAAAAAAAAGCAAAACAAAACAAAACTACACAGCGTGATAATGGTGAGTGCTTGATTTTTTTTTTTTTTTTTAGTATTATTATTTTTCATTTATGCCCCACCCCACTGATTAATAAAATGAATAAAATGAAATTTAGGGAGTGATATAATTTTCCGCAGAGACTACTAAAAAGAGAGATTCATCATATAACTGTCATGCCATCTCCCAGACACCCAGTTCAATGTTGTTATTGTTTTTTTTGTTTTGTTTTATTTTTTGTTGCTAGAATTTTTAGCAGTAAATGTTTTTCTGCCCCCCCCCCCCAACAATCATGCTCTTTTGTGATATGAAGTGAATGTAGGTTGTTAGAGTATATTTATATGCCAGCAAGACTCTCCCACTTTCAAACAATAACGGATCATTTTGATAGAGAAAACATTAGCCCTGGGCTATCCCCTTTTTTAAAAAAAATTTTTTTTTATTTCTTGATCTGTCTCCTCGCTTTTAATTGAAGTTTGTTTAATTGACGATATGTTTCGGACAGATGGCGTGATTATTATTATTTTTTTTATGCCTTTTTATAATAACGGATTGAATCTCTATTTTTAAAATCATTCACAAAAATCATTTCCACTTTGATTGAATTTGTTGTATCTTATTTCAGGTGCATTGTTAAGCTAAAAGCACAACTGTAATTGTCAGTGTGTAGCCACACCCTTTTTCTTTTACTAACATTCTGCTGAACAGTAAATAAATAAATACCGATAACATGAGGAATTTGATCGAGGATTTTCTTGGTTTCTGAACCACAAACTTTTTTTTTATTTAAACCGTAAAAAAAAGTACCGCCTTTTTTTTCTTTTTTTTTTTTTTTCAGATAAACGGATTTTTAAAATAAAACTTCTGAAATTGATTTTTTTCTACTCTAAAAATAATTTAATTAACAAATCGACGTGGCTGTTTAGTGTTTATTTAAATTAAAATTAAACAGTGTTTAGCCCGTGAATCGATGTTAATAACAAAGATGTTTTTACTTGATTTTACTAAAAAAAAGAAAAGCCAACCCTAAATAAATAGGCAGTTAAAAAACAAAATGATTTGTTAATGATAAATAAATACTGATTTCATTGTTTATTTCTGGTTATCAGAAATTGGCTTGAATGAATCGTATTTGTTTGTCTTCTTGTAAACAAAAAGAATGTGCTGTTAAAAGTTTTTAACAACCTTTTTTTTTTTTTTTTTATAGTATCAGGTGACTTGCAACGATGAAGAAGTGCGTTGACGAATCTAACATTCGAGATCAATTAACTTTTGATTGCATTAAAAATAAATAAATATTTTTCTTTTTGTAGACAATCAGTGGATATTGGTCAGTGATTCATACATGCAATATTAAATTTTTGACATTTTGTTTTGTTGCTTTAAAGTTGAAACAAAATTAAAAATCTGTTTTATACTCGTTTTATTTCATTTACATCATAAATATTTTAAAAGTTAAAAAAAAAAACAATGCATATCTTCTTTGTGACTTTGTCGATTTAAAACATTAATTCCAAACATTTACATAACTCCTGTCCAGTGTATTACTGAATTTCCTGACAGTGAAAAAACACAATTATTGTGGTTGATAAACTTAGTTAGAATTTGTCAAATTTAAAAAGAATCATACACACAAATTAGCGTACAACGGCGTACATTACGATTTTTATTATTCATTTTAAAATTATTTATTTTTCCAGATATTAATTAACTGATATTGAATTAAATTGTAGTCACTTTTTTTTGGATAAAGCAAGATTTCATTTCCTCCTTGCAAGTAAGCAAATCTCAAATATGTAACAACATATTTTCATAAATTCACCAAGGTTTATTTTTTAATTCTCCTACTCCCAAAGCTTTTGTTGTCTTCCTTTCTACTCTATACACAGACATTTGTTTGTTATTTGCAAAATCAGTTGACGTATTTCGCTTACACATGCACCCCCTCTTTTAAAGGAGTCTTAGCTGATGATGGCAGAAATGATCTCCTGAAACCTCGTTAATTATTAGAGAAGTGTTTTTTTTTGTTTTGTTTTCGCTTCTAATTTAGAATACTGAAAATACCATACGTACTCATTGCAAAAATGTTTCTTTCTTTGTGTGTAGTAATTTTTTTTTGTAAAGCCGTAGAGCCTTAATTCTGCATTTCATGAAAGAGAAGAGAGGAGAGTGGAAAACTATACCCCCCCCCCCAAAAAAAAAACTATTTGGAAAAAAAACAAAAACAAACAAACCATGTAGCAGTTGATTTGTCCACTTTTCTTCAGTAAGGGGAAAATTACACGTGATCAGAGCTTTTCCTGATTAATTCTGCATATAATTTTAAAATGATAAAAATTAAGTTTTTTTTTTGTTATGCGCTATTTATGACAGATTGCTCGAGATATGAAACGTAGTAAAAATGTGTGAAATGATTAATGAATGTATAGCAATTTTGCGCAATTATAAAGTAATACATTTTTTATTCTCAAATGGATTGACCCAACACATTTTAAATTTAATCTTAAAATAATTAATTACTTTTTTAATTTTCATGCCTGATGTATTTAATTTCTCCATTTTTTAAAAATAATTTCTTTTTATTTTTTGAAAATAAATTGTCCTACTTTTTAATTTATTTGAAATCACAAGGAAGGCTTTTTTTTCATTATAAATTTTTGTTTTATTATTTAATTTATTCATTTGACAGTGAAAAAGACTAAAAATGGTAAATAAAAAGTTTAAGAAAAAAATGTATCGGATTGTCTATTTATTTATTTATATTTTACGCAGAAAACCTTGTCTTTTTTAAAAAGTTTAAGCATTTTTAATTGGCAGTTCTTGAAATAAAAAGAATCGCAGACTTTCTTCTTTAGTGTTAACACTAAAGAAGAAAGTAATGTTGAGTCTTTGACTTTCTGAGTGAGTGAAGGAGTGTAAAAAAAACGAACTAACGTTTTTTGAGATTATTTTGCTGCCGATCATAAACTGACATTTATTCAATTGCATTTAAAAATGTTAAAAAGAAAATCTCTTACACACATACGAAGAGGTGCTGAAAAGTTCTGACAGTAGAAAATGTAGCTTTAATGTTTTTTTTTTTTTTTAGACCGGAAGAATTACTTGGTCGGGTCAAGAACTTTTCAGCACCCTACATTTAATTTTAATGTTAAGTTATAGTTATGGAATGTGTTGTTGCCGAATTTTATTGTTTCCTGTTGATTACATACTCAACAATAGTTGTGTAATTATTTTTCAGTGCACCCTCTTTTATTTTAAAATTCAAATTGTCAAGTTGCAGAAAAGACGAGTTTTTTGTTTTTTTTACCGTATCTAATATAGCGAATATATATATATATATATATATATATATATTTGTTTTTAAATTTCAATCTTTTTTAAATTTTAAATCTGAAAGCATTTTTAGAAAATAGGCGAAAAATTATTTTATGTACTGTAGTGTAGAGAGTGTAAAAACGTTTTCTTCCTTTCACATCACAAAGTTTCATGGAAAGAGGATTTCAATCAAACAAATTAAGATTTTTTTTTTTGTAACAAAAAAATTAATTTCAAAATGAGATTTCAAGTGGCCATTACCGAGGAAACATTTGAAACATTGACAGTTTCTTTCTTTTTTTTTTTGTGGTTTAAATATGGTTTCTTGAAAGTTTTTTTTATTTTTTATCAGTTTCAAACTTGCGGTTTGAACTTTCGACTTGTAACATGTGCCAAACTTCTAAAAAATTTCTGAAGCGCCTTCTTTCTTCTCTTGTTGTGAATTAACAGGAATTTGGGGGCGAAAGTAAATTATTTAAAAAAATCTTTCTTTGGCATTTTTATTGTCTTTAAGTTCTAAATTTGTTTTTGTACTAAGAAACGTGACATCATGTCTTCAAATAAAACAAAATCAAGTTTAAGATTCAGTTAAAAAAATAAAATTTTCTATGGAGTTTTTTGTTTTCAATCTTTATGAAAATAAAATTAGCTTTTATTTTGTAATTTTGAGAACTTGTTTATTTTATGAGAGAGAAAATATAAGTGTTTTGAAGTGGAAAGAAGCAATGTGGCTTTAAAATTTAAAAGTGAGTGTCCGATTGTTGAAATTCAAATCTAGACCCGGATTTTGTGTTCGACATTGCATCGAATGTTCATTTTTTTTTTCATGTTCCGCAAAACTAAACTGTGACATTTTTGTCCGTCTTGATGTCTCTTCCCCAATCTTCATACACTTCCACGCTTTTAAATGTTATTTAATTTGTATTTTGAGAATTTACCTTCAATTTTTATTTTCATAGAATTTTAAACATTTATTATTGCTGCTAATGATTTGATTTGATTTTTTTTTTTAATTTACAAAAATGATATTGAAATAAATGACTTTTTAAAAAATTCTTAACCAGTTATGGGTATGGACTGTGGAGTGTGGATCGATTTCGTATTATTTTGATTTTTGAAATTGTGTTCTTAGTTCTTATGACCAATTTTCTTGTAGATAGGATTGGATTGGAATCATGGACTTTTCACTTTTCTTTTATTGAAAGTAAAAGAAATTTTGTTTCATAATTGTATTTTTTGTGTGGAGGTTGTTTTATTTGCAGAGAAATATTTTGCAAAAATTAAAAAAAAATATTAACAGTAGGTGTATAAAATTAAATTTCATTAGCCACTTGTACACAATCATTATTTCTGTCCTAACAATTAATAAAAAAATTCAAATTATCAATATTTTTTTATCAGTCACAATAAATAATAATAATAATAATCTTTTTCTTTTTTATTGTTGAATAATTTTTAATTTTATAAATGGTACAAAAATGGTCGTAAGGTGTATTTTTTTTAAATTAAAAACATGATCAGTGAGTCGTGTATTTAAGTTTTCAATAGTCAGAAAAAAATGAAGTCGTTGTTGAACTGTGTTCCATTGTCAATGTAAAAACTTACAAAAAACTGTTCTATTGTCAATGTAAACTTAAAAAAAAAATACCGTGGAGGGTTATTGGCATAGTTTACATTGTTTTATTAATATGATGAGTATGTTACAACAAAAAAGTTACAAGTTACAAACGATGTTGTTTGTCGCACAGCTGACTGCATTGAAAGCACTTGTTTAGTTTTCTCGTCAGTGGATAAATGAAAAATAACTTGGCCATAACGAATGAAAAAGAGCTTCTTTCATTGTGTAAGTCTAAGGAGGAAATAAAAAGATCTTAATCTTCTTAAGGAATAATTTATGATTTTTCACATTCATTGAAATACATTTTCGAAATTTGAATAATCACTTTGTTGAAGCCTTATTTTATTTCCAGACACGCGCACTCTTGTCATTTTCTGTAAGTTTTTTCTTTTATTGCAAATTAAAAATGGCCTCAAATGAGTGTTTCACGAAGCACTTTTAAGTTAAAGTCAGTTAAGTGCCATACGTGATGCACGCTTGGGCGATCATGTCTCGATAAAGAGACATGACTGACTGTGCAGAAGATTTTCCCGCAGTAGGTTGCCGTTACTTTCTGCAGTAGACTGGTTGCCAACCAAGGCTATTGAACCCAATCTGTCTTGCTATTTAACCCATAGCTGGAGGGATAGGAAACGGATTAATACCTTTTCTAAGAGTATTTAGTGCGTAAGTGATGCAACGAATTCAAGTGGAATTCGAACTTGGTCATTTACATTTTCTTTCACTCCCAGTAGTCTTAGTGACATTAATACCTTGCTTGGGGTGAATTACTAAAAGAAAAGTTGCATCCACTCCAGCTATTACAACATCATTTAGAGTATGACTTGTATCTGGAAAAAAATAATTATTTTCAAAATATTAAATTTAATATTCACTCGCAAAAAAAAAAAAGAATTATTCTTTAAATTTAAAATTGTTTCAGCTTCAAATAACTCAAAAAAGTGTTAAGATGTAAAAACCCCAAAAATAATTTTGATGATTCATAATTGGACCCTAGCATTTCAAGGAAATTTTTTAAACCAACCAAAACTATCAGATTTAACATTGAAAATGCAATGTTTTTTTTTTTGAATTACAAATATTGAATTTACTTATTTTAACAAGAAACTATTACACTATATTTCAAAAAACAAAAATCATAGATAATCGAAATCTAGTGGGCACAAGCCTGTGTTTACATATGGGGTTTCTTTTTAGGGTCAAATTCTGTCTGCTAGCATTTTAAGTGGTTCAGAAATAACCAGGTCCCCAGCATGCAGGAACAACCTGCATTAGATTAGAAATAATAACATTTATTCTGACCTTTATGGAAAAGTTCTGTCAGTAAATATTAATAAATATTCACATAGTCGCTTTTTCATTTTTCTTTTCATGACCCTTGACATTTTGACAAAATGATTTTTTTTCCAGGGAAATATGGCAAAATTTGGGGTGTATCAAGGATATTTGTTTGTTCTCTTATCTTCTCAGAGTTAATGGAGAAAATCGATATATAGGTAAACTGGACAGATATATATATATATATAGAGAGAGAGAGACACACGCACATACATGAGTTGAATATATAGATTGAAATCCAACAAGATAAATAGGATAAGGATAAGTAAAGAACAGGTAGGAAAAAGTGTTTTTAATCTAACATTTCATTTCGACAAGCTTCTTCAGAGATTTAAGACAAATTCGTCTTAACAAATTTCTGAAGAAGCTTATTAAGTGAAACACACTTTTTCCTATCTGTTCTTTACTTATTTTATTCTTTTTATATATATATATATATATATATATATATATAGTACAAATCACTCATTCCGTAATGAATTAGAGCACTCTGGCTATTGGGCATATATAATGATAATGTATATGCTAAAAATTCTGCCTTATTCTACCGAGTGCCTATAGCCCAGTGGTAGAATCGCCGACTGACGCCAATTCGGTTGGGTTTCAATCCTGGGTTAAAAGCAATCGGAGTCTAACCGTACTGATGAGCTGTGATACAGCGAAACAGATCTGTCTTCAAATGTAAAATAACAAAGATTAAAATTGCAATGTTCAAAACATCAATTTAAAACAGGGCTCCATATAAAAATAGAGCAATAAATATTCATTATTTAACTTTTACATTAGAACATCTAAATAACTACATGTTCCAATGTAAAAATTAAATAATATATACAGAGTGTAGTCAAAATTAATGGAAACACCTTGTACCTTAATAGCATAATTTGGAAAATTTCATTAAACTGCCAAAAGCTTGTCTATTTTTATGTTTGTTGATTTATTATTAGTAGTACTTCATTTTTTTGCTAAAATTGTTGTTTTCTTTGTACAGATATTATTTAAATAAGTTTATTAAAATCAACAGTCAGGACTATTTAAGAATTTTAAGTGATCAATTTCATTCTATGGTTCAGGAGGGAAATGCCATCTTTCAGGATGATAATGCACCTATTTACACTGCTAAAGTTGTAGCTGAGTGGTATGAGGAAGATTCTAGTGAAGTAGAACATCTGGCCACCACAGTCCCCAGATCTGATATCATTGAACATTTATGTTTCACTTGGGATAAACAAGTGAGGAGTCGATATCCTCCACCATCATCATTGAAAGAACTGGAGACTGTTTTAGCTGAAGAATGGAAAAAAATTCCTTTGGAAACAATTCAAACTTTGTATGAGTCGATCCCACACAGAATTATTGAAATAAATTTTCTTGAAATTTCAAGGTTTTTCCATTATTTTATCCACATCATGTATATATACAGGGTGTATCAAAAATACTTTTACAGATTTGGTGGAGGGGAGTGATTTCCTTACACCAAAGCAAGAACAAAAGTTTATATAGATGTACTTTCTTATAAATAGGAGCCTTCTTTAATTTATATATATTATATATTAAAGGATAATATAATATTCTACATGAAATGTCCTTTGATGGTTTTTATGGAGATTTTTTGAATTCCAGTGGTTGGTTCTGCTCTACTTTTTTATGTTTTAAGCCAATTCAGGAACACAGGAATATTGCAGGGTTACCATAAAGTCCACTTGCCTTGTGGGGATCTAAATTCGCATGTCAAAGATATTCTAGCAAAAGCTATAATATTCTTAGCTGACAGAGCTACATCTCTCATAAGTAAAGAATAGGTAGGAAAAAGTGTCTTTCTTTTTTTATTTTTTATTTTAATTAAAAAGAATTATCAAGTCTTTCAAATATTTTATTGCAGGTGTCATAATGGTTGTCTGTATGGAAAATGGGACTGACGAAACTGATTTTAAATTATACCTGTAGCAGTTTGTCTTCATTTCATGCTAATGACTTCAAAAAAATGCACGTATTCAGTTATTGTTGTTGGTCAGGGGTTACTTCCTGACTCCTGCTGGATTCATCCCTGTTCAGGAATTTCCAAACAGATGGATTGGAAGGGTTGGGTTATTGTATTGGCCTCCACATTTGCCAGATTTGACTCCATTAGATTTTTTTATGGAGACATGTGAAAACAATTGTGTATGCAACCAAACCTAATTCATTAGAAGATTTGAAAGCTAAAATAACTAAAGTGATTTCAGGCATTACTGTAAATCAGTTGGCATATGTTTTCTGTGAACTGCAAAATTGTATTACCCTTTGTATTGCTAATGATGGAGGACATGTGAAAACTTAAATAAATTTTCAATAAAACCTTAAAAAATATGGATTTACTTCTTTCTAATCCTTTTTACAAATTATTTCTATCGCAAATTTTTAAAGTGGACATGAAATCTATGGACACCGTGTATATATAGGATTAATATAGAGAAGTTTGTCACAACTGAGCAGAGTTATGCTGACTTTTAAGTTTCATGAAGACACCATTATGATGTCCTCACTCCTCAGTAAGCCCTGAAAAGTGGAAATGGAAAGACTATATTGAATCCATTGCTTGGGTCACTGTGTTGTGTGAGACAATTTTTTTCTCCAGAATCTATCTTCTATATCTGTAAATCTACCATTTGTCCATGCTTAGAATTATACTGCCACATAGGGTCTAGTTCTCCTGTTACTTATTTCGAGCTCCTTGACAAGATGCAAAGAAAAATCAGCAATATTAATAGTCCTGATCTGGCAAGTTGGTTTCAGTTACTTTCCCACTGCTATAAGGTTGCTTCTTTGTGTTTTTTCTATAAATACTTTCATGGTGATTGTTTAGATGAGCTCTTCAAGATGATACCTAGTTTTTTAATTTAGACACAGTGCTAAACTGGTGTAGAGATCTCATCAATTTACAGTTGAGTTGGTTAGATGCAGCCATCAATTCTATGCTAACAATTGCTTTTTTCACATTTCTTGCTTGTGGAACTCTCTTCCAGCCAACTTTAATCTGCAAAAACTTAAAATCAATGTCAATCGCTATCTACTGTTCTGGTTACTCTTTTCTCTTCTTGTTCATTATTAATGCTTTTGTTTCTAATTCTTACACACGCTGTAACCTCTTGTGTCTTAGTGATTTTATTGCCTTGCATGGGGTGATACAGATTTCAAAATAAAAAGTCTGATTTAGCACCCTTGTGCATTTTAAAAAAAGTGCACAAGGGTACTACTAAGACCAAAGAAAGACTAAGACCACTACTAAGACCAAAGAAAATGTCCATGACAGAAGTCACCTCTAAGCTAAAGCCGATGTAAACATAGTCTTGCCAGCTCATTCCACATATATACTGCTGTGTTATCAAAAGGTAGAATAAAATTAAAAACAGGAAAAAAAACAATCATTAATGCATGCAAACAAGATTTTTATCATTTCATGCAATGGAAAGACTTAAAAAAATGAAGAAAACTAAAACCCCTAAAAAATATATACTTCAGTCAGTAAAGTGCCATACAAGATACACACTTGGGCAAACATGTCTTGAAAGATCCTGAACAAGCATCTCATCTCCAGTGACATTCTCACCCACGTGACACAAATGATCCTGAACAGGCATCTCATCTCCAGTCACATTCTCACCCACGTGACACAAATGATCCTGAACAGGTATCTCATCTCCAGTCACGTTCTCACCCATGTGACACAAATGATCCTGAACAGGCGTCTCATCTCCAGTCATGTTCTCACCCACATGACACAAATGATTCTGAACAGGCATCTCATTCCCAGTCACATTCTCACCCATGTGACACAAATGATCCTGAACAGGCATATCCTCTCCTGTCATATTCTCACCCATGTAACAGAAATAACCCTGATCAGTCATTTTCTCACCCATTTGTTGTGACTTTCCTTTGTCCTACAATTATTTGCATTGCAACTGCTTGAATGAACTTTGTTCTGGTGCCTACACTACATGGATTTTGAGAGTGATACAAGATTGGTAACTAGGTCTCACTGTTGAACTAGCTGGATGCAACCATCATTTCTACTCTAACAGTTTTTTTTTTTTACACTTTCCACCAATTTTCCCTTCTATTTCTTTGCTTCCCTAATAACTGCAACCTTCAAAAATTTAAATGCAATGTCAATTGGCATTTTTTGTCGTCTTGAATACTGTTCTTTTTTTGTCATTTCCTCAATTCCCTGTTTTCAAATTTCTCTTTCATTTTCACTCCCTGTAACCTATTGCATCTTTGTGGTATTCTCACCTTGCTTGGGGTGAAATGATTAAAAAAAAAAGAAAAACACTACTATGACTTATAATACTAATACTACAAAGGAGATGTGCAGTGGATATCAACTTGGAACAAGAAATTGGAGAGCTAAGTTTGAATTCCAGTTGAATTAGTTGTATTCACTTACGCTTAAATACCCTTGGGAGAAGTATTCATTTCTTCCCTCCAGCTATGGATTAAATAACTGGACAGATTGGGTTCTATAGCCTTGGTTGGCAACCAGTCTACTGCAGAACGTAATGGCAACATACTGCAGGAAACTTTTCTGCCCAGTCAGTCTTTTCTCTTTCAAGACATGATCACCCAAGTGTATATCATGTATGACGCTTAACTGACTATTAAGAAGAGTACTACTACTACTAATAATAACCTAATGAGTTCACTTTGTGTGTCTGAGTTAGAGAGAGAAAACTTAAAGCAAATACTGCAGACAGTAGGATATGGACAAATCCCCTTCTCCCTGATCATCACAAAGGCAATAAGAAGCAATACATGATATGATGTTTATTCAAATACTTATATATATTTTTTTATAGAAGTGTTTAATTAACTATGATAGAAATGCTTCAGCTATAAATTAATTGACAAACGCAAATGTAAGGTACACATGTGAGCTAATAAAATAAAACTTATTTACATTGTTCAGACTGTTGTCCTCATCTTTGTTGCCATATTCACAACATTTCAGTCATTGTACACTGCGACCTTCTTCAGGTGATTAGAATTTTGAACTGAACTCTTTATTTCAATCACTGAGGTAGATTGTTCTTGTTCTCTGAGTTATGCTACATCTAGATGTCTTAGTTATCTCTCCTTAACTCTCTAAGTTCACCACTGCTGTAGCCAGGTATTGAACTCACAACTCTTTCGGTCAAGTCACTGGATCCAAGCAACGCTTTTATCCATTGGGCCATGTGTCCTCATCTCAGAAATATAGACAAAATAAAACTTACTTTTCTCCAAAGTGGATTTGACAAAGGTCAGCAAAAGCATTATTTTAATGTTTTTTTTTTATTCTTTTATACTTGTTTATTGTTAGTATTTTGATGTCACAAATTGATGTAGTCAATGGAAATTCTTTTCTTTTTTTTTTAATCATTTCACCCCAAGCAAGGTGGTACTACCACTGATGTGCAAGGGGCTATTAAAGTTTTAGACAGCGGGGGAGTGAAGACAAAGAACCAGCTACAGGGGGTGAAAGAGAAAAGGCAAGAGAAGGATGTGAACACGGGAGTGAAGACAGTTGTGAAGGTAGAGAGAAAGGGAAAGAACAAGCTACATGGAGCGATGTGGAAAGGGCTGGATTTAAGTGGGTAAGAGATGGGAATTGAGTTTGCATTTAAATTCTTGGAGGTTGTAGCCATCAGCTGTTCTTGGGTTAGTGTCAACAAGGCTCTGCACAACTCCAGAACTTTTGCAAGAATCTGTACAGTTGAAATGACAGAAGTTTTCTGGAAAATTGGTCACTCATTCAATCTTTTAGAAGATGTTCCAAGTGCACCTATTACTACAGGAATAACTTCAATAGTCATATTCCATAGCTTCTTTCTATTCCTTAGCCAGACCCTGGGCGTTTTCAGTCTTTTGTTAGTATTAGTAAGATGTGCGTTGTGGTGTGTCTACGGCTATATTGTGTTGAATGCACTGGTTCCCGTCCGATCACCAAAGTTAAGCAACATTGAGCCTGGTCGGTACTTAAATGGGTGACCATTTGGAAATACCAGGTGCTGTAAACGTAAGGACCAAGAATGCTCCACTGCTCCTCCAGGTTTGGGGGTTGGGTGCAGAGCTAACAACCCTGCCCTGTAAAAAACAGTTTGTTACAGAAAAAGCAACAAAAAAAGTTGCTGCCCTATGCACCATTGGGTGTGATGGATAAATGATGATGATGATAATGCGTTGTGGTGTAATGGATATTGGCTTGGAATGAGAAACTGGAAAATTAAATTCCAGCTAAGTTTGTTGTATTCATTCACATCCAAATACCTTTGGGGAAAGGTATTAATCCATCTCCCTTCCCTCCAGCTATGAGTCGAATAGCAGGACAGATTGAGTTCTAGAGCCTTGGTTGGCACCCAGTCTACCGCAGAAAGAAATGGAAATCTTTTGCTAGAAAATCTCTTGCCTAGTCAATCATGAATCAAGAGACATGACCAACCAAGTGTGCATCACATATGGCACTTAATTGACTGACTGAATATAATAGTTGGAAACAAATAAAGCTTCCACTGGGCATAAAATGGGGAATTGATTTTCTATTGTTATGAAGTTATAAACTGATCCCTCTAAAATTAGTTTAAATTAATATAATTGGAGACGAATACAATTAATGGTTCTGTTGGACCTAAAGTGGGGTATCTGTTTTCTATTATTATGAAGTAATAAACTGTTCCCCCATTAATTACTGCTTATTAATATAGTAATATAATATAATCCATCTCCTCCCCCTCCAGCTATGGGTTGAATAGCAGGACAGATTGGGTTCTATATCCTTGGTTAGTAACCGGTTTACTGCAGAAAGAAACAGTAACCTACTGTGGGAAAACCTTCTGCCTAGTCAGTCAGGGATTGAAAGAGACATGATCACCCAAGTGTGTATCAGGTATGGCACTTAACTGATTGTGTAGTAGTAATAATATTACTCTTCTTTTTCTCCTTAATATATTTTGACAATAAACTGCATCCAATAGCAAGGCCTCTGATCAGGAGATTAGAGGTTTTGAGGAGCATGGAACCACCTCTTAATTGCTGTTGTTCACAGGTTTACCCATCCAGTAGTAAGGTCTCTGATCAATAGATTGCAGGTTTTGAGGAGCATGGAACCAGCCCTTAATTGCTGTTGTTCCTAGGTCTACCATTCCGGCAGCTAGTTTTCTGATTGTGAGATTGGAGGTTTTGAGGAGCATGGAACCACCTCTTAATTGCTGTTGTTTCAGGTCTATCCTTCTGGCAGCAAGGTTTTGAAGAGCATGGAATCACATTTTAATTGCTGCTGTTTAAAGGTCTACCCTGACCTCGATGTGATAGCATTTTTTGTAGTCCTAGCTATGGGTGTAAAGTGAACCCCCAAACTAAAATTAACTACATTTTTATAATAAATTTACCAACAATACATTTTATGATCTACAAACTTCTTTATGTGACATGCCGTGTCCCTTCAAGACATAGTCGATCGTGGCCCTCCACATCTTCCTATCTGTTGTAGCTCTTAGTAAATTTGGTCTTTTTGTTATTTCCCACAAATCCTGTTCTGCCATCAATTTGCTCATGCCCATTAAGTATGTCCCATACTTCTGTCTCCTGTCTTTGTTTCCTTCTACCTTGTGAGTATCAGATTCTTTAAGCCCTCCTTCCTCACTACACATCCCAGAAATCTTAACTGCCTCTTCCTGATGTTAAGTAAAGTTTTCTTTTTGTTTTCATTGTCTCCAAAACCTTGTCATTGCTCGTGTGTTTAGTCCATGGTATCCTCAGCATCTTTCTGTAGAATCACATTTCTGTTACTTCAAGTCTCTTCTTCATCCCTGAAGAAATTGTCCAGTATTCACTGCCATACAGGTGGATAAGTATCATGTAACAGTTCAGTACTTTTTTTTTTTGTTTCCAACAAATTCTGTCTGGCCCTGTCTCTTTGTTTCTTTTCAATTTGGCCAGTGCATCTTTCACTTCAGAATATTTCTGGTCCATCAGTGTAAAGATTGTTGTTCTCTTTTGTCTCTGATATATTTGTCCCTTCACTGAAGTATTTTTCTTTCTCTAATATGAACATTCTGTCCTTAGATTTTATGCATCCTGTTGATGAGCATGTCTTTTGTTTTGTTAGTTTTCTTATTTTTTATGCATATCTTCTCTATTTATGATTCTCAATCTATTTCTGTACATTTTTCATTGAGCTATTCTTTAGCCTGTTAGCATTTGTTCCTTATTTCCTTGTGTAGTTTTCTGTATTCCATTCCATGTCTTGGCATTCTTTTCAGTTACCTTTTGTATCATTTTGAGAATCTCCTTTGTGATTCATTTGTTTTTCTTTCTATGTTCATGTTCTTTTGGGATGAGATCATTTGCTGATGTCAGTAAAGCTTTTCTTAGTGTATCCCATATCGAGTTTTCATTTCCATTTTCCTTTATATTGTCTTTTTACTGTCCAAGTAATTGTCCCTCAGGTTCAGGTAATTCAGGAGTCTCTTGTATTGCAATTTTGGTGCTACATTAGGCTTCTTCAGTTTTCATAGTTTCATTCTTAGTTTACATATAACGAGGATGTGGTTTATTTTGCATTAAACATTTGGATGGGTTTTGCAATGAACAACTGCATTTCTGAAATTCTTGCTGATAGTTATGTAGTCAATTTGGATTTTAGTTTTTCCTTCTGGGCTTCTCCGTGTTCATAATCATCTTGGATGTTCTTGGAACCAGATGTTGGCTATTATCTGGTCATTTGCCGTGCACCACTAGATACATTTTTCTTTATATTCGTCGTGGGTTCCTAGTCTGAACTTGCCAACTATTTCCCCTTCTCTCTCCTTGCTTACTTTGGCATTCAGGTCTCCATGATAATTACAATTTTTTGTGACTTACACTGAGCCTAGGTATTGTCTAGCATGGAGCAGAAAGATTCAATTTCATCTTCTGTATTTTTTGTTGTTGGTGCACACACTACTATAACAGAAATGTTGAAAGGCTTTCCTTTCAGTTTACAAGTTTCATCTTCTGTACTTTGTGTTGTTGGTGTGCACACTATTATAACAGAAATGTTGAAAGGCTTTCCTTTCAGTTTACAAGTTTCATCTTCTGTACTTTGTGTTGTTGGTGTGCACACTATTATAACAGAAATGTTGAAAGGCTTTCCTTTTGGTTTACAAGTTTACAAGAATTCTTTCAGATAACTGATAGTTTCCTAGAATGTTTTTCTTCCTGTCTTGATTCAGTATCAGTCCAATTCCTTTTTCGTTTTTTTCTCTGCATGCATATATAATCCTGTGGAATTCTATCCCATGTATGTTGTTTATGCTAACAGTCACTGGATGATGGTCAGGTGACAACCTGTTGCACATGTTGTTTTTTTCCTAGGCGAGTAGTTAATTTCCTTAGATTTAACCTCCTTCACACTGTTAGGTTTCATATTTTGATGGATTATTGCCATGATGTTTTTGTGATGAATTGTGGGGAGGTTTTAAATGTATTTATTGGAACCAATCATGAATGTTGCTGATAAAGTAAATGCATGACAGAAAAAAAACGCTGAGTTATGTATCCTACCCTGACTGTTAAAAAGACCTGCTTGGTAGCACTCAAATCAGTGCACAGGCAGTTCACATTTCACCAGTAACGTCTTGCTCAACTGACCTGACACAAGCTTCAATACTAGGTCTATTCATAACTATTTCTATCTTCCCGTTTGCTTTCCTTGCCCACAAAGAGATATTCCGTACTGATCATTTGTACCAGCAATACAGATAGTTTTATTTTAATATCTTGTTATCTTTTCTTTCTGCCAGGAATACTTTGTTGTTCTTGTTTGTTACTCTTGCAACCATATATGTTATATAACCGCTGTCAGAAGTGGGATTGATTGGGTAACATTTAGTAGCTAGTAGGTTATATCTTTTTACATGATCTTAGTTAAGACAACTCCAAGTAGCCATTTTTCTTCCACAATGACCTTGAAGATTAAGATCACCCACTCTAAATCTTAAATCAGGTCATTGAATTTGAGTAGAGAATTTCAGTTGAGTTGCTGAAGAAATGAGGCCATGCATAAAAAGAACTGAATGTTCTGAAGATCTCTTCAACTCTTCCCTTTTACCTTTGCAAAAAGTCTGGTAAGCTTAAAATCAATGATAATGGAACTCGGTAAGAAGTTCAGCTCACTTAAGAGAAAGTCTGGTTTTAAAACAGCAAAGAAAATATTTTAGTGGCCAATTCTGAGGGTTTCAGTAAATGATGTATCGGAAGAATTTTTTTTTTTTTTTAATAAGATTAATGCAAGAAAAAACTCATGAGAAAGAAGTCGCTTAGCATATGTAGCTCATAGTAGAGAAGTAAATTAAAATATTTGGAAATTTTAAGAGGTTCAGTTATTTATTAGGCATTTTCTTCACATTGGCACCTGGTTAAAAATTACTGTATCCCTGAGCTATTCAAAAGAAGTATTGTCATTATTCTATAGATTGTTGGACAAATACCCTGATAATCACAGTTTTGTTGCATTCAACTCTCCAGCCTTCCTAGTGTTGCCTAAAGTAACAAGATGAAGTATTGTCATTATTCTATAGATTGTTGGACAAATATCCTGATAGTCAAAGTTTTGTTGCATTCAACTCTCCAGCCTTCCTAGTGTTGCCTAAAGTAACAAGATGAAGTATTGTCATTATTCTATAGATTGTTGGACAAATATCCTGATAGTCAAAGTTTTGTTGCATTCAACTCTCCAGCCTTCCTAGTGTTGCCTAAAGTAACAAGATGAAGTATAGTCATTATTCTATAGATTGTTGGACAAATATCCTGATAGTCAAAGTTTTGTTGCATTCAACTCTCCAGCCTTCCTAGTGTTGCCTAAAGTAACAAGATGAAGTATAGTCATTATTCTATAGATTGTTGGACAAATACCCTGATAATCACAGTTTTGTTGCATTCAACTCTCCAGCCTTCCTAGTGTTGCCTAAAGTTACAAGATGAAGTATTGTCATTTTATGAATTATTCTAATATCTTCATCTTTGTTGTATTCAACTCTCCAGTCTTCATTGTGTTACCTCAGGTTCCAAGATGATTTTTTGCACTTCAATCTTTCTCACACAGGCAGGATGTGGCAAGCTTCTCACTGATCTGTCACGACTACTACCATGGAAAGTGGTTGGACAAACTGCATCTTTTGGTTTTACCAGGTCAGACCCTTGGCTAGGATCTGCAATGCCACTTACATTGTAACAAATCACACACATTGATTCTGTATTCAATTGGCAAAAAGTAAGTTCCACTCAGACAGTTTCTTCCTGTGAACCACTGCCCTATGGAACAGACTCCCAAGAGGATTTTTCCTTGATCACTACTGTAGCTGTTGAACAAACACAAGTGTGCCTGAGCAGGCATCTGCAATGGGGGTTAGTAGGTGGATATCCTCAATCATGAGTGGCTAGCCATTTATATGTGTGTGTGATATATATATATATATATATATATATATATATATACACTACTCAAGACTCCCAAGAAGATTTTTCCCTGATCACTACTGTAGGCGTTGAACAAACACAAGTGTGCCTGAGCAGGCATCTGCAATGGGGGTTAGCTAGCCACCCTAGTAGGTGGATATCCTCAAATATGAGTGGCTAGCCGTTTGTGTGTGTGTGTGTATATATATATATGTTTACTACTCACTTTTTACCTTGAATGTCTCTTGGAACTTGTATTAGGTGAGCAGTCAGTTAAGTGCAATATGTGATACATGCTCTGGGTGATCATGTCTTGAAAGAGATATGACTGACTGGGCAGAAGATTATCTTGCAGTAGGTGGCCATTGCTTTCTGCAGTAGACTGGTTTCCAGCCAAGGCTATAGAACCCAATCTGTTCTACAACTGGAATGAAGAGATGGATTAATACCTTTCCCAATGACATTTGTGCATAAATGAATGCAAGGAATTCAACTGGAATTAAAACTCAGCACCTGAATTGTCATTCCGAGCTGATATCCACTGCACCACAATGCACATCAATTCTAATAACTGTTATTTTATATTCTTTATCATGGAAACTTGCTATGCCATGTAGCATGATCTAAGTATTGCTCAGTGAATTCCATTATTCAGACACTGGTCTTCTATTCATTATCATTCTGCTACTCATTTGTTCTTGCATTGTTGACTGTCTTGATCATTTGAGGTTCTCATGTTAGAAACTGGTTAAAAATACAATGAAAATACAGAAAATGATAATGATGAATTTTCTATTTAAGAAGAAACCTGAAAATCAGATCTAATTTTTAAATTTTAATTCTAGATTAAAAATAACTGAATTAGTATCATAAATCTGTAAAATTTAGAAAAAAAAACATTATTTTATTTTTTATTTTTTTGCTTGCAAACTGAGAATTTTTATCTTCAATTATAGAAAATTGAAAATCAGATACTTGGAGATTTTCCTATTTTTAAAATGCTAGTGCAAAATTTTGCTTGTGTAATTTAGCTGCTATAAATAAGCATACGTCGTTTTCTGAACTCTCATGGTTGGAGAGTTCCAATCGATCTCCTGCACTAAGCAATAATAATAAAAAAAGACAAAAACAAATTCATCTAGAAAGTAAGAACTTGAAACATGAAATAGTTAATTCTTTACAGAGCCAAAAATCAACATTTGATTTATTCATGATGCTTCTCAATAAATCCATCTTAAATAATTTTGTTTTCCAAATAATTACAGAAAAATCAAAGCTACAATATTTTTTTTACTTGTTTCGAGTGTTCAAATTGATCTCTTCTATTAAGAAACATGTAGACATGTACTCCCAAATATTTACAGTACAAATTTTCAGAGATACAAATAAACCTGTCTGAAATTATAGTATGAAGCATGATCATCATCTGCATTATTTTTCTTCAACTAATCTCCTTATCTTTGTTATTATTACAACAATTTGGTCATGGACAGTGAAATGAGAAGAATCTACTCCTTTAGATTAAATAAAGGGTTCTGTTTAAAATTTCCTGATGGTTAGGTCAGGCTTTGGCCTGCTGCTGGTAATATGTTACCCAGTACAACCTGCCACATTGAAGGGTGGTTGAGGTCTAAACCAGCTTCCCAGCTGGATTTTCTACTGGTTAGGAAGGTGGTGTGACACACCACAGGATGAAAAACAAAACTTGTCAAAGGGATAATGCGCATGTGCACACACACACACACACACACACACACACAATTATAATTTCCCTGCTTTTGTTAGAAGGGGTGATATGAATGTTTTTGATATTTTATATTTTTTCTGACTTTGATATATTTGCAAGGAATTGTGGTTTTATTGTTTTTCTTTTTTTTCTTTTTTTGTGTGTGGCTGTAATTAGACCCTGATTCAACAAAGGATACATACAGGGTCTAATTACAACCGCACAAAAAACCCTAATGAAACAGTTATATGAAAGCCCTGAAATAAATTTAAAAAAATAACATTATATAATACATAAAAATATTCACATACACACACACACACACATATATATATATATATATATATATATTCCTTTATTTTATATGTAAATTAAAATTTTACATTTGGGGAATAGCTATTTCAACAGGTTACTAGGACCTGCATTGTTCAATCCCAGCCAGGTATAAAATGAAGAAATTCTAGTATCTTGGAAATAAAGGTTAGTAAAGAAAAGAAGACTTCTTTCTTTTCTTTTCTAACATTAGGTTACTCACTGTGATGTCTATAAGAAATACTCTGATGACCAACTACAATATGATTTTAGATTACTTGGAGTTCTTTATTCAAGCATCTAGACAACTCCATTTGTGTCACGAGGGGTGTCTTATTTACTCAACAACATTTCCCCTTTTGAGATTTCTTTTCATTAATAAATATATTATTTTAGTTATTAATAATCATCCCATTCCTCTTTCTGTCAAGTTTTCCAATGTACTGAACTTTTTTATTTTTTACATTTAGGATCAACTTTTAGTTTTTTTTTACATCTCTTTTTTCTGGAAATTGTACAGGTATGTTCAACAAATTCTTAGGATGTAGGTACATTAAAAATATCATACAGCAGTTGCATAGGTTATTCCTTTCTTGCAGGCTTTTTTTTTTCAGTAAACTATTTCTTTAGATGATAATAATGTCTTTTGTTTTCCTATTTTTCCTTTTACCATGTATATCATCATCCCAATTTGTAACAATATCATGTTGTATTCCCACATTTCTTTTCCATTTTTTATACACTCTGAAAAATACTTCTTTGCTAATAATGTCCTTTTTGCAATCTGTTCTTATCCTTTTTTGATTTAATTTTTTTTACAAACATTAATTCTGCAGGTGACATGCGCAATGATGTCTTGGGATTTGGCATTGTCTGGTAAACTCTCAAGAATTTTTGTAGTGCTTCTTCACTCAATTTTTCATTACTTGCTATTTTCAAAGCTCTCTTAAAAATTCCCACAAACCATTCAGCTTCTTTGACTTTGAGTGATATGGTAAGGTAGTAATATGTTCAAACGTGAAGATATAAAAAGATATAAAAATCTTCAAATTCATGAGCAGTGAATTTTGTACTGTTATTCAAAACTACAGCATCCAGGACACCATATCTTGCAAATAGTTTTTGTAAAAACATTGACTGTAACTGTAGAAGTTGTTTTTTTGCACATACAAATTTTGGGCCACTTAGTAAAGCTATCCATTACAACCAGTTTTTTCGATCCATTTATTAGACCTGCAAAATCTATGTGCAGTCTTGATCCCAGAATATTTGTCTTTGACCAAGGTTGCAATTTTGTGGTAGGTGATTTTGCTGCCAGAACACAACCTCTCAAGGCTTATACTACTTTTTCAATGACTTGTGCTCAAGTATGGATTGTGTTATTTATTACTTTTTGTCAGTTGTTTTTTTTTTATTTCCACAACAAACAAGTCTTGTTCTGTTTTTCTTTTATTTCTTCCAGAGTAACTGGTAATTTTCATACTTCTTCTACTTCTATGTGCCCTGTCCCTTCAGGACGTAGGCGATCATGGCTCTTCACGTCTCCCTATCCCTTGCGGCCCTTAGTATGTTTGTTCCTATTACTGCTATCAATTACTGAAGCTCACTAAGTAGGTTATGTGTTGTTTTCCTCTATCACTCTTGCCTTCATTGTCCTGTGAGTATCAGATTTTTCAAACTCTCTTTCCTCATTAGAAATTTTATTTGTCTCTTCCTGATGTTAAGTATAAGTTTTCTGTTTTTTTCTTATTTTCTCTAATATTCCGTAGCTGCTTGCATATTCGGTTCATGGTATTCTCAGCATCCCTCTGTAGAACCACATTTCTGTTGTTTCAAGTCTCTTCATCTTTGAGGAGATTGTCCAGCATACATGGCCATATAGGAGGATAGATATCATGTAACTCTTCAGTACTTCTTTCTTTGTTTCTAACAAAGTCTTTTACTATTTCTTAATACTCTGCTTAGCTTTAGGAAGGCATGTTTGACTCTCCCACTCTGCCTTCAGATTTTATTGTTGCACCTTCTGTCTGTTACGAATTTCAATTTCAGTCAGGTTTACTTACTTGCAAATACCTTTCAGAAAGGTATGAATTCTCCTCTTCTCTACCCACCAAATATGGTTTTTTTTTTTTTTTTTTTTTTTTTTTTTAATCGTATCACCCTGAGCAAGGCGGTAACACCACTGATGTGCAGGGGGCTATGTAATAGTGAGAAAATAGGAAAAGAGAAAGCCAGAAACCACATCCTAACCAGGGAATAAGGGATGAGCCTCTTAACCTGTTCAATAAATGTGGGTGGAGTGTGAACTGGGCGATAGATCTATCTACTCCAATTGAAAAAACAAAAATACAAAAAAAAACAAAAAAAAAACAAAGTGAGAAGATTGGAAAAGAGAAAGCCATATTCATTTTTGAATTATGGGCATTGACAATGAAGGATCTAGAAAAATAAATATCTATTGTACACAAAAAATAGTAAAGCTTATATCAGTAAGTCACTATTCTTTTTGAAAAAAGGCTTACAATCTAAAAATGTTTTCTAGCTTTAAATAACCTGTAAAAGGTTGATAAGCTGTAAAAAATAATCAAATTCTGTTGCTTTTGCCATCTTCTCACTCTTCTATTATTATTATTATACGAGTTTGATGATTTTTATCCAACACTGATAACTGTTTAATGGTAAAGAGAAGTTTTAAATGTGGACAACATGCAATATTGCTTTTCTATTCCATTCAGCCATTGACTTGATTACACAAAATCTTTCTCCACATGGAATATCAAGATTGCAGTTTATTCTTTTTTCAATCCCTTTGTTTTCTTCAGAATGAAAGGAAGAAAGATTATCCTTTTTCACTTCTTTTTCAAACAGCTAGAACTTTTTTTGCAACATGCTGATGTGTGTTGAAATCCTCACTGTATTTAGTATTGTCAAAGTTATTGCTACCAGTTCTTTTGTTGAGATTTACAAACTCTACATTTTGTTCGGTTTTGCAAATCAATCTACGAAATTTGAATAAGCTGATTTGTTTGGAAAAAAGCTTTGACAAAAACCTTACTTTGTGGTTTAATAATTTCTTTAATTTTATAGGATTTCATGGCAAATAATGTTTTTTAAGAAAATTTCTTTTTTTAAAATTTTTAACAAAGAAGAATAAATTCTTAGGATTTCTTACTCTTCAGCATGCAACATACAACTGGTCATGTGTAAATATTTCTTTCTGGAGTCAAATTCCAACTTTCTGAATCATTTGGCCTTGTGATTTGTTTATAGTTCTTGCAAAGTCAGGGTGAACTGGCTTCTTGTATATGAAAACTTAAGATATATGGAAAACAATATTGCATTTTTATTAAATAAGTAGTTGTCATTTTAATCATTATTTTGCCTGGTCACTAACTAAATGGGTGATTGCTTGGGAATATCAGGTGCTTTAAATAACCTATATCTCATAAACCCTGTTCTACCATTCATTTATTTAAGCTTGTTAGGCAGGTTATGCATTATTTTCCTCTGTCCTTCTTGCCATCAATCTGTTCTGTGTGTATCAAATTTTCTAAGCTCTCTTTCTGGTTTCTAGTATATTGGTTACCAATATCTGGCTATGGACTTGTGTATGTGGGTAGCCAATGTCCAGCTTTGGACTTATTTATGTAGATGATAATTATCTGGCCGTGGACTCGAGTGTGTGGATGACCAGTGTCTGGCTCTGAACTCGAGTATGTGGATGACCAGTGTCTGGCTCTGAACTCGAGTATGTGGATGACCAGTGTCTGGCTCTGAACTCGAGTGTGTGGATGACCAGTGTCTGGCTCTGAACTCGAGTATGTGGATGACCAGTGTCTGGCTCTGAACTCGAGTATGGTGGCAACCCATGTCTGGCTGTGGACTCGAGTATGTGGGTGACCAGTGTCTGGTTGTGGACTAAAGTATGTTTGACAACCAACTGAAGTATGTGGACGGCTAATTTCTGATTAGCAACTTGAATATGTGGGCAATTGGTGTATGTGCAGAGAATTGAGTATGGGAGCAACCTGTGTCTGGATGCAGACTGGAGCATGCAATGACTGGTATCTGCACATTCTACTCTAATAATAAAAGAAATTCAATATTAAATAAGCCAACAAGGAATGAGGTGTTATGAAATCCTCTAACCTAACCTAACCTAACCTAACCCAAGCCATTACCTCAGCAAATATCTGTATGACGAGCTTCACATATTTACTGCTCTTTTCATGCACATGCATGTGTGTTTTTTAGAATGCTACCTTTGATACAGGCGTTTATAAATTCCACCATTTCATTTAACGTAACTAGCAGCCATAACATGATTGTCTCAACTGCTACCTTGCGACTCTGAACAGAGAAAACATTCCTATTTGCTAAATATCAATAAAATCTTAGTGAATTTAAAAAAATGTTATTTTTTTTTATTTTTGAATTGATTTTTACAGTTATTTTCTGGTATGCTCCCAAATAAATATGATGTGTAAATACATCAAATGTCATAATGAAGAGACAAAATAAAACCAATGCCAATGTTAATGGTGTTTTTTTTTGTATATACTTAGATTTAATTTCATCATCTTTTAACATCTGTGTCCATGCTAGCATGGGTTGCACAAAGTTTTTCTTGATGTCTCTTTTCCAAGCCGCCTGATTTTGTGTAAGGCCTGGCTGTAATCTCAACTTCCTTAAATCACTTTTGATAAGCTGGGTTCATGTTTTACGTTGTCTACCTATCATAAGTAATTGAGCCATTATGAAATATTGGAGTGAGTTTCACAGCTGTATGTTTTTAATAACACCAACCAGTTTAGGAAACTGGCAACTCAATGTTTTTTATTGAGTCACCATCTCTAGAAAGATTACCTGTCAAGGTTAGAGAGTACAGTCTACACTATTCTACACAGAGTAGGTACAGAGGTTTTTATTCTAGAGATCTCTTTTGTCTTAGACAAGTTGCTATCCAAAGCTAAAGCCTCTTACCCAGCCTAAGCAATTTAGCATCATACTTAAGACACTTATGAAAATAAATCTTAAGTTGCCGTACATAACAATTTCTAATGATAACTTACAGTAAAAACATTGATGTCATCATGTAAAGTGTATAATATCAAAGGTAGTAGTGAAAGTGTTATTAAATTTAATTTACCAAAACAATGATCAAGTTGTCTTAGCAATTCCTAAAGGTATGTAGGCATCTGTTTATCTTGCAAGAAAAAGTTAGCGACATTTTGGTCAAATTCAGTACTTTGGTGCTGGCATTGAAGTAATCTCTCCAGAGCGCTTATCTGGGTGATTGTATCTGGAAAGTCTATGCTGCCAAAATTACATGGTTGCCCTCAACAGGATTCAAAGGAACAGAAGATAATACATTTGGGGACAGCTTAATTGAAGTCTTGGTCTAATATTATCACCAATGACAATGTGATTAAAACATGTTGCTGCGTGTGATTTATTTCTAAATTATTTCTTCTCCAGATAAAAAATTATTATGAAAGTTTCCTGTTTCAAAAACTAAAGATGTTTATACATGTGATCTTTCTTAGTTTAAATCCCCAATGGTTTAAAATGCTAGCAATGTCACCTTCAGCAAAAAACTTCAAAATTCAAGAAACATTATACTTAATCATTGTTCATGTATGTGACTATGTACGAGAGAGTCTGTGAGTGAACAAGTGAGGACGAAACAGTTCAAATTTTAAGAAACGTTATTTTACTTATAAAATTAAGTGTGCCATTTGGAAAGACCAAATGGGTTGCAGTTTTCCCATGACTGACGTAAAGGTAGCTGTAAATACTCCAATCACTGCTCTGTGGTAGGAACTTATCTTAACCTCCTCTGGTGTCACACAGTTATGATTGAATTGTCTACTAACAATAGTCTGTGAGATAAGCTTCTTAACCATTGGTCCTTGATAAGTACCTTTACAAATTTTAATCTAATATATCTATTTTGATTTCTATTTCCTCAATTTATTCATTTTTTTTATGAATTTTTTTCCTTAATAAGGAGCCACCCTAATCTTTTAAATTGGAGAGCTGAGTTTAAACTTTAGTTGAGGTTGTTATATTTACTTATCCACAAGTACTTTTGAGAAAGGTATGAATTCAGCTATTCTTCTATTAGCTATGGGTTAAATAGCAGGATTTACATCTTTAAAAATTATTATCTAAAAAAATTGTTAATGTAATATTGCCTTGCAAAAAAAAAATATATATATATAAAAGGATTGTTATTACGATCCAGAATATCTTTTACTGACCTGGCATCTTGACTTTAGCCATTTTTCTACTGCTGTAATGGAGCTTCCCTTTGCCTTTTCTACCAATAGTTTCATGGTAATTTTTCTGATGAACAATTCCTCTATAGTATTGAGACTATGAATTTAACTACAGTACTAGATTGGTGGCAAGGTCTCATCATTTCACAATTGAAATAGTTAGATGTAACCATAAATTTTATGTTAAAGTTTCTTCTTTCACACTACTCCCTCGTGGAACTCTCTTCTGACTTCTTGCTTCCAAGTTATCTTTGATCTTCAAAAATTTAAATGCAATGTCAATTGTTATTTTCTGTTTTAATTCTTGTTTGAATGTCCTCACTCCCTATATTTTTTTTCTAGTATCTCATACCCAATAACCCCTTGCATCATAATGATGTTATTGCTTTGCTTGGGGTGAAATGATTCATGTTGTAAAGTAGCTAGCACCCCTTCAGCACTCTAATTGGTGGACTTGCTTATAGCCTGAAAGAGTCTCTGTGTATGTATTTAAAAGGTCATTTTAGTAAGTTGTGGACAAGCAGATGAATGTTTTGACTGATTTACTTTATTGACTATTCACCATTTAGACCCCGCTGTCTTTTGCTTGTAAGTTTTGTCTTGTTAATTGTTTGTAACTTATTGTTCTGTATTTTTTTGTATATATCCATTCAGTTAGTTAAGTGTCATACGTGATCCATGCTTGGGCGATCATGTCTCGAAAGAGACATGACTGACTGGGCAGAAGATTATCCCACAGTAGTTTGCCATTGCTTTCTGCGGTAGACTGGTTGCCAACCAAGGCTATAGAACCCAATCTGTCCTGCTATTTAATCCATAACTGGAAGGAAGAGACGGATTAATACCTTTCCCAAGGGTATTTGTGCATAAGTGAATACAATGGATTCAACTGGAATTCGAACTCGGCTCCCCAGTTTTTCGTTCCGAGCCGATATCCACTGCACCACAACGTGCATATATCCATTATTGTGCTGTAAAAAAATATTAAGCACTCATTTTTCTCTTGATGATACAACAATTAAAAAAACAGTCTTCATGTGTCTTGTCATTTGTTTTTGTTTTTTGTCAAATATCATCTTTTCACACATCAGGTTGTATAATTTTTTTTTCTGAAGTATATTTTATACATTTGTTTCTATATTTGATAAAATATAAACATGAAAAAACTGATGTTCAGTAATTATGAAAACAAAAAAATAAAAAAATAACCCCAAATAGGTTGATAAGGCTTAAAAAACAAATCAATTAAGCAATAGAAAAAAAAAAAGAAAAATAACAATCCTTAATCCTTGTTTTCTTCACAGCTGATCTGTACCATTTTTTGACCATTATAAAATGATTTTGTATGATTCCTGTTCCAATTTATAAAATTGGATTTGACTATTTCTTAGCTTTGAACAAACACTACACATCAAACCCCAAGCTAAAATAAATAAATAATAACAATAAAAAAAATTGTTCTTTTTATCTCATTAGATGTTCATACCATCATGGTATATCAGTTTTCATTTCTACACCATTCTGATGGTGGTTTCACTTACATTGCTATTCCATCTCTCTCTTTTTCTCTCTTGCCTTCCATTTCTTTCTCTTTTCCAAAATCAATTAGATTCTTCCCATCATGAAATACACACCCCACCGTCTTTCTCCATCACAGCTATTTGTTTTAATGATATTAAAAACAACTTGTTTCTTTTTCTTGATGCACAGAATTAGAACCTTGCGGAATCATTGATGAGACTTGCCTGTTTATTTAATCTACCGTGATGTAGCCTGTCTGCATGCTACCTCTACCCTAGCAATGAATGCATGTTCTACAAATATCTTTGGACAAAGATTTTAGGATTTTTCTTTTCCCTTTCCACCTTTCCCCACACCATTTCTTTTTCAAAGATTTCTGGATATTTTATTATTTGTTTTGCTTTTTTCTATTTATATCATTTGAAATTTTTACCTGGAGCCGAACCTTGAATATATTGTCTTTTCTGTTTTAACTGGAGAGTTTCCAATTTTTTTTTTTTTTTTTCAGATTGTCTAACTTGATTGGTATTGATTTTAAAATCTATGGCATTATATTTGTTTATTTTTTTATTTTATTTTATTTTTTTAAGCATTAATCCATTAGATCTTGGGCTAAAATCCTCAGTCATTACACGCTCAAGGAATCGGCTAATATTACGATTACCATAGTCCATTGCTTTAACTATAAAGTTGATGATTGTACACTTTTTTTAATTTGACTAGGAGGAGGTTAAGTGAAAGGGCTAAAAAGTAATATTTTGAAAGTTGACCTTGGAATTGTAACAAATGGAAAGAGGGGAATCTGTGTTAGAGGAAGAAAAGTAAGGTAGGAGAAGGAGGTAGAAAAGTGAGGTGTGGATGAGGAAAAAATTTGAGGCCATGGGGAGGTGAACAAATAAGGCAAGGAGAAAGAAAAACTAGGTGAAGAGGAGGAGGATGAAGAAGAATGAGGTGAAGAGGAGGAGGAAGAATAAGTGAGGAGGAGGAGGAAAAGTGTGGTGAGGAGGAAGAAGAAAAATGTGGTGAGGTGGAGGAAGAAGAAGAAAAGTGTGGTCAGGAAGGGAAAGAAGAAAAGTGTATTGAAGAGGTGAAAAAAAAGGCAAGGTGAGGAGTAGGTAAAAAATTAAGTCAAGGAAGAAGAAGAAGAAAAGAATGAAGTGAAGAGGAAGTGTTGCAAAAGAGAAGAACAAGGACAGAGAGAAGAAAAAAGTGAGAGGTGGTGGTGGTGGAAGAAAAGTGTGGTGAATAGAAGAAGAAAAATAAAGCAAGTTGAAAGAAAAATGTGATGAGGTGAGAAGGAGGAAAGGTAAGGTGAGTGGGAGAAGGAAAGGAATGCTGAAAGTGAAGGTGAAAAAAAAGAAAGTGGGAAAAGAAAAGAGAAAAATAAAAGGGAGAGGTGGTTGTGTTGAAGGAGAAAGAAAATATAGGATAGGCTGAGGGAGAAGTGTTGAAGGATGAGGAGTGAAAGGGGCGAGGAGAGAGGAAGGAATGTCAAAGGAGGAGGAGACAGAAGAAAAAACTCAAGAGAAACAAATAAGACAAAAGAAAGATTTTCTTATTTACTTTGTTTAAAGAACTTATTGTTGTTGATCACAATAGAGAAATACAGAGCCCAATTGGGAATCAGGTGATAAACACTAACATTGAATTCATGTTTCTTTCTTTTCTCTCTGATGTCCCTCAACTGCTTGCCATGGAAAAGATAGATAACCTTTTGGATTATGGAAGCCAAAACAATTCTTTCCTATGCTTTATTTGACTGTAATGCTGTTTTTATCACAGTGCTTGTGACCTGGTTGCATTCTGAAAATCTGACTTAAAAATTTGGCAAACACAAATAAATGTGCCCACGATAAGACACAGTATCAAAAGGACAGTTTTTCCCATCTATTTTATCTAGTCTATGCATTTTGTAATAGTCCTGGATTTAATGATAAACTGCATCTGGCAGCAAGATTTGAGGTTTCAAGCAGTGTAGAACTATATATTAATTGCTGTTATTCCTATTCCACCCTGACCCACAGTGGTAGCACCTATTTGGGTCCCATCTATGGCCAAATAGTGAACCTCCAAATGAAAATCAAAACACTAGGAAAATATAAAAATACATTTTGATAGTAAAATTACTAGCAATGCATATTTTTAAACAAATTACCAATGATACATTTTCATCAACTACTAACTCTCTCTCTCTCTCTCTCTCTATATATATATATATATATATATATATATATATATATATAGTAATTTTGTTATTACATATTACAATGGTTTATAAATGCATTATATCACTACACAAAAATTTTTGTGTTTCTGCACAATACTGTTCTTCTTTAGGTGATATTGTAAAATTTTTTGGTAAATTTTTGTTTTGTTACCCGAAGGGCTTTACCCCTTCAAATCTTTCCAAATTATCCCTATTTCTGTGCAAATGTATATGCTAAACTGAAATTGATAATTGTTTATGAAGAAACCTACCTTTTTTTTTTTTCATGTTATCGAGCAGAAAAATATGGAACTTCTTGTCGCTGTTTATCTCACCCCCTAACCACGGTTCAAAAATGTTATTCACTGCAGACTGACTTCATGTGTAGTTTTCTGATTTTTCGGCCTTTTCACTTCCTTTTTACAATTCCTACATGGAAAATGAGTTTCGAAACCAAACAAATCACGGATTAATTGCTCAAAGGGAGTAAAAAGGCTGATAAAATGATAAAAAGGTAGGTTTCTTCAATAAAAAAATTACCGATTTGAGTTCAGCATATACATTTGTACTGAATTAAGGAGGTTTTAGAAAGTTTTGATGGGGGCAAAGGCCTTTGGAGAACAAAACAAAAATTTACCAATTTTTCTTCATAAATTTATAAACATCTATTAAATTTTTAAAATATGTGAAATAATTTCCTTATTTGCCATTTTGTAAAGTTTAAATCAATTAGTAATTATCCAAAGAAACTTTGGTTGGTTTTTATAACGTGAACTTTTGTTGGTTGTTCAATGTCAAATCTTGTATGGAGCACATGGTAAGGACCAAAATTGTTACTTGTTGATAATGTTCAACCAGTGTAGTGTCACTAATCATTACCTGACACTGAGGAAACTACTTACGGCAGTTGATTTTATATGTCAGCTGTTGTTTGGTTATTTAATGTCGAGTTTTGTATGAGACACCTGGTGAGGATTGAACTCAAAACTTTGTGGTAATGGTCAACCAGACTAGCTTCACTAACCATTATTTCATGCGGATAATTTTTAATTGTGCAATAATTAAAACCAAAATTTACATAGAGTAATTTAAAATTTAATTAAAGTTAATTCATATTTTCTTTTCATCAAAGAAACAACCACGAGCCTTTGTTACTGTAGAGCAAATTCTTGGTATTCTTTCTAATAACTTATAAAAATAAGTTGGTAAAAGTGATTTCTAAGCATCCTGCAAGCATTTAAACAACATTTGTTCATTTTTAGGAAGTTCATTTCAAACTGTACGATCGATATTATCCCTTATTCCTCTTCTTTAATAGTGGTTTCTTAAATGCTACACAGCCTTTAAGCCCAACAGAATGAAGTCATTTCTTAACAGTAGTAACAGATACTGGATGTTGCTGAGTAGAATTCATTTCAATTGTTAATTCTGGAGTGGTTTTTCTTCTATTCCTCTTGCTAGATATGATCAAGTGCCTATCCTCTACAACAGATGTTACTCTGGGCCTACCAGATCTTTTTCTATCAATATTTAACTCAGTTTCATGAAGTCGTTGAAGGCAATAATGCACGCCATATTTTGACAGGCTTAATTTTTTAGCAATAACACATTCAGAATATCCTTATTTTGAAAGAATTTCTACCTGAGCTCTTTTTTCAATGCTAATCTGTTTCTTCCTTGCCATTTATATGGTTTACAAAAATAAATTATACCATAATTATAATATCTGAATAAATCTGAATTTTTGGCAAAAACTTGATCACAATAAGAGGAGTCAAGTAGCAAACTGAGTAAATGTTTACTTTAAAGTTGAAAAGAATAGTTTTTTTTACTTCACACCTGCGTAAGAATAACAAAAAATACAAACTCGTCGAATTTAATTCTGCTAAAAATGAAGTTTTATAAAATTTGTCAAAAGATTTGGGTGGTCCCAAACTTATGGTCGGTAGTATATATATATATATATATATATATATATATATATATAAATAAACAAGAAAATGGAAGAACACATAGATTAAATTTATTTCAATATATCACCTGAAGAACAATATTTTTCTGAAATATGAAAATTTTTGTGTAGTGATATTATGCTTATAAAAGCATAATATCACTATATTGTAATAACAAAATTACAATATATGTATATATATATATATATATATATAGTGTTAAATTTTAATGATTCTTCATGCCAAAATTGCTGCTTTTTTAATAGTTTACTTGTAAAAAGGTATTTTAGGCAAGCAGGCTTTTATTTTTTGTCATAAATTGCTTGATATCAAGATAGAGATAGAGCATTAATAGAATTAATGTGGAGAAGTTTGTCAATTTGCTGAGCAGTATTATTTCAGTCATGACAGCATTGAAGTTTTGTGAAGACATTGTGATATTTTCACTCTTCAGGGTATTTTGTTGTTGTTGTTTTTTGCTGCTGTTTCCCTTTTTTCTCTTTTTGTATGAAGTTTGGTGTAATTTGATATCTTAGTGTATGAGTTATTCTTTTTGCTTGATGAACGTTGTTTCTTAAATGGTGTAGGATTTGCAGATGTTTAATTGCTTTTTATTGTCTTGACATCTTTTTAGCATGTTAAAATGTGTCTGTTTAATTGCTTTATATTGAATTGATCTTATAAATAAATATATATTTATAAGCAAAAAAAAAAAAACTGTTAAAACAATGTTGTTACTGTATACTACCTTTACTCCCTCAACAATAATTGATTTAAAAAGTGCTGATTAGAATTTTAATAAAACCCAAACATATAAAAGTGAATTTATGCATTTTCTTTGTTTTTGAGAATTTATAACAAAAATATTAAACACTATTTATTTATTAGATTGTCTACAAGAATAATGTTATTTATTTTTTTGTTTTTTACTGATGTTCACCCAATACAAGGACTAAGAGCCACTCGAGTTAGGTGAGTTATTGTGTGGAGTTATATTAGCGTAGAAAAAGACAAGCATTGGGGGAATAGAACTGATGTAGAATTTTGAAGGAAACCAAATCTTATTCTAAACAGGAAACGAGATAAACCGCTAACTCTGTTTAATTGTTGTGCTGTGGATATCAACTTGGAATGGCAAATTGAGGTGCTGAGTTTGAATTCCATTTGAATTTCTTGCATTCACTTACGCACAAATACTCTTGAGAAAGGTATTAATCTGTCTCTGCCCTCCAGTTATGGGTTAAATAATAGAACAGATTGGGTTCTATAGCCTTGACTGGCAACGGCAATCTATGGCGGGATAATTTTCTGCCCAGTCAGTTATGTTTCTTTCGAGACATGATCGCCCAAAGCTTATATCACGTATGGCACTAAACTGACTGAGGAGTATGCCATTATTATAAAAATATGAAAGCAAAACTACAATGTAATAAATGGGGAATAAATTATTTTATTTGTGAATTTATAAAAATTTACTAGGTTATAAAAATTGTAATTAAATTTTTAGTTACCATCGATTGATAATTAGCTAATCCTAGATTATGATTATAAAAAATTAGAAGAATGTAAGAACCTGGAATAAAAGACTTAAGCTTATTTGCATTTATTATCTTGATCGTGTTAAACAAATGTTGCTCTACTTTGTATTGAGCACTTTTAAAAAGTAAATGCCGCAAGCTGTGAATTTTGAATTCATTTGTTTTTCTCTTACTTATATATTATTATTATGTCATGTTGTAGTATAAAATTTGTCTGAAATGACAATTCTAGAAATATAAAAGTGAAAAAAAAAAGTTCAACTCAGTAAAAATCAGTGAATTTGTTCAAAGAACGGAAGTAAAAACAAAGGTGATATAAAAAATGATTATAAAATCACAAATAAAATAGTTTTTTTCACATTTATTACATTGTAGTTTGGCTTTCATGTTTTTATGATATAATCACACTCCTCCCTAGTATTTTTAAACAGGAGTAGAGGAGGTTTATCCCTTGTTTCCTGTTTAGAATTGGGTTTTAGTCTCCTTCAAAAATCTACTTCATTTCTATTGTCTCACATTTTTTGGCTTAAATGTAATCCGGATATTTTTTCTGTTTGGAGCAACAAAAAATGCTTTGTTTGGTTGTTTGCTTCTAAATTATAACCCAAAATGCTTTTGTGTTTCCCTGTAGATAATGACCTGAATAAACTTTCAAAAAGCGGCTGTTTGATTTGCGCAAATCTAACCTCGGTATTTATTGAAGTAATTACAATACATCTTCATAAGAAATGAAGGCAAGAGCCAGCGGCTATTGGAAACAGCTGAACTGTTGGCTTGGAAGCAAGATGCCATTTCTATCAAATTGGCATGCTTCTCGTCTGCCTGCGAGAAGGCTGTTGGCTGAATGCCTCATAAGAGTAAAAGCTTGACTGCCTGACACGTTGTTGCTTCTCTCTGCCAATCAGAATCTTGAGTCATCAATGAACACTGGGCATATTCCTTTTATTTTATTTTATTTTATTTTTTTTTGTTGGGAGATTTTTTGTATCACTCTTGTTTTCTCTTTGAACAAATTCACTGATTTTTACTGAGCTGAACATTTTTTTTTTACTTCTATATTTCTAGAATTGTCATTTCAGACAAATTTTAGGCTGCAAAATGACATAATATATAACTAAGAGTAAGAACAAATAGAGTAAAAATCCACAGCTTGCAGCATTTACTTTTTAAAAGTGCTCAATACAAAATAGAGCAATATATATATATATATTGTAATATTTTTATTATAAGTGATTATAATAGAAGCATTTCACATTGCTACACAAAAGCTTTCATGTTTCAGTACTATGAATTGTACTTCATCAAGTGATTGTTGGTCACTGGTGATAAAAATGATTATGGAAATTTAAAAGCAATTCATTACCTATTTTCCAACAGTTAAAAGTGTAAGAATTAGGTTAGAATTAAATGTATAGCAATTAGCTAACTGAGATATATATATATATATATATATATATATATATATATATATATATATATCAGTCTGATAATTACCATACATGATAGACACTTGGATGATTGTCTTGAAAGAGACTTGACTAACTAGGCAGGAAATTTTCTTGCAGTAGATGGCCATTACTTTCTGCAGTGGACTGGTTGCCAACCAAGGCTATAGAACCCAATCTATTTTGTTATTCAACCCATAGAAGTGAGAGATGAGATGAATTAATACCTTTCCCAAGGGTATTTTTATGCATGTGAATTAAACAAATTTGACTGGAATTGAAACTTGGTGCTTCAATTTCTCATTCTGTGCCAATATTCATTGCACCTCGATGCAAATATAGACTTAAAGATCAAATATGGATAAGATAAAGAACAAATGAGAAATGTTTATCAATCTAATTTGTTTCACTTTTATTTAAGCTTCATCAGAGTTTGAGAGAAAAAAGACAAAAAGACAGAAGTTTGGTATTTTCAATTTTGTTTAGTTCTCATTGGTCAGTCACATATCAGGTACATTAAAGCCAGATAATTCTACACTTTTTGTAAGTTTGTAAAAATTGTGGCATGTATAAATGTGGCATACTAAAACATATGGTTTCTCCTGTCGATTTTGGCATATGAGGGTTTGACTAGTTTGGTACATAAAATATCAAGTTTTATGTTTGTGTCTTATGTGTGCCATTAAGCCTGCCTTGGATTTGTGGATTTGTATAACAAGCTGCAGAGGGAGCATTTGTAACTGTTTGCTTAGGAATCAAAAGCCTCTGATACAAACCTGGATTCTAGGTGCATATATATATATATTTTCTAAACATATACTGTTAAATATAAGAGAAAATAAATGTCTATTATGTTTAATCATGAGCCATTCTAAACATTGTATTTTGGCTTTAATTTCAGATGAAAATAAAGACAAAAATTCTCCAACATTTGGATAATTTTTTATCAAGTTGGTTCTAAGCTTTCTAAGACCTCATCATTGCTCACATGCTCGATCCATGATATTTGCAGCATCCTTCTGTAGAACCACATTTCAGCTGCTTTAAGTTTTTTCTTCATCTTTGATGATGTTGTCCAGCATTCACTGCCATATTGAAGGACGGACAGCACATCCAGTACTCTCTTCCTTGTTTCTAGCGAAATTGTCCTGTTTCTTAATACCTTACTCAACTTCTGGAATGCTTCCTTTGCCATGTCAATTTGCCTTAGGATCTCTGTGTCACACATTCCATCTTCTGTTACAACACTTCCCAGGTATTTAAATTTTTGTACCTGCTTGATTCTAGTATCCCCAACCTGTATTTGGCATATTAGGTTGCCCTTTTTACTGATGACCATGCATTCAGTTTTCTTGCAGTTTATTTCTAATCCTTTCTTGTTACTTTCTTCAGCTACCTTCTGTAGGAGGTCTTGTAGTTTCCTTTCTGTGTCTGCTATCAGCACTGTATCATTTGCGTATCTTAGGTTGTTTAAATTGTGGCCTCTGATTATGAATCCAGGCATGACTTCTAGGGTTCTCAAAGTATTCTCGCTGTACAAGTTGAACAGATCTGGTGAAAAGACACATCCTTGTCTTAAGTCCCTTTCTATCTTTGTATATCTACTCAATTCATTACCTGTCTGTATATTTGCTGCCAGTAAAGATTCCTGATTACTCTCAAGTCTTTCCCAAATAAAAAAGAAAAGAGTGAAAAGATTGGTTTTTCAAAAGATGTTAGTATCTCATAAGAGAATGAACTAGTTTTATTTTTTAATTTAATTTTATTTTCTTTGTTAACAGCTTCATGTTTTTTTTCTATTTTTTATTTCTCTTCTGTCGCTTTCTTCTGTTGGTATTATCATTGCCTCGAAAAACATTTTATACTTGAAGCAACATTTTTCTCTCCAATCTCAGTCTTGCATGTCTATAAGTCTAGCATTCGTCTATACTTAGAATATTGCTAGCACATATGGTCTGGTGCCACTGCTATTTACCTTGAGCCAAAGAAGAATCAGCAATATTGTTGGTCTAGATCTGGCAGTTCTGTTTCAGTTACTTTTTCTCCACCTCTGTGTCTTTTCTATGGATATTTTCATGATAATTGTTCAGATGAGTTCTTTGCTATGGCATCTAAATTTTTTGAATTTAAGCACAATACTGGACAGGAACTGAAATCTTACCAATTTGCTGTTGAGGTGGCTAGATATTTTTTTTTTTATCATATCACCCCAAGCAAGGCGGTAATGCCACTGATGTGCATGGGGCTATGTAAGAGTGAAAAGATTGGAAAAGAGAAAGCTGGAAACCACATCCTAAACAGGGAACAAAAGATGAGCCTCTTCACCTGTTCAATAGATGAGGGTGGAGTGTGAACTGGGCGATAGTTTAGTCTATCTACTCTAATTGCAAAAATAAAAAAGAAATGAGTGAAAAGATTTGGAAAAGAGAAAGCCCGAAACCACATCCTAAACAGGGAAGAAGCGAGGGTAGTACCAGGAAGATAAAAATTATTTTTGCTTTTTGGTCACACCAAGTGAATGCGAGATTGGGTTGGGTTGTATAGCAGTCAGTTTTATACTAACAGTTTCTCTTATCACACTTCTCGTCTGTGGAACTTTCTTCTGGTTCCATGCTTTCAAACCAACTTTAATCTGCAAAAATTTAAATCCAATGTCAATCGCTATCTACTGTCCCCCTGATTGTTCATTTCTCTTGCCACACATTAGTAATGTTTCTGTTTTTAATTCTTCCACACCCTATAACCCCTTGTATCTTAGTGACTTTACTGCCGTGCATGGGGTGAGTGAAATTAAAAAAAAAAGCGAAAACAAATGTGGTTCTAGAGAAAGATGCTGACTGAAGATATATATATTTTTTTTTAATTCTTTCACCCCATGCAAGGCAGTAACGCCACTAATGCACAGGGGGCTACATAAGAGTAAAAGATTAGATAGGAGGAGAGTAAAGAGAAAGACAAACTAGTTACAGGGGGTGTCAGGGAAAGGAGAAGGATGAGAATACAGGTGTGATGACAGTTGCAAAGGTAGAGAGAAAGGAAAAGATATACAGGGTGATGTAGAAAGAACTAGAGTCAAGTGGTTAAGAGATGAGTATTGACATTGCATTTAAATTCCTGGAGGTTGTAGCCGTCAGGAAAGCAAGAATATGGAAGAGAGTTCCACAGGTGGGAAGTGCGAGAAAAGAAGCTGATGGAATAGAATTGTCGTCTGCATTTGGTTGATCTAACTGTGAATGGGTGAGACTCAGTTGCCAGCCTGGTTGCATGAGTAAACTTCTGTGTCAGGGTCACCAGTGACTTAAGTTTGTTGGAGCAGATGCCATGAAAATCTCCATAGGATAAACAGAAGGAAGCCATATCCTGTTAGTGAGAAGGTGGCTGAGCAATGATGAGGTTTTAGAGAAAATGGAAATAAGAAGTAAACTTATTCCTAACATTAGGAAGAGGCAGTTGAAATTTCTGGGGTCCATAATGAGAAAGAAGAACTTGGAAACATTGATACTCAGAGGATAGATAAAATTTTGAACTTGGTTCTTTGATATTTTATTCAAGTATAATGCTAAAAATTTATTATAAAAACCATGATAAGCATTCTGGTTCGACTAACGGGTAAATGCAACAGACTCAGAATTTGAACATGACTTCATTTTCTTTGACAATAATTTTTACATTGCCTGCACATCCCGCGTATAGGCACATGGTTAACTGGTTGCTGCTAGCATTCCAATCAGGAGACCTGAGTTCAAATCGCACTGTGGTCAATAACTGCACAGAGGAAAGCATCATGAAACATACTTGATGAGCTTGAGTAAATGGAAGGTAGAACAGGGATTGGGAGAAAATAAAAAAACAAGGGACAGGAAGATGTGGACGACCATAATCACCTACATCCTAAAGGGACATAATGTATAAAAGAAGGTTAGGAATGGTCTTACGTGTTTTTTGAAAAACAGTAACTACTCTAGCATCTACACATTGTTCATTCAGCAATGAATTAAAACACTCTCAGCTATTGGTTGTGTGTATAATGATAATGTACACGCTAGAAAGTCTGCCTCCTTCTACTGAGCGCCCATAGCTCAGAGGTAGAATCGCCAACTGACACCAATTCGGTCAGGTTTCAATCCTGAGTAAAAAGCAATTGGATGTCTAACTGTCCTGATAAGTTGTGATGCAGTGAAACAGATCTGTCTGCGGATGATGATATAATTAGATTATGTGATTTGTCAGTGTTACTTAAATCAAAATTTACCAGCATCATTTTGGATTTAAGTTTATCAGAAAATGCTTTCTTCCCATAATCCTTTGCAAAATCTTGGATGTTATTCTTAGTTTTTGATTTACATGGAAGCAAACTGTTTTCTTTTCTAGTCAAGGTCGAGGGGAAAAAAAAATTGAGAGTTGAGTTACTAAAAGAAATTAACTCAAACAGATGTATCCCCCCCCCCAAAAAAAGCGTGACACATGGAACTAGAACAATCTACTCCAGTGGACTAAGTAAAGGGTTTGGTTTGAAATTCTAATGTATATCATCTGAAGAAGGCCAGTACATATAATGGCTGAAACATTGTGAATATCCCAATAAAGATGAGGACAATAGTTTGAATGATGTAAATAGTGTAAATAATTACAATACTTTATTTAAGAAATATAAACATATCCTTAAGAATGCCGAAGTGTACAATGGCTGAAACATTGTGAATATAGGAATAAATATGAGGACAACAATCTGAATGATGTAAATGGTGTAAATAGTTACAATACCTCATCTCAGATTATATATACAGATCCTGAAGAAGGCTGGACTGTCTATGGCTGAAATGTTGTGAATATGTCAATAAAGATGGGTACAATATTCTAAATGATATAAATAGTGTAAATAATTACAATGACTTATCTAAGAAATATCTAAGAATGCCGAAGTGTACAATGGCTGAAACATTGTGAATATAGGAATAAATATGAGGACAACAATCTGAATGATGTAAATGGTGTAAATAGTTACAATACCTCATCTCAGATTATATAGACAGATCCTGAAGAAGGCTGGACTGTCTATGGCTGAAATGTTGTGAATATGTCAATAAAGATGGGTACAATATTCTAAATGATATAAATAGTGTAAATAATTACAATGACTTATCTAAGAAATATCTAAGAATGCCGAAGTGTACAATGGCTGAAACATTGTGAATATAGGAATAAATATGAGGACAACAATCTGAATGATGTAAATGGTGTAAATAGTTACAATACCTCATCTCAGATTATATAGACAGATCCTGAAGAAGGCTGGACTGTCTATGGCTGAAATGTTGTGAATATGTCAATAAAGATGGGTACAATATTCTAAATGATATAAATAGTGTAAATAATTACAATGACTTATCTAAGAAATATCTAAGAATGCCGAAGTGTACAATGGCTGAAACATTGTGAATATAGGAATAAATATGAGGACAACAATCTGAATGATGTAAATGGTGTAAATAGTTACAATACCTCATCTCAGATTATATAGACAGATCCTGAAGAAGGTTGGATTGTCTGTGGTTGAAACGTTGTGAATATGCCAATAAAGATGGGTACTATATTTCTGTTATAGTGGAACATCCTGTCATCCCCCGAGAATAGAATGCTCTACCTAATAAAAGACGGTAACGAGCGGTACGAAAAAGGAAGGTCTTAGGCGAAGGCATTTACTATTCAATAGTCTATTTTGCTCCAACCTGTTGCTTGCCTATATGTGTATTATTGTTAATTGTACCTTAGTACAATAAATCTGTTATACCTTATTCCTGGTGTTGAGTACCATTCTTCAACTGATCTATTAACAACTTCAACTGATCTATTCTTTTTCGGGATATATCAATTTCAAATGATATAAATACTATAAATAGTTACAGTACCTAATCTCAGAAATATAGGCATAACCTTAAGAAGGCCAGAGTGTACAATGAATATACCAATAAAGATGAAGACAAGACTCTGAAGGATGTTAACAAATTATGCACTGAACAATCAATGACACATTGCCAGAATTAGAAGGAATCTCAGGTGTTGGAATCAATAACTTTTTTGCTGTTTGAGGTGTCAGATTCAAATGATGACATCTTTCCATCAAAGACACAATGACATTCAAAAACACTTGAAGTTGCCTTAATACAAAGTTTTCTATTTACTTAATCCCCTGTAGAAGTTATCTTTATTAGATATGTTTTTTTTTCAGTATGATATCACTTGGATTTTAAAGCCATAGACTATTATATATGCGGCCATCAGTCTATCTGAATAAATTTTAGATTAAAATAATTGCCAAATTGGGTCAATCAGTTAATTACCATACGTGATACATGCTTGGGCGTTCATGTCTCATTTAGTCCATAACTGACTAGGCAGAAGATTTTCCTGTAGTAGGTTGCCATTTCTTTCTGTGGTAAACTGGTTGCCAGCCAAGTCAATAGAACACAATCTATCCTGCTATTTAATCCTTAGCTAGAGGGAGAAGAGATGGATTATTACCTTTCTCAAGGGTATTTGTATATAAATAAAATGAATTTGACTGGAATTTGAACTTGGCTTTCTCGTTTGGGTATAATTTGTATAAAAACCATGATAAGCATTTTGGTTCAGATAACAGGTTAATACAACAAACTTGGCTAAAATTTGAACATGATTTCATTTTCTTTGATGATAATTTTTACATTACCTGCTCATCTCACATGGTTACTGTTAGCATTCCAATCATGAGACCTGGGTTCAAATTTCACTATAGTGAATTTATTAAAGATATAACTTCTTGATAATGTCAACTGCCCAGGGAGATGATCCCAGTGCTTGAAAAACCATACTACGTTGACCCAAGCCTTGTGAATAAAAGTTGGGTAAATGGAAGTGCTTGGAGGCTACCAGTGGTTGTGCTATCATGAAATTAGAAGTCATTGTGACTGAGGGTTTGAGTGTACTGACCTTATTCAAACTGTTGATCATGCCAGATAACACATTTTCTCCCAGAAGCTGTAACTAAGGTTTACTCAGCATAATTTCTGTATAAGTCCCAGATGGGTTCAGTAGGTGTTGATCAAACAGAAATGTACCTGAATAGGCATCTACACAAATGTTTACTAACTGCAGACAAGTGTGCTCGATAATGAGAAACTGGCTATTATCATCAAAGGTACGCCATTCAGCATAATCTCTTCCTTTGTCAATGCACTTAATGTAATGCTTCCTTATTAACTGCAGAGATTAAGCATTATGCATTGAACATTTCAGATTAAATTTTAGCTAATAACTGTCAGGATGCGGCCTTATTGATTCACATTAGTATAATAATTTCTTTTCCTTTTCTTAGAAAAGATTTCTAAAAAGAACCTGAAATGGTCTGAAATGAGACATGCTGTCTGCAAATACTGGCAATTGATATTTGTTAAATGTCAAATATAATAATGTTCCAGACGTTAAAAGTGCATTTGCTGCCAGCCACATTGCATCATGACAAGTGGGGCACCACATAAGTTTAACTCAGTATAATTTTATGCTCAATTAATCTGTCTAGAAATGTTAATCTTTTAAATCTACTTTTAATCTTTTTCAACTTTGAAGGTATGAGGAACTTTCTTTTTTTTGAAAGCTGAAAAAATTACTTTAATAGTTAACTTTACGTGTGTATTTGATTAATAAAAGGGGAACTATAAAGTCTCTTGTGCCTTGTACAGCAATAAAATTTTATATATCTCTCTCTCTTTCTCTCTCTCTCCCTCTCCCTCTATATATATATATATATATATATATATAAGCATAAAGAGTTTGTCACTTTAATGTTACTCCCCAATTATGTTAAATATGGCTCCCAAAATAAATATTATTTTTTTAAAACTCATATAATTTTACTTTCATTTTTAGGTTTTGGTATAAATCAAATTAAATTGTACATTAAATAAATGAAAAACTGACATCTCAGATTTATAATTCATAATGACCTTAAATAATGCAAGTACCAAACAACAAAATTTAAATCTAGAAATGCTTTGTTCATTATATGCACCTGAAGATTGCGTAGTGCGTAATAATCCAAGTCAAGCTTTATCAATGCTCTATCTCCACCCTGATATTGATTAATTTATGATAAAAAATTCTTGCCAAAATGCATCTTATCAATAAAACTACTGAAAAAACAACAGCCTTGGTGCTCAACATTATCACAATTAAACAATATATATATATATATATATATATATATATATGTAAAAATATACTTAGTTTTAATCCGAGATTAAGGACAGTATGGTTAAACGGAATATTTCAGTTTTTAGAATTTCTTCATGTGTAGTTCATCTTAACGTCGCGTGACTTTGCAACTATACATGAAGAAATTCTAAAAACTGAAATATTCCGTTAATTTTTTGAAATGATTTGTGAGCATATTTGTGGTTACCAACACTAATTTTGTTTATAGATACGTAATTTAGAATAAAGCTCATTTCGTCTTTCTGCCTTGAAAAAGCCCATCACGGACAAAGCGCGTAGGCGATTTAAAATACAGTTTTCCTCTTGTCTTTATTTTATTTAACCATATATATATATATATATATATATATAGTGTTGGGTTATGATAGTTATTGGTGCCAAGACTGTTTTTTCAGTAGTATTGCTGATAAAACGTATTTTGGCAAACGGGTTTTTTATCATAAAGTGCTTGATACCAGGGTGGAGATAAAGCATTGATAGAACAAAAAACGCAGCCCTGATGAGTGAAGACATCGTAATGGCGTCTTCAAGAAACTTTAAAATCAGCATTAACCTGCTCAGTTAAAGTGACAAATTCTTTGCACTAAAATTAGGTTTTTTCCGTCTGAATCTATCCTGCACATTTATAAATCTACCATCCGCCCGTGCATTGAATACTGTTGCTATATCTGGTCGGGTGCCCCTGCTATTCTCCTTGGGCTTCTCGACAAGGTACAGTGGAGGGTCTGTAATATGATCGATACTGACTTGGCAGACCGCCTGCATTCTCTCTCTCACCGGGGCGATGTGGCTTCCCTGTGTCTCTTCTATAAATACTTTCACGGCTTCTGCTCCGATGAACTTTGATCAATGGTGCCCCCTAGGTTCGAATTTGCATGAGATACTAGATTAGCAACTAGATCCCACCCTTTTACAGTGAAACCGATAAAATGCAACCGCAACTTCTACTCCAACAGTTTCTTTTCTTGTACTTCCCGATTGTGGAATTCCCTTCCACATGACTGCTTCCCCGACAGCTACAATCTCCAGGAGTTTAAATGTAAGGTCAATAGACACCTCCTAACACACTAACTCGCTTCCATTCTTTCAAACACTCTTCCCATCCTCCCAAATATCTATCACCCCTCCCTTCTGACATTTCCTATATCTAACCACTCTTTCTATTTACCTTCCCCTATGTAGCCCCAAGTGCAATAGTGGCAGTTGAATGCCTTGCTTGGGGTGAAACGATTAAAAAAAAAAAAAATATATATATATATATATATATATACTAATTATCGCATTAGAACATGTGTAAACTATAAACTACTACAAAATTATGCATTTTGTTTTGACATTGAAAGAACATTGTCTTATCATGTCAAAACAAAATGTACAATTTTGTAGTAGTTTGTACATGTTCTAACATAATAATAAATATTCATTGCTCTATTTTTATATTGAGCACTGTTTTAAATTAATGTTTTGAATGTTGCAGTTATTTTCTTCATTCTTATTCATCTGGAGATATATATATATATATATATATATATATATATATATACACACACACACACACACAAAATTAATTACTGACCACATGCAAACATAAAAAATTAATATCTGCTTAAATACTTAGAACCTGACTAACTGGACCACTCTTTTGACTTTTTAATTTTTACTTTTTTTAGTTTTTTATTTTTTTTGTTTATTATCTTTCTTTCATTTTGTTTTATTATTGTGATTTTATATATATGCATATGCATACATACATATACACACACACACACACACACACACACACACACATATATATATATATATATATATATATATATATACGTCATGGTCACGTGGGTTGTCTTAATTTCCTTCTTATATATTGTTTTTTCATTTCCTATTTAGCCAGCTTTCCCTGACGATCCATTTAGGTGAAACCTAGGTAGGTTCGTCTGGCTCATTAGATCTATTTATATATATATAAATTTATATTTTCTTCTCCCTTGCTTTTCAATGCCTTCGTCAATAGAAAATAAATGAAAATAAACAAAAGTCTCCTCCCCTCATAACTTATGTGAGCTATGACCCCCAGAATATTTAATATATGTATATTTTTTTTTAAACTCATAAAATTTTACTTTCATTTTTAGGATTTAGTATAAATGTAAAAATTGACATCCCAAATTTAGAATTTATAATGACCTTAAACAATGCTAGTACCAAAAGCAAAATTCAAATCTTGAAATGGTCAGTTCATAATATGCATTTGATGATTGTATAGTGCATGAAAATCCAAGTAGTGCTTTAGATGTAGGATAATATGTAAATTTCTTAATATATCTATCTATATAATTAATGCAAAGAAAATTTTTCACTTAGCTTATTGATATTATATTCAAGACTTTAACTCTACATGTCCTGGGTATGATGATAAACTATATCCAGTAGCAAGGCCTCTAATCTGGAGGTTTTATGGAATATGGAACCACTTCTTAATTGCTTTTGTTCTCAGGTCCACCCTGACCCAAAGTGTAGCACCTGTTAGGGTAACAGCTATGGTCAAATAGTGACACCCACCATCCCACCAAACCTGAGTCAAAATACTATGAAAGTGTAGAAATACATTTTTATAGTGAAGGTGCCAGCAATATATTTTCATGCTAAAAAAATATATCAACAATATGTTTTATGTAAGGAAAAAAATTTACAGCAATACATGTTTGGAAAAGAAATTACTTATGTTCCAAAAAAAATTAAATTTCAGCATTAAATGATCCATGAGGAGATGATATGCTGTTAAACAAAGAAAAACAGGGGGTTACAGCAAGTTTATATCTATCTTTATATCTATCTATCTATCTATCTATCTATATATATATATATATATATATATATATATACTAGCAGTATAGCCCCAGCATTGCTCAGGTATAATGAAAGCTTTAAAACTAATCCATGGTCCTGGAGCTCAGACTCTTTGGACATTGGCATGAAAGACTAAAAATCGATAGTTGTTTCCAGTTAAAGTGAAACTGTAGACTGAAAGAAAAATGAATGGATGTAAGTCAAATTTTGATTTCCTGGTATTGATCTCAAATTTTCTGCACTATTGTATGAACAACAACCTTGAAACTTCTGAATATCGTTTCTTATGTCTTTGTCTATGAGTGTATCAAATTTGATTAAAATCAGACCACTCCTTCTATAAAACCGATTTTTTTCAATTATCGATTTTTGATATTTATCGGGGGTACCTCAACACAAAACCTAGCTAAGAACACTCACAGATGCTTATAGTACAACTGTGTAAATTTTCAAGAAAATCGGTTCAGCTGTTTCGGAGTCTGTAGGTAATGGACACACACACAGACAAAGTTCTATTTATAAATAAGTTTAGATTTAGATATATATGTATATTTTTATATTTTTTCTTTGAACTGCTATCAGATTACTTCATTGTATGAAACCTTTCTTCTCTTCTTCTATGTGTGGTGTCCTTTCAAGATGTCGGCAACCTTGACCTTCCACATCTCCCTGTACCTAGAGGCTCATAGCATATTTTCTCCTGTTAACCCGACAAACCCAACTCTACCATCCACTTGCACAAACCTACCAAGTATGTTACATGTTGCTTTCCCCTGTCTCTCTGTCCATCTGACCTGGGAGTATCAGATTCTCTAAGCCCTCCATTCTCATTACTTGTCCTGGGAACTTCAGCTGTCTTTTCTTGTTGTTAAGTATTAGTTTCCTTTTTATTTCCATCCTCTCAAAGACCTCATTGTTGCTCACATGTTTGGTTCAAGGTATCCTCAGCAACCATCTATAGAACCACATTTTGGTTGCTTCAAGTCTCTCCTTCATCTTTGCGGAAATTGTCCTGCATTTACTGCCATATTGAAGAACAGACCTCACATAGCAATCCAATACTATCTTCTCTGTTTGCATAAAAAGATTCAACCTCATTTAGTCACTTTCACTTAATAGATATTAAATTTTGTCATTTAGGAGCCTCCATAATTTATCTTGACTTTTCAGTTAACATAATAAAATTTATAAGCTTTGTTTAAATTTAATAAATTTAAAAAACTAACGTTTTTTTACTTATTTGTTTTACTTATTGCAAAATAAAATCTTTCAAAGGATGAAACATATTGGTTAAAATTTCTTTTTGTCTTTGTTTTATATATATATATATATATATATATATATATATATATATATATATACACACACACACACACATACACCCACACAAAAATAATAAACAAAAAAAAATCATACAAGTAACATAAATACAAAAAATAAAAGTACATACAAACACGCAGTCATGGCAAAAACAGAAAATAACATGACCACTAAATGAAAGACAAAAATAAAATATATAAATAAGTAAATAAATAAAAATAAAAAACAAACACAGGTAAAGCTCACAAATACAATAACACCCAACCATGACTCAGAAATAATTTACTGTTAAGCCAATAAGAAAGAGGTCAATAAAAGAAAAGGGCCTATCCCAATTAAACAAACACCCATTCATGTATACACTAAAAATAAAAATATATCAAACAACTACACAATAAAAAAGAAAAATAAAGAAAAAGAAAAATCATAAACAAAAAGAAGAATAACCAACCAATCAAAAACAAAACCATGCCAATAATATCACACCATATTCTATATAAACAAAAAAAAAAACTGGGCAAACTGCCTGACAAGTGAGAACATCATAATGGTGTTCCCATGAAACTTTAAAGTTGGCATAAATCTGTTCTATTAAAGAGACAAACTCTTTGTACCTATCAACACTCTATATCTACTCTGATAATGAGCACTTTACCATAAAATACCTGCTCCCCAAAATACATTTTATCAGTAAAACCAGTGAAAAACAACAACTTTGGTACTAAACATTATCACAATTAAACACATACACACACACATGCATATATGAAGGCAGACATATTTGATTAACTGTAGCGAAGATGTATGAATGCTGTGGTCCCTCTTTTATTGTGGGTCAATGAAATGTAGCTTGATTATAATAAATTTTGAAGTTGTAATCTTGTATTATTTCATCTATTTTATTATTTTTATGTATTATTTAGAACATTATTTTTATTAAAATTATTTTTTAATAATTTCACTGCACGCAAGGTGAGACTGCCCCTAGTATGTAGGGAGTTACAGTGAGAGAAAAAACAGGTTACAGGGGATATCAAAGAAAGGATTAAAGATGGATGAAATTCCAGGAGATAGAAGATGGTAATTGATGTTGCATTTAAACTTTTGGAGATTGTAGCTATAAAGGAAGCAAGTAAACAGGTGTTCCACAGGTGAGAAGTGCGAGTAAAAAAATTGTTACTGTAGAAGAGGTGGTTACATTTAACAATTTCAGTGGTAAAAGGGTAGGGCCTAGATAACAATCTAGTAGCACGTGTAAATTCATGGGGTCGGGGCACTAGGAAAAAAAGTTATCAGAGCATTTGCCATGAAAATATTTGTAGAAAAGACAGAGGGAAGCCACATCACATTGGCATATTATGAAGAATATTAGGTACTAAATCTACTACATGTCCCATGACACACCAGAGTTTTAGAGTTGTTGCATGGCGGCTTGTTCAGTGTGAAGCTTCTACTTGATTTGGTCATTATCCAGCACCTGGGCAAAGATTTTCCTGGTTCAGTTGATGACAATTGTCCAACAATCTTTTTCTTTAGTGGTCTCTTCTTGTACTGTTCCTTGTAGGGTGATCCTGAAGAGACCATGCAGTCTGCTTGCATGGCCCCTACCTCTTCATCTTTTTATTCAACGCTCATTGTCAAACACCAGACTTCTTTCTTTTCCCTTTCTCATTAGTCCATCACTCCCAGTGGAGCATAGGCCATTCATGACCCCTCCCCATCTTACTTTGTTTTAGACTGGTTCATTGTCGTTGATATTTTTGTAACTTGTCTTTTTTTACAGGTAGAGGTGTTAACCCTATGTAAACCTCTTTATCCTCCGGGTGAGGTGGTCCATCTTCAGGCTGGTTTTGAATTCTGTTTTCCTTCTAGACTGGTTGCCAACCAAGGCTATAGAACCCAGTCTGTCCTGCTATTTTACCCATAGATGGTGGGAGAACAGAGGGATTCATACCTTTCCCAAGGATGTAAGTCAATGCAATGAATACCTTTCCTACCTTTCCCAAGCATGTAAGTCAATGCAATGAATTTGAACTCAGCTCTCTGATTCCTCAATCCAATCCCCTGTCCATTACTGCACCATGCCTCCTTTTTTTACCCTCAGCATTGTTAATTTGTATTTCATAGAGTTATTGTTCTGTTAGCATTGAATTTGAATTTCAGAAAATAACTCAAGAAGAGTTCTTTTTAAGCACCTTGCGTTTTTTATAAATTATTTCACCATGTCCCCAATCTGTTAACACATATAGACACGAAACATAATAGGTATTTCTCATATTTTAGTATTTGTCTATATTTCTGAGATGAAGTAATATTTACAGTATTTACATTATTCGGACTATTGTCCTCATCTTTGCTGCCATTTGTATGACATTTCGGCTGTTGTATGCTCTGGCCTTCTTCCGGTGCTAGGAATTTTGAACCGAACCCTTTATTACAATCAGGCATAGCTGACCACATATGGAGAGAGATAGGTGATCACCACCTCCTATGGGATGAAGTTGAAATAATAGAGAACTTTACTGGAAACTATGTAAACTTAAGGAATCAGCACATATGCCAGGCTATAAAAATTTCCTAAGTCGACCAGCAATAGAAATGAACACAATATGGGAACCAGTAATATGGAGTGCCAGAGAAAATCATTAGTTTCAAAATTGCAATATGAGCTCTGGTAAAAAAATACTAGAGAAAACCATTAACATCAAAAATTGCAATAAAAAAAAAGGGTTACTGAACATTAAGTTTATAAGTTCCAAAAATTGAGTTGTTCTTGTCCTTAAGGACACATGGCTCAGTGGATATAGATGTTGGTTAGTTCCTGTGACTTGAGCCAAAGAGTTGTGAGTTCAGTACCACGCTACAACAGTGGTGAACAAGTAACTTACAGGGTTAGAGGGAGATAACTCATGACTACCAGAAGAGGCACTACTATGCAAGGAATAAAGTTGATATAACCCAGTGATTGTTATAAAGGGTTCGGTTCGAAATTCCTAGCGCCTGAAGAAAGCCAGAACATCATACAAATGGCAGCAAAGATGAGGACAATAGTCCGAATAATGTAAATACTGTTCTCATTTTTTGTCCATAGAAAGTAGAAAGGTCTTCACTTTTCAAGCAACTATATTCGGTGTTGAACTGTTAGCTTCATAATCTTATGTCTGACTTTGAACCACCAAGCTACTTCTCCTGTAGACGTATTATGTCATTAACTAAAGTCTTGTGATAATGTAGCAGAGGTGGAGTGGGAAAAAATTTAATTATGGTTTTAAAAACAGACATTTTAAGAATTTGTTTAATATATTTCTATATTAACATAAAGTGGGGGAGGAAGAGAAAGGATAAGCCTAAAAAATTCTCCTTGTAAAGTGGGGAATCGAAAAATAAAACAAAAACTTTTTTTTCCCCATGACACTGCTATTGTTTTAACTACCGTCACTCCTGTGCAATGTTTATTGTTTAAAAAACTGATTATTAGAATTTCAATAAAACCTGAGCTTATGAAAGTCAATTTGTGCATTTTCTTTGTTCTTGAGAATTGACAAAAAAATAATAAATACTATTTGTTAGATTGTTTATTTACACCATTTATTATGTTTATCGGAATGGTTAGTAAAAACTTGGCTAATTGCCAATTGATTTGAACTTTATAAAATAGTAAATAATGATTTCCTTATAGGTGAATCACATGTTTTAATAATTTAGTAAATGTTTATAAATTTATGAATAAGAAATTGTTCTCACATTTATTTATTTTATAAATTGGTAAATTATGCATAATAAATTGCATCAGTTCTGATTATATTAGTTTTTAGAATGTGGTAAATATAAAATTATTTTGAATAAAAAATTTAATAAATAGTGTTTAATATTTTTGTTGAAAATTCTGAAGAACAAAAAATGTATAAATTCACTTTCATCATGTGTTTTGGTTTTATTTACAATTTTAATCCTCCGTCTAAACACTGCCAAGGAGTGAAGGTAGTTAAAATAACAGTATCAAGGACAAAAAAAAAACATCCTTTTGACACATTGTTTTTTATGGTTATGAGGGTCCCAGTAAAAAAACAAAAAAACAAAAAAAACATTCATTTATTTTTGTTTATTAGTCAATAAACTACCTCACTTAGCATCTTTCTTCCATAATTTACCTTGACTTTCAGCTGGGATAAGTTATTATTTACACTATTTTGACGATTGTCCCCATCATTGTTGTTGTTATTTTCTGATTGCTTCTTGTGTGAATTTCTGGCATGAGGTGTTATCATTACTTACATTTGGATGTGCGTTGTGGTGTAGTGAATATCGACTCGGAACAAGAAATCGGAGAGCCGAGTTCTAATTCCAGTTGAATTTGTTGCAATCTTATACGCGCAAATACCCTTGGGAAAAGTATTAATCCGTCTCTTCCTTCCAGTTATGGGTTAAATAAGAGTACAGATTGGGTTCTATAGTCTTGGCTGGCAACCAGTCTACCGCAGAAATCAATGGCAACCTACTGTGGGATAATCTTCTGCCCAGTCAGTCATGTCTCTTTTGAGACATGATTGCCCAAGTGTGTTTCACGTATGGCACTTAACTGACTGACATTTGGACAATTGTCCCCATCTTTGTTGTTGTTGTCACAACATTTTGACTGATGTGTCCTCTGGCCTCCCTAATGTGTGTATTGATCTGGGTAACCTACAAGGAATTTTGAAGAGAAATCTTTAATTAATCCATGGTGGTAGACTATTCTTTTTCCACTGTCCTTGTCTAGGGATATCGTCTAGTTCTTATTTTAGTACTACTCATGTATCACTCCCCCATTTTCTGGTCTTGGGTATGATGGTAAACTTCATCTGGCAGCAAGGCCTCTGATTGGGAGGTTGTGAGGAGCATGGAACCACTTCTTAATTGCTGTTATTCTGTGGTCCACTCTGACTCTGTGGTAACACCTGTTAGGGTCCCAGCTATGGGTAAATAGTTAACGCCCAGACTGGTGTCAAAACATTATGAAAGTATAAAGATATACTTTTATAGAAATCTATACATAAAAATAGACTTTTATAGAAAAATATACATTTTTGAAGGAAAAATATTACCAACAACACATTTTTGAAGGAAAAAATGTTATTGCCATGATACATTTTTGAAGAAAAAAAAATTACCAATAATACATTTTTGAATACACAGCTGGAAGGCATCTTCAGTTTTTTAAATTAAAAAAATTAAAAAATCTATCAAAATCTGACTAAAATCAACCTTCTCACTATAACCAAACATTAAAAAATACCTTAAAACCCCACTTTTTTGGCATTAAATAACCCAGATAGGTTGATATGCCATTAAACAAAACTCATACTCAAACTCAAACCCCCATTTTCACTGAGTTTAAGTACACAGTGCCCAACTCAGGGATTGAAGTCACCTGATGAAGACTGGAGGGCATAACAGCTGAAACATTGTAATATCAACGACTAATTGGAAGACAATAGTCTGAATATAAATAATATAAATAACTTCTACTTCTGTTTATAAACACTTGTTGCAAAATAAATTCCTTACATTTGTCAGAGAACAAAACACACTGGTTAATAAGTTTTCTTTTATCTTTAAGCACATTGTCTTTTTACAAATATATTTTTATATTTCTAGTCTTGATTGACTAGGCAGAAGATTTTTCCGCAGTCAGTTGTCATTACTTTTTGTGGTAGACTGGTTACCAACCAAGGCTATAAAATCCAATCTGTCATGCTATTCAACCTATAGCTAGGGCTAAAGAGCTGGATTGATACCTTTCCCAAGGGAATTTATGCATAAATGAATGAAACAAATTCAACTGGAATTTGATTTCTTATTCCGAGCCGATACCAATTACACCACAGCACACATCCACATCATTTTATTGACTTATTTGTAAATACTCTTGGGAAAACTATGAATCCACAGCTCCTTCTAGCTATGGGTTAATTAGTAAAACTTGTATCATTAACTCATTATCACCAAACCAAAAAATTTTTATAATCTAAAATATTTTCTGGTTTTAAATAAGATGCAAAGGGTTAATAAGTTGTTGAAAAATGAATGAATCAATCATATATGTAGGCCAATAGATACAATGCATGCTGTTTAAAGTAAAAATGAAAATCGAGCATCTATTTAAGATACTAAGTATCTACTATATAACAATTGAAATAATAATGTCAGATTAAAAATAAATCAATTCGGTCTTTAGAAATTGTTTTGTTTACTTTTTTGTTACGTCGGGTAACAGAATTATGTGAAATAATACAAAACAACATAATAGTATAAAAGTAGGTGTATTGACAGGAAAGAGAAGTATTTACAAGAGGTGAGGATTAGTAGAATACAGAACAAGGTAATTAGTATACAGTATCGTCGTAGAGACGTGATAGATTGACTAGTTGAACACTTCCGGTGCAATATCGGAAATACCTGACTGACTTGCTCACTCGACTTCCTTACTCGAGGTATAACCACTACTATTTTATATAGTGATTTGAATAGTCCATTTCTGTGGAAAGGTGGAGAGTGCCCCAAAATTTTTAAAATATGAAACTGAGCTGATATGCTCTTTTGAGAAAATATCTTGGTAAGGAAGTGTCAGTTAAGTGCCATACCTGATACACACTTGGGCGATCATGTCTTGAAAGAGACATGACTGACTGGGTAGTTGATTATCCTGCAGTAGATTGCCTTTGCTTTCTGCAGTAGATTGGTTGCCAGCCAAGGCTATAGAACCCAATCTGTCCTGTTATTTAACCCATAACTGGAGGGAAGAGACGGATTAATACCTTTCCCAAGGGTATTTGCATTTAAGTGAATGCAAGGAATTCAACTGGAATTTGAACTTGGCTTCGTGATTTATCATTCCAAGCTGATATCCACTGCACCACAACATACATCCATAAGGAAGTGTGCTTTGCTTAAAAAGGGAAGTTAGAACTTTGGTGATCAGTGACACTCTTTGCGGCTGAGCAATAAAACATGGCAGATGAAACGGTGGTTTCTCCTGCAAAGTGGGATGCAGGTTTGATCCTTGGTGGAGGACACATTTTCTTTATTGGGATTTCTCAAATATGCAGGCTGTTAGATGGAATGCACACTCTCTAAAGTAAAAATAAAAATGGGGTGTCGATTTTAAATATAAGTATTCGCTAATAATAACATTTAATGTAACAAATAATGTCGAGTTAAAAATAAATCTATTATATTTTAGAAATTTCTTTGTTAATGTTTCATATATGAAACAGTCGATGTGGTATTTCAAAAAAAATATCTTTGTAAGAAAATGTGCTTGCTCTCAACTGGAAAATAGAGCCTTGCTTCTTTTACATGAGGGGTAAATCACTCTGGATCAAGCAAAAGGGGTACACAGGATTGACCCTTTTCAGAGAGCATATTTTCTTAAGATTTCTCCAATATAAGGTCATGAGAAGGAATGCACACTTCAGTTTTTTGTTTTTTTTTAATCGTTTCACCCCCAGCAAGGCAGTAATGCCACTGGTGCACAGGGGGCTATATAAGAGGAGAGGGAATAGAAAGAGGAACAGGTTACAGGGGGTGTCAGAGGATGGGAAAGAGAAGGATGGGAATACTGGTGTGAAAGAGAGTTATGTGAGAATAGAGTGAAAATGAAGAATAAGATACAGTGGGTGTTGAGGAAAGGGTAAGCAAAGGATGTGAGTCAAAGAGATAAGAGGTGGCAATTGAAATTACATTTAAACTTTTGGAGATTGTAGTTATCAAGGAAGCGAATATATGGAAAGGAGTTCCACAAACGGGAAATATGAGAAAAGAAGCTGTTATAGTAGAAGAGGTATTTATATTTAACTATTTTGACAGTAAAAGGGTGGGACTTTGTTGCCAGTCTAGTTGTTTGTTTAAAGTAAAAAAAAAAAAAGAGACATCTATTTCAAATATGAGTATCCAATACTTACAACTTATATCTTATTGGAAGAGGTAATATTTTTTTTTTAATTTTATTTGTGTAAAGTGCTTGAAACAAATATTTGCTGTGTATTAATAATCAACTCTGAAGCATTACTTGATTTTTGTTTCTATTTTGGTTTTCTTACTCATTCTTGGTTTAGCAGTAAACAAACCAAAGAATTGCACTTGTCTTAAAGCAAATCTGATATGATGCCTTCTTGAAGTTCTGTCATTCGAGAAACATCTCCTCATTGATTCAGAAATATGATATGAGTTGAAAATAGCAAAAATCAGGTTTGAGATTCTAAATTCCAATTGAATCGTGCTGTTTGAGACCAGATATCAGCTCATCTGATAAAAGACATAAAAAGAAAAGGTGTCAAATGATCTGCACATTAATCTTTTCTTTTCAAAGTTACAAGACGACTCATAAACCCGTTGGGTTCTTTTTAAAAGCAAGTTCATGATACAAAATGATGACATAAGAATAACACTTATACGACAATAATTTTGAAGAAATAACTTTGAATTCCTCATTTCCTTCCATGGAACTTCAGAACCTCGCAATTCTTTTGTGTGCCGTGTCCCTTCAGGATGTAAGTGATCGTAATCTTCTACATCTCCCTATCCCTTGTAGCTCTTAACTCCCTTTCTCTTGTTCAGTCAGTCAGTTAAGTGCCATATGTGAAACACGCTTGGGCGATCATGTCTTGAAAGAGACATGACTGACTGGGCAGAACATTATCCCGCAGTAGGTTGCCATTGATTTCTGTGGTAGACTGGTTGCCAGCCAAGGCTATAGAACCCAATCTGTCCTGTTATTTAACCCATAACTGGAGGTAATAGATGGATTAATATCTTTCCCAAGGGTATTTGCGTGTAAGTGAATGCAAGGATTCAGCTGGAATTCAAACTCGGCTCCCCGATTTCTCGTTCCAAGCCAATATCCACTGCACCACAACACACATTGTTACCTCCCCAAAACCTGTTCTGCCATCCCTGTGCACAAGCCTATAAATCTAGAAGATAAATGCGTAGAAACTAATATGGCCTCAAAATGAGGGATCAGTTTATATATTGATTATAATAGAGAATAAGAGAGAATGGATCCCCCTCTTTATATCCATGTTATAAATCTTTGTTTATCAAATTCTGATTAGGTATGAATCTACCTCTACTCAATACTGATTAGCTACACAGGCGAGTCTTATAGAGTTATTTCTTCTTCTAAGTGCTGTGTCCTTTCAGGACATAAGCAATCATGGCCCTCCACATCTCCCTATTCCTTGTAGCTCTTAACACCCTTTCTCTTGTTATCCCTCCCAAATCCTGCTCTGCCATCCATTTGCACAAGCCCAGCAAATATGTTACGTGTTGTTTCACCCTGTCTCTCTTTCTGTCTATCTGACCTTGGAGTATCAGATTCTCCAAGCCTTCCTCATTACATGTCCCAGGAACTTTAGCTGTTTTTTCCTGATGTTAAGTAATAGTTACCTTTTCATTTCCATCTTCTTCAAAACCTTGTTGTTGCTTAAATGTTTGGTCCATGATATCCTCAGCATCCTTTTGTAGAACCACATTTTGATTGCTTCAATTCTCTCCTTCATCTTTGAGAAGGTTGTCCAGCATTCACTGCCATATTGAGAACAGACTTCACATAGCAATCTAGTACTTCTTTGTTTCCAGCAAAGTTTCCCTGTCTCTCAATACTCTACTCAGCTTAAGGAATGCATCCTTAGCCATTTTGCCTTCAAATCTCAGTGTTGCACTTGGCATCTTCTGTCAGAACACTTCCCAGATATTTAAATTTCCATACCTGCTTGATTTTAGTATCCCCAGCCTGTAGTTGACATTTTGCGATCCTGTTTTTACTGATGATCATGCATTCAGTTTTCTGTTTATATGTAGTCCTTTCTTTCTGCTTTCTTCATCTACCTTTTTTAGGAGGTCTTGTAGTTTGCTTTTTGTGTCTGTTACCAGCACTGTGTCATTTGCATATCTTATATTGTTCAGATTGTGGTTGCCAATGACAAATCCTGGCATGACTTTTAGGGCTTTCAGAATTGTCTCACTGTATATGTTGAATAGATCCGGTGAAAAGAGACATGCTTGTCTTACGCCCCTTCTATCTTTGAATATCCTCTGAACTCATTTCCTGTCTGTATGCAGGCAGTTTACTGCCAGTAGAGGTTCTTGATTACTCTAATGTCTTTCCTGAATAAGGTTGCTGATCAAGTCTTTGTGGTGTACTTTGTCAAATGCCTTTGTGTAGTCTATAAAACACAGAAGTCCAATTGTGGCCAAAAGACTAATTTAGTCAAACGAAATGTGACATGAAGTTCCACAAACTTTTTGATTTGAGGATTTGAAGAACTCAGCTCAACTGAAGTTTCAGAGAATTTATGATTTGAATCAGGCTGAAAATTGAGTTATTCAACTCATAAATTCTGTGGAACTTCAGTTCAGCCGAGTTCTTCAAATCCTCAAATCAAAAAGTCTGTGGAACTTCACATCACAAAACCTCTCACTTTAAATGTGATTGCTTGGCCTTTTTGAAGAAATAAGATTGATTTTCTCAATTCACAAGGTTTTGGAAATATTTTAAACTGTATTTAAAACAAAAATTGTAAAATTCACAAAGTTTTTGTGTTACTTTAAACTCAATATAAATTAAAATCTTAAAATTTTTTTCTTCTAGTTATTTTAAAATTTGTATTTTTAACTGTTCCCTCCTGCTCAAAACACAAATCCCAATATTGGATGTTGAAGAACCAGATGAAGGGCAGATTTTCAGTCCTGGGCTCATCTTGATTCCATGAAGATATAATATATCTGTGTAGAGTAAGCATGGCCCGAGTTAGATTGATTTTAGGCACATGAGAAGACAGACAGAATTTTCCATTTATTTATTTAGAAAACACTTATTTTAATTTGTATTTGCAATATGAGCTACTGTAATAATTATTATTACTTATATCAAATGCTGTAATAAATTAATAATAATTATATTCTTTATTATGCATACTTGTTTCTTCCTCATAGTTATTTCAAAATATAAAATGGTGGCAAATCTGTACACATCTATTTATCAAGTCATGTGTCGCACTTTTCTAGCCATACAAATTATGTTTTACAAAGAGACACCCATGTAGTACTTGCCAAACATCTGAGAGATTTATTTACATTGGTCAGACAGTTGTACTATTTTTATTGCCATTTTTTTGACTTTTCATCCATTGTACACACATGTCTTCTTCAGGTAATATATCTTGGAATTTCAAACCAATAAAGATGAGGACAACAGTCCAAATTATGCAAATATTTACAATACCTAATCTGAAAAATATAAACAGATTTAAGATATTTGTTTATAAAAAAGTGCTTATGTAGTGTAGTGAATTGCATAAATATATGTTGTGTTGTATATATTTAAATTTATTTAATAATATTGTTATAGTGTATTATGAATGTTTATTTTCACACAATATTTGGACTATAATATGCAAACATTTTTTTATATATGTTGATTGATATAAGAATGTGTATAAAAAAAACAAATACTGAAATTGCTATTAAAAATGCTGTGTTGAAAGTACAATATGCTATGAAATTGGTTGGAGTATTATGTGTTGCTCAAGTTGTATTTTGGGAACAAACATACACACGTATAAGATTAGAATTTTAGTACTATATAGATTAATGCTCAAATTTTATATTGAGCATTATGACCACAAAGACTGCCTTAAAAATGTTAACTACTAAAATTTGGTTGAATGATTATTAGCAAATTAGAATCTGGGAAAGGTATTAATCTATTGCGTCTCTCTCCAGCTATGGGTTAAATAGCAGAACAGGGTTCTGTAGCCTTGGTTGGCAACCAATCTACCATAGAAAGCAATGGCAGCCTACTGCAGAAAAATCTTCTGCCCAGTCAGTAATGTCTCTTTCAAGACATGATCATCCAAGTTTGTATCACATATGGCACTTAATTGACTGATTGTTATCAATAAGTTTTATATATAACTACATGAATAAGTCTGCAGCATAATGATGAATACATGAATAAGTCTGCAGCATAATGATGAAGAATTTACAGTATTTGTCTAGATTTCTGAGATGAGGTAGTATTTAGACAATTTACCTTACTCGGACTATAATCCTCATCTTGGTTGCCATTTGTATGACATTTCAGCCATTGTACACTCTAATATATATCTGCAGGATGAAGGCTTATCAAAGGGCTTGCCATTATGACCATCACTGGCTAACATATACATGAAATACTTTGAAGAGATGGCATTAGAATCTACAGCTCTAAAGCCAACACTATGGCTGAGATACTTTGATGACACCTTAATACTCTGGCCACACCAGGAAGATGTCCAGCTACTGGACCATGTGAACTCAATAAGATCATCCATACAGTTCACTATGAAAAAGAGAAAGACAAAAACCTTGGAAATTTTGATAAAATTTATTTTTCTTTTTTGTGTCAACATGGTATGATAAATCTTAGTTTTTTTTTTGTTTTTTTTTAAGAGAAAAAGAAAAACAACACTATTTACATTATTCAGACTATTGCCCTCATCTTTGTTGTCATTTGCTCTGGCCTTCTAGGAATTTCAAATTGGACCCTTTATTACAATCACTGAAGTTATATCATTCCTTTGTGGAAACCAGTGACTTTCTGTACACAAACAACACACTTTGGATTGGGATCAGACATATATCAACAGGACAAGGTTTACCAATGGGCTTACCATTATCACCATCACTGGTTAACATATACATGGAATACTTTGAAGAGATGGCATTAGAATCTACAGCTCTAAAGCCAACACTATGGCTGAGATATGTTGATGACACCTTCATACTCTGGTCACAGGAGGATGAGGTTCAGATGCTACTGGACCATATGAACTTAATAAGATAATCAATACAATTCACTATGGAAAAAGAGTTACAACAAACTGGCATTCCTGGATGTGCTAATAACTCGAACAGTGGAAAGGAGTTCAAGACATCCATATACTGCAAGCCAACATTCACCAGACAATACCTCAACTTCAATTCCCACCACCCATACAATGTAAAAAGAGGGATCATCCACTGTCTGCAACGTCGAGCAAAAGTTATAAGCAGTGACCCAGAGACATATGAACAAGAAATGGTCAGTATAAACAGTACCCTACAATGTAACAATTATCCAGGGTACATGACAACAACTTCAACGAACATGGAAGAGAGGGTGCATGAGGATAACAACTCTCAGAAAACTCGGTCCGTCTACCCTATGTGAAGGGGTTATTGGAGAAAATACAAAAGCTCTGTGGTCTGTATAACATCAGGATGATCTTCAGAAGTGGTTCTACACTTCGCAGGTGCCTCTCCTGAGTCAGACCCCCAGCAGAAGAGGACATGACTTTATATACCATTCCATGTAGCTGTGGAAAGAAATATGAAAGAGAAACAGGCCACCCTTTTAAGTTAAGGTTACAAAAACATCACAAGGCCGTAACACGAAGGGAGATAGAAAAATCATGCATAACTGACCACATGTGGAGGGAGAAAGGGGATCACCACCCCCTATGGGATAAAGTTAAAATAATAGATAGAGAATGCCACTGGAAACTATGTAAACTTAAGGAATCAGCACATATGCTAAACTACAAAAATCTAAGCCGACCAAGCATAGAGATGAATACAATATGGGAACCAGTAATATGGAGTGCTAGAGAAAATTATTAGCATCAAAAATTGCAATATGAGCTCTGGTAAAAAGAAAAGGTTACTGAATATTAGGTTTATAAGTTTCAGAAATTCAGTTGTTCTTGTCCTTAAGGACACATGGCCCAGTAGATATAGGTGTTTGTTATTTCCTGTGACTTGAACCAAAGAGTTCAATACCAGGCTACAATAACTTAGTGAGTTGGGTTAGAGGGAGATAATTCATGACTGTCAAAAGAGGCAGGATATACCCCAATGATTGTAATAAAGGGTTCGGTTCAAAATTCCTAGGACCTGAAGATGGCCAGAGTGTACAACAGCTGAAACGTACAAATGATAACCAAGTTGAGGACAATAGTCTGAATAATGTCAATAGTGAAAGATTTACATGACAAAAATTTTTTGGGCTAATAACTGAAAATTATCAAGTGGTGAATAATAGAATAAGAGAAAACCATATACAGTGAAAATTTCAGATCAACAATATGTTAGGCTGCAGATATTTTTATCGAAAAAGTTTTCATATCATGAATTGTATAAATATATGTTGTTATGCATACTTAACTTTATTTAATAAAGTTGTGTATTATGAGTGTTTATTACTTTTAGTACACTAGTATTATAACAGTTGAAATTTAACATGAAAGTGTTTGCATACATACATGGATTGATATAAAAATGTGTATTAAAACAAATATAGAATTTGCTATTAAAAATGCTGTAAAAACAGAAAATACGACCCTAGTTGAAGAACTTCATGCCTAATTTTAATGGAATGTTGCACTGCAGTTAGTCATACCAGTTGAACACTCAGGGTTGAACTCATGTATAGTTAATGTGTAGATGTTTGTCACTTAACTGAGCTGAGTTATTTGTGAAGGCATTATTGTGATGTCTTCACTCCTCAGAACTTTTACTTCTCTGCTGCTGGTTTATGTTTTTTTATTTATATGGAACTTGGTGTAATTTAATATTTTTGTATGTGTGTGGTTCTACAGATAGTTAATTGCCTTTTTACTGCTTTTTGCTGTGTTGACCTCTTTTTTTAATGTACTGTAGTGTCTGCAGTTGGTTAATTGCTTTTTATTGTGTTGATTTCTTTTTTGCATGTTTAAGATGTCTGCTTAATTTATTTATAATGAATTGACCTTGTCATTTAAGCATCATCACAACTTACACACACACATTGAAAAGTAACTCTCTATTTTATATATAAGCGGCCAGTAAGAAGTCCAAACTTAACAACTTTCTGACTTTTTTCTTTGTGGTTGGTTAAAGTAACAAGTCTATGATAACAAAACAAGATTTCGGAAGAACTTAAAATGTAAATACAAGAAGGTATGTCTTTCACACTTCAAGAGTTCCTGGCAAAATCTGGTGTCCATATCAAAATTTTATACAAAACCTCATGCTAAACACTTTCCTATCATATCTATTTCTTGTAAAAATTATAGTTAATAAATAAATTATTGGTAGTTTAAAGTGGGGAGTTACTTTTCAATCACCCTTTATATTTCCTTGAATATGACACACAAGAAAAATTTAATTTTATATTTAAAAATTTTTTTTTATATATAGTCATTTCACCCCAAGCAAGGCAGTACTGCCACTAGTGCACAGGGGGGTTACATAAGAGGAGAGAGAGAAAAAAGAACAACAAGGTATAAGGGGTGTCAGAGAAAGGTTAAGAGAATGATGGGAATCAAGGAGATAAAAGATGGCAGTTGATGTTGCACTTAAACTCTTAGAGATTGTAGCTATCAAGAAAGAAAGTATATGGAAGGGAGTTCCACAAGTGGGAAGTGCAAGAAAAGAAACTGCTGGAGTAAAAGTGGTGGTTACATTTGATTGTTTTGACTGTAAAAGGGTGGGACCTAGTTGCCAATCTAGTAGCTCGAGTAAATTTAGTTTTTTCAGCATTCTTACATTTTCCATTTAGTGGGAGCAAGAGAATGCAGAAAAAAAAAGAAAAGAAAAAGTGAGTCGATTATCCCAAGTGCTTTTGTACACTTCTTTAGCCATTTTCAAGGGTCTTTGTTTATAGGTGTGGTTATCTGATTAAACAGTATATTTATTTATTTTTGTCCATTGGCCTGAATATTTGAGAAATTTTATTAAAGAAAAATATGTGCTCTCTGGCTGATAAATGAGAATAAATATACTGAGAGATATTGATTTAATTGAGAGTAAAAAAGTAGTTTTCCTTCCTAAAGGCAGCTAACAGATACTACACTTTGATCCTTAGTGTTTAGACATATAAATCCACTGCTAGGAAGGTTGGATCACTGTGTCAGGCCCGGATGTTTTTTCCGCCTGAATCCATCTTACATATATACAAGTCAGGCACCCCTGCTGTTCATGTGTTCTCGACAGGCTCCAAAGGAGAATCAGTAATGTTATAGGTACTCACTTGGCGGTTTGACTCCAGCCACTTTCTCATCGACAGGATGTGGCTTCCCTCTATCTTTTCTACAAATATTTTCATGGCTTCTGCTCTGACGAACTTAAGTCTCTGGTGCCCCTGCCACATGAGTTTACTTGTGCAACCAGACTGGCAACTGGGTCCCACCCATTCACAGTTAGATCAACCAAATGCAGCCAGCAATTGTACTCCATCAGCTTCTTTTCTCATACTTTCTGCCTGTGGAACTCTCTTCTGTGGAACTCTCTGCCTGTGGAACTCTCTTCTTCTTGTTTTCCTGACGACTATAACCTTCAGGAATTTAAATGCAATATCAATACCCATCTCTTAACCACTTGACTCCAGTTCTTTCTACATCACCCTGTATATCTTTTCAACTGTCATCACACCTGTATTCTCATCCTTCTCTTGCTCCTTTCACTGACACCTCCTGTAACTGGCTTGTCTTTCTCTTTATTCTCCTCCTATCTAATCTTTTTCTCTTATGTAGCCCCCTGCACAATTACTGCTTTGCTTGGGGTGAAACAATTAAAAAAAATCATATTGTCAATAGAACTATAGAGCTATAGAAATCAATCTGTCCTGTGATTTAACCCATAGCTAGAGAGGAAAGAGATGGATTAATACCTTTCCCAAGGGTATTTGTGCGTAAGTGAATGCAACAAATTCAACTAGAATTCAAACTTGGCTCTCTGATTTCTCATTCTGACCTGATATCCACTGCACACAATGCACACTGAAAAGGCAGGTAAGTCTAAGCATGTCATGTTTCAAGCCTACCAGATCACTTAGAAAGACTATGACCTTGAAAATCAAGATTAGCAAACAGGTTATTTTTGTGGGGCCTGGGAATAGTAAAAATAATTCCTCATGTAAATTAATAATTACTTCTTCGTCTTGTCATTTGGGACTGTGAGGAGAAACCTCTACTAATTGTAGTTTAGTTTAGATTAAGTGATGGTCATTGTTCATTTTGACTTCCCTAGATATCTTTTTTTCTTCTCATTCACTCTCCACTTGAATTTCTCAGCAATTGAGCAACTAGCAAAAATCTGGAGAGTGTTTAAAGCTTCATGACAGAGGTTCTCCAAGCAATGGAATATTTACATTTTTGAATAAAGTGTGGTACAAGGCTGAAAAATGAGGGAAAGATGGTCATCACTGTTCTTAAATTTAACTTAACTAGTCACATTCGCTGACCCAATGTTAATTATAAGAATCTTTTATGGAAAACATGATTTTTATATACATCATAAAAATAAATATTTAGATCTTAATATAATCATATAATTATGAATTAAATGTACATTGCGACACAGAAATTTCTATGTTTCAAGATAGTATCTTGTCATCAGGCAATGTTGGATGTTGTTTTTTTTTTTTTTTTTTTTTTTTTTTACAACCAACATCCAACATTGCCTGATGACGAGATTCTATTTCGAAACAGAAATTTCTGTGTTGCAATGTACATTTAATTCATATATATATTTGGACAGCAATCTTTCTTTTAAACATACAACCAACAGGGAAGATTTTATTTATTTTTGATTGAATTTTTCCAGTATTCTTAGATGTTTGCTTTTTGCTGGAGATAAGGAGTGTAAAATATTCTATAATTTTTAACTTTCCAAGCACTTTCAGCCACTTCAGTTATTTTTCAATGTTGTTATTTTGTCCTCATGTTTGACTGTAACATAATTTTTGTGCTTTTGAAAAGGAGAGTTCTTTAAAGCTTTCACGTGACTAAAGTTAACACCATTCAGTTGCTCCAACTGTGCAACAGTCATTCACCTTTTAGCAACATCCTCAGAAGAAAGTTTTTCACTTGCTTTCTCAGGGATATCAAGAGAAAAAATTGTAAAGCATGGTATATCTTATGTTCTTTGATTGTTTTAAGTAATAGTACTACCATTGCAGATGTTAACATTAGAATTACTGCAGCTGTAGTGATAACCAAAAATAAGGTGTGCAGGAGCAACACCAGCTTCCCTACCAAGTGCAAGTCTCCAAAGTCTCTGGTGCTTTTCATCTTGCTGTAGAGATGCAAATTGTTACAGAGACTGAAAGTTTTATTTCTGGGACAATGGAGGTAATGTGACAACCAAGTCAAGAGTCTGAACTGAACATTTTTTGAAGAAATCTCTTGAGAAAATGTGCTCTTGTTCAGGGCCGTAGCTGATGATAAAAAAGCACTGGGCACAGAGAAAATTGCCCGGGTTTATTAGTTGACAATGTGATGACGTCATCCGTTTCCAGAAACTATGATGTTTGTGGATTTTTTCAGCTATTCCAATAGAAATTAGGCACAGAACATGAATGAAAGCAAGAAATCGGGTTCAGACTTTCTGAGTATAACCAGTCTTTTCTCCCAAAATTAATAAATAAACAAATAGATTTTTACTGCATTCATTCAGATGTTTTCTTCATTTTTCTTTCTTTCTTCCTTTCTTTCTTTGTGAATTGTTTAGTTTGATTTCTGATGAAGACATTTTTCCTTGCCCGGATTTTCACTATGATTGCACGGATTGGCCTGGACCCGTGCCCGGTGTGCCCGGTAGTCAGATACAGCCATGCTCTTGTTAACATGAAAGACATTTTCTTACTTGAAGGTTGTTGATCCAGATATTCTTTGATGTGCGGGTTTTGAATTTTGATTATTGTCTGATAAGACAAACATTGACTAAAATAGGACTAGGAGGAAGCTTCCAAGATTTCCGAACTTGTCTGGATCAAAAATCAATTGGCTTCCGTTTGCTGCTTCTTTTTTTTTTTTTTTTTTTTTTTAATTTTTGGCCTCCTGCCCGTCTCTCCATCTTTCATGCTCTGAAAAATTCAAAAAGATTATTATTTAGTCTCTTGCATTTCTCTTCTGCCCTACTGACTGAGATTTTGTCCATAACCCCTCCCCTCCCTCAACTTCCAAACCCATGAGGCACCATCCCCTAACTCAAGTCTGGAGCAAAAGTTCAGAGGGTAGTAATGTTTATTCTTGGAGTTACTAGCATCATCATCAGTGTTATTATCATTCTAACTTTGAATGCTGTATAACCTTTTGTGCTTAAATCACTTATAGCTGAATTATGTGATTGTATTAAGGAGGGAAAAAAACATGTCCTGCTATTTTAGCTGAATCGTTTTGGGATAAATGGAAGGCCAGGAGAGAAGGGTGCTGTTTCAATTATTTGCTTTGTTGAGGACTTAAAATCTAACAAATTTAAACTTAATAGGACATTTTAAATATGAATTTTAAATATGAACCAAGACAAAGAGAAAATGGTAATTTCTTTACCTTTTCCAAATATTACACAATCACTCTGGCAGAATATATGAAAATTTATTTATCAGTCATTTAATTGCAGTTTTTCTCGAGATGCACTTCTAGTGTAGTGGTTATTGGTCTGGAGAGTCAAACTGTTGTGCTGCATTCAAATTCTGGCCATATCTGTTATGTTCACTTTCACACATGCTCTTGGGAAAGATGCAAATGCATCTCCCTCCAGTTATGGGTTAAATAGAAGGGCAGAATTGTTTTTCTAACCTTGGTTTACAAGTTGTCCAGGAGGACAACTGTGAATTTCAAACCATGGAAACCGTTTCAGTGTGGTTTCCTAGAAATCATAGCAATTCACAGATGATAAAGAGAAGGAATTTGGTGAGTTGTGATCACTTACGTCCTAAAGAAGTATATCATTTTAAAAAAGATTCCAAGGGATATGGCATTTTAAAAAAAGAAAAGATTCCAATGGTTGACCCATGCCTTGTGAATGATATTAGGAAGACAAACCTATTTGTAAGCTATTGGTGTTTGATCTAATACACAGTCATAAGTCATTGTGACTGGTGCTTTGAACATAATGTCCTTGTTTAATTACTGAGCTTGCATCATTTTTTTGCCAGAAGCTGTAACTAAGGTCTGCTCAGTATAGCCGCAACATAAACTACAGGTTGTTTCTGTGGATGGCTGAAGAAATACAAATATGTCTGAGCAGGCGTCTGCAAGAAGAGATTACCTAACTCCTTTGCAGACTCTGTAGTCTCCTGAAATTTTCAGATGCCTAAAAGACATCTGAGAAATTCAGACAATTTCTGTCCAAATCTCTGCAAAGAGTTATTATTTATATTTAGACTGTTGTCCTCATCTTAGTTGTTATTATCACAATGTTTGAAGCATTTTCAGAATTAAAATTTGCTTGCACCTCACCAAGTTTTATGTGACAAAAGTACACTTAAAAATAAAAATAAAAAACAGAGAGAGTGTTAAAGGGCAATAACTGCAGTTTTGAAGTCAGAACATTATCATTGATGACTCTCTTCTCTAATTTGCAGACCCTTGTTACTATATTCTTAATACTTGATATAATGCCAAAACATTGCAATCATAAAATCGCTCAATTATTTATATCTATTTATACTGGGACTCACGCATGCAATTACAAGTAATCTATAATGATATTTTAAATTTTGCAAATCATTTTTATTTTTGGCATATGAATTTATTGAAACTGTTTCTAAATCTTTCATTGTCCTTCAGTCATTTCACTTCACCTGATATCCTCTTCTGCTGTACTGTTTGAGAACCACTGGTCCAGGCAAATAAAGATATGTTCTCTTTTACATGCTTGTGATCTCCTTGAAAAAAAAAACAGAAAATTGGTTTGACAAACACGCTGATACTGTGTTGTTAACTTTACAAATGTCTGTTTAAGCATCCCAAACTTGCATGGGATTCAAGCAAAATAGCAGAAAAAAATTTTGTTTGTGAAATAGAAAATGGCTTGAAAAAAGAAAAAAAATAATGTAAATATTTTGATGATTTATTTAAAAAAAGATTCACCTAAAACACTTAAGTGATGTCATCATGACCTGATATATCAATCCAAAGATGTGTGCTTATTTCTTTGAAAATCAATGTTTAAAGTTTGATTCAAGATTTTTTTTTGTATGTTTTTTTCTGTTGAAATTTTTAAAAATATTTAAATCCAAAAATATTTAATATCTGCACTATCTGCCAAAAGCTTAGGGGGCCACCCTCTCGATTTAATAATTAGTAAGTTTCATATCTTCTTTGATTTAATTAACTACCACCAAGCTATGATGCTGAAACCTATGAAACACCAGGTACTGCAAGCAACCTTTGATAATCTAAAATATATTCTTAATTTCATGCATATGCATTGTTTTTTGTTGACTGCACACTGGGGATCATTTGTGAGAGAAAAAAAAACACCATGATGCAATTTACTTGGCCAGAAATTTGGAAACAGCATGCTGTACTGCTTGGCATTTGTGCCAGAAGCTCTAATATGAATATTTCAGAATGTCTGGGTGTCAATCTGAGATCAGTGCAGAGGATTCAGAAAGAGCTGGATGAGTCTGATGGTGATTATGAAGGTATTTGAAGTAATTACTAGTAGTGATGGTGTTATTGTTATGCCTCAAGTCATTTCTAACAGTGACTCAAACTCAATACTGAGGCCTACATGAAGTACCTTCTGAGTGTAGAGATTCCCTGTGTCAAGAGTGGCTGCTGGAAGACACTGTGTCTGCCAACAGGACTCTGCACCATGCCACACAAGCGGGAGAACAGAGTCATGGCTGTCAGACAATTTCTTTAACCATATCAACCCTTATATCTGGACACCTAACTCCCCAAACTGCAACCTCCTTGATTATTATGTGTAGGGTGCAGTTGAGCAAGAGACCAACAAAACTCCTTGTAAGACCAAAGATGAACTGAAGGCGAGGATTATGGCAGCATTTCTTTTTTTTTTTTTTTTTTAATCGTATCACCCCGAGCAAGGCGATAACGCCACTGAAGCGCAGGGGGCTACGTAAGAGTGAAAAGATTGGAAAAGAGGAAGCCGGAAACCACATCCTAAACAGGAAACAAGGGATGAGCCTCTACACCTGTTCAATAGACGTGGGTGGAGTGTGAACCGGGCGATAGTTTAGTCTATCTACTCCAATTTACGAACTTAAACAAGGAAACTTTCTGGGAGAGTTGTAGGAAATTCTAAATTCAACTGGAGGCTGTGGTTGAAGCCAATAGCGATTTTATTTAATAAATTTACTCTTTAGTATTTCTAGATATTTTTGTGTAATTTTGGTAAATATATCGGCTAAAATGAGATGTTAGTGTTATTTTCATTTTTGCATAATTTAGATGACAGTTTATTCATCACACAGTGTATTATCTATATATATATATATATATATATATTTAGGTACCTCCATTGCATCATAAAAAATCCAGCATAGTATGATTTAAAAAGGTTCAAAACTTAATGAAATGAACTTTTTCTATCAAAATGTTTATAATTTTATTAAGAGGAAAGATCAAAGTAATTTTTATTTATTTTATGAAATTTTTTAATCCCTTTTAACATGTTCGAAATTTTGGCAGAAAATTTTGTTTTGATTTGAGTTAGCGTTGCAGAAAATCTGAGAAAATCTTATGATTGTTTAGAATCGATTATGTAACTCTTTTTTTTTTGTGTAACTCACTTTTTCGGTGACAAACACATTAATTTGGAATTTTTCGCAAAAATCAAATAATTGTTGGATTTTAATGAAACTTTCAGTACTCATTCACAAATGAATAAATTATTTTTGAAATTATTTTTTTTTTAAATATTGATGAAAAAATTTTTTTTTAACTCTGTTACCCTCCCGCTCCACGTAAATTCATGAAATTTTAATAAATTTTAATTTCTGTAAAGTATTTTTTTATTAGTTAAATGCAGAACTCATCGAGAAATATAAATCATCTATTTTTTTTTTTAAATTATCTGGCACTATCCGAAAATCTGCTCCGAAGAGAAATATAAAAAATGCAATAAAACTTTGATATAATTTAATTTGATAAGCTTTTAATTGCTGGAATAAATAATAAAAAATAAAAACATTATAGTCTGAAAGAGAAATTTTTTTTCGATTGCTAATAAATTTTTAGAAGAATTGTTTTCATTTTTTTTTATTATAATAATTCATAAAGTTTTAAAAATATTTCAAAAATCTTTTAAAGAACTGTATGATTTTTTTTATTAGTTAAAAATTGATGATTATACTACCTATCAAAAAAAAAGAAAATGAGTAAAAATTTTTCAACCCGTATATTTAAAAAAAAAAAATTATTTGTGTAAATATGTTCAAATTTATAAAGTATGATGTTCCATATGGGTCAAATTGATTTTATAAGATAACAAGCATTCTGGGTTATTACCCCTTACATAAGTAACCATAGGAGAATGCATTTTCAGTCTTATGATATTTTATTCTCTACGTTTCTAAATTTAACAGCCTTTTTTGCAAGTAATTCCTTCAACATTTAAAGTAAGTATTTTTTTCTCAATTTTTTAATTAATTGTGACCGTAGGTGCATTAACTAATTTATGATAATTAAAGAAAAAGATATGGAAATTTTGGCACGATTGGTCGCCATACATTGCATTCTTGACAACACCTGGTAGTCGTAAATCTGTCATTGCCTCGAATATACTGACATAAAATAGGGCTGCCATAATTAAATTTTTTTTCATTGTAAATTTCTGGCAGTAAGCAATTATTAATTGATTGAAAACAGATAAAGGTAAGTTTTAATTTTAAAACAAATCATTTCAAATTGTCAGTTGTTTATAACCAAGTTTTGTTAATCTTTGTTAATTTCCATAACATATTTACATTTGTTGACATTACGATACATTTCAGAGCAGATATGGTTATTGCGATAAATTGAAAACTGTTATATAGGCTTGATTAAAACCTCGTTTAGACTGAAGGTCATTTGTGGTCAAGAGGTCTAAGATGTGCCAGATCACATGGTAGCTTCCCCTATGAGGATAGGGGTCACAGATTCAAATCCTGTCGAATGACACACATTTTCGTAATAAAAATTTATCGTAAATAATCAGAGCAGTAGATATAAATATATAATACTGTTTAATTAAAAACAGAATATCTACTTAAATATGAGTATTGATAAAAAATAATGTTCAAACAAATAATTTCAAATTGTCAGTCGTTTATAACCAAGTTTCGTTAATCTTCGTTAATTTCAGTAAAATATATATATATATATATATGAACATAAGTACACAGTGTATTTAACCAGCAAGAATTTTTTCAAACATGTTTTGTTGATAATCTTGATAATTTTCAATTTTTCTATTTATTTAACTGTTTTTGACTTATTTCAGCTTTCCTATATATATATATATGCATTAAATAAAATAATGATGATATATTGATGTGTTTATAAGATATTTAATATGTTAATATATGTATCAAGAAGCATATAAATATATAATGCATGCTTTTTTATTAAACTATTATATATGTCATCATTTTGAGCTGGCGCCACTTCTAAAAATTCCAAGATTTAGTCAGAAAATCTGGCTTACCATATTCATAAAATCCAATTCTTGATAATGACTGAAATAGTTGAAAGCACAAACAAAACAGAAAAACATCAACTTTAGACAGTTTAATTGTAATTTTAATCCTGATATACATCTCTTTCCCTTCAGAAATTGGAAAAATATAATAAAACATTTAAAAATCAGACTTATTTGAATTTAACAATACTTGTTTGTATTTATGTACACACACACATGTAATAATTTTCTGTGGGGTACAGAATTTTATTATAACAATAAAAAAGGTTAAACCTATTTTACTTATGATTTAAAAGAAAAGTGAAAAATAACACGAACACGATCGACCAGTTTGAAATCATGTCTAGTCCTAACAGACACTTGCTCTGTTTACAAAGGGAGGGCTGTCTGGACTGAATGTAAATTGTTTCCAACACTTTTATCTGCAATATAGAGCTAACATAACTCAAAATGGTAAACAAGTCGATACTAATTCTAGCAGCACAATTTGGGTTTTTATTAGATGCTCTGTGATGGAGGAACCATATGTTTTGTTCAGAACATCCTTTCGTTGGAATGTTCCATTCCTGATAATCTAGGTATATGCTGTCGTATTCTAGCATCTAAATGTTAGGTTGTTTTACCTGTGTGGTTGGCACTACAACTACATTTAAGATGATAAATAACATTATTGATATGGTGAGGAGGTAGAACATCCTTTTGGGTATGTGTCAAGACATATTTAGTAAAACACTAAACAGACACTCACTCTGTAAACAGAGGGAGTGTCTGTTAAGACCAGATGTGATTTCAATTTAAATTGCATTCTGCCCTCATTAATATTACATATCATTTTTATTTTCTTCTAATATATAACCCCTTGATCTAGCTCTGAGTGAGGAGGAAACCAGTCGGCTGTGTTTGTTTTATTTTTCACTTTTCTTTCTTAATCATGAAAAGTAATATAGGTCTAACCTTTTTTATTACTATAATATATATATATATATATATATATATATATATATATATATATAGATGGATGTTGTCATACCCTCCTATGAGGAATGGACTTTTCCTCTTGTTATATATGATTACCTGCGTGTCTTCCGGAGAGCAGTTAATCAGGAGCAATTAACGGCAGTAGTTGATGACAGCTACTAGTCAGGCAATAAGCAGCGTAATAATACCTTCGTACTTATTTATTTCCATATTACTTATTATTAATACTTCCTTTGAATATCTTGTTTTCTTGTTATACTAATTGACTGTTTTGAACCTATCTTCTTGTTCTGTGTCTTACTTCCGACCAAACCGGTCACTACAACTTTGCGGCGAAATTTCGCAAGAACTCCACAACAATAGAGACACTGAATAGTTCTGTGTCAAACTGGCTCCACTATCTTTGTATTTCAGTGACCAAACCTCAGAATACTCATTTAGGAAGTGGGTCAGGGCAAGAAATTTTTACTCTGTGTGTGTGTGTGTGTGTGTGTGTGTGTGTGTGTGTGTGTGTGTGAGAGAGAGAGATTTTTCACGCCTTAGCCCAGGTCACTTTCAGTTTAACCTCTAACATTCTGCATTATTAATATTACTTCTATTTCTACTGTATTTTTTTTCAAGGCCTCTCAATTGCAGTATCTTTATTGTTAATTTCAAAATTATTTTTTGTTACCATAGAAAGATATGACAACACAACTATCAAATTCATTTAAATTCAGGGATCATTCACCTTCTGTAGCAGGATAAACTTTTTGTGCAGCAAGTAAAGTCATATCCATAGTGAGAAAGGTTAATTTAAGCATATTTTTCTGCCGTGAAAAATTGTTTCTTTGACCCAATAATCTTTCAAATAGAAACATTTGTATAATATATATGATTTGTCAAATTTGGAGGATTGTTGGGCGAAAGAAACACTTTGTTATACAAGAAAAATAACCTTAAATAAAACTGAAAGTGTACTTTTTTTTTTTAAAAATCATATCACCCCAGGCAAGGCAGTAAGGCCACTGGCGTGCAGGGGGCTACGTAAGAGTGAAAAGATTGGAAAAGAGAAAGCCGGAAACCACATCCTAAACAGGGAACAAGGGATGAGCCTCTACACCTGTTCAATAGACGTGGGTGGAGTGTGAACTGGGTGATAGTTCAGTCTATCTACTCCAATTGAAAAAAAATAAATAAATAAATAAAAAATAAGGAAAAGTGAAAAGATTGGAAAAGAGAAAGCCGGAAACCACATTCTAAACAGGTTTAGAGGTGTAAAATCTCGCTATCTCTCGCATACACATTAAAATTATCTTGGCTTGACCCACTTATTGATCAATATTTGGATGTTTAGTCATTGAAATTCAAAGTTTGTGAAGTCAGTTTGACTTGGAACTTTTCAGTAGAACTTTTCAGTACCATTCTCTCTCTCTCTCTCTCTCTCTCTCTATATATATATATATATATATATATACACACACTATACTTAACTAACTTATATCTCCAGTATATTAGAATTTCATCATTTTCTGTTTGACTGAGGTTGAACAATTCATGCCTCTGGTAGATATGTTGAAATAGCTATTCCCCAATTGTAAAATTTGAATTTACATATCATATATATATATATATATATATATATATATATATATATATATATTTTTTTTTTTTTTTTTTTTTTTTTTTTTTTTCAGATGTTTTATTTGAAATGTGAATCTTTTTCCAGTAATGAAGTCATCATGTTCAATTAAATCTTTGGGGAGGAAGCAAAAAAAAAGACAAAAAAAGAAAGAGCAAACATTTTTTCAATAATGTTCTTGAAGAAATGCCAAAAAACAAAAATCGCATGAGAATGTTTAAATTTCAGATTATTTTTTTTTAATTTAATCAGTGAATTAAGAATGGATTTATTTAAAAAAATTTTCTGTTCAGTTTTCTAAAAAATAATGAAGTTTAAAAAGAAAACAAAAAAAAACTTTTGGCAACAGTGGAATTCTCTGGATAATTTAAACTAATTTTTGGATCAAAATGTTGAGTAGTTATTTGAAAAAAAATGCAGTCAAGAAAAACAAAACAGTCTTTTGTAATATTATGACACAATTTCCTGTCTTTTGTAAGTCAGGTGAAAAGTTAAAGCTTAGTCTGGCACAAGGCCAGGACAATGAAGTACTTGCAAAAATGAATCTCAGTAATTCAATTGAAAATCTGCTTGATAAAGTTCTTTAATATCAATAGGCACTTTGATAGTTATGTAGTTTTTTTTAAAACTATTGCTGTCACATATAGTCTGGTGCACCTGTTATATATACTTAGATATTTGATAAAATCCAAAGAATCAGTAATATACCCTTGGGATAGATGTTAATCTGTTTTTCCCTCCAGTTATGGGTTAAATAACAGGAAAGATTGGGTTTTATAGCCTTGGCTGTCAACCACTCTATTGCAGAAAGTAATGGCAACCTACTGCGGGATAATTATCTGCCCAGTCAGTCATATCTCTTTTGAGACATGATTACCCAACAGTGTATCATGCATGTCACTTTACTGACTGACTGACTGATTAGACTGGAGAGTTGAATTCGAATTCCAGTCAAATTCGTTGCATTCACTTACACGCAAATACCCTTGAAAAAGGTATCAATCTGTCCCTTCTCTTTCCAGCTATAGGTTAAATAGCACGACAGATTGGGTTCTATAGTCATCGTTAGCAACTAGTCCACTGCAGAAAGTAATGACAATTTACTGCAAGAAATCCTTCTACCCAGTTAGTTATGTCTCTTTCGAGACATGATTACCCAAGCATGTATCATGTATGGCACCTAATTGACTGACTAGATTGGTGGCAAGGTCTCATCATTTTACAGTTAAATTGGCTAGATGTAACCATAAGTTTTATGCCAAAAGTTTCTTTTCTCACACTTCTTGCTTGTAAAATTCTCTTCAGGCTCCTTGCTTTCCGGCTAACTTTGATCTTTAAAAATTTAAGTTCATTGTCAATCAATATCTACTGTTTTCTTTATTACTATTCTATTGTTCTTGATCCTTAATTATGTTTCGTTTTTTTTTTCTTTTTACATCCTTGTGTCTTAGTGGCTTTACTGCCTTGCTTGGGGTGATATGATAAAAAAATGCCTATCCTACAAACAGAAAAGTTGCCATTCAAGTCCTCTTAATGCTCTAACATTTCTGTATAAACATTTTCAGTGAAACAATTATTTTCTTAAGTTCCTTTCGATATTAATTTATGTTCACTTGAATTTCCTATTTTAAACAGAGCTGCATAGAGATGACCATGAGAGAAACATTTGAGCAATTGTCTAATGATTGTATTAATAACAATATAATGGGAGAGAGATTTTTTTTTTTTTAATCATATCACCCTGAGCAAGGCAGTAATGCCACTGAAGCGCAGGGGGCTATGTAGGAGTGAAAAGATTGGAAAAGAGAGAGCCGGAGACCATATCCTAAACAAGGAACAAGGGATGAACCTCTTCACCTGTTCAATAGATGTGGGTGGAGTGTGAACTGGGCAATAGTTTAGTCTATCTACTCCAATTGAAAAGAAAAGAAAAGATTGACAAGATTGGAAAAGAGAAAGCTGGAAACCACATCCTAAATAAGGAACAAGGAACAAGGGATGAGCCTCTTCACCTGTTCAAAAGACGTGGGTGGAGTGTGATCCGGGCGATAGTTTAGTCTATCTACTCCAATTGAAAAGAGTGAAAAGATTGGAAAAGAGAAATCTGGAAACCACATCCTGAACAAGGGATGAGCCTCTTCACCTGTTCAATAGACGTGGGTGGAGTGTGAACCAGGTGATAGTTTAGTCTAGAAGAAATATTTATTCTTTCGTTATTATTTCCCCACCCATTATGAGCATTATTATATCTATAATATAATAACCCTGTAATTCACAGAAGGAATGGAATGGCTGAAAGGAAAAGGAATAACAAATAGGCTTTTTACTTGGAGAAAATTTTATTCCACTAAGATAAATACAAAAGTATATATACATGTATCCCATGCAAAGAAATTATATCATATATCTATACAGTTAGTAGAGTGTAAGGAGAAATAAAAAGGAAAGGTCTTATAGAAAATATGGAAGTTCTTCTGTGTTTCTGGAGAAACCTTGTTTAGGACTCCAGATTCAAATGATTCATCTACTATATCTATAATTTTTTTTGCTCATAATGATATTTTCTGCTTCCCACCAAAAAAAAAAAAATTTTGATTTTAAAATTGTTTTTCCGGTGTATTAAAATTGTTTTTCCGGACTATTGAAACTGTTCTTCTAGTCTATTAAAATTGTTTTCCCGGACTATTAAAATTGTTTTTCTAGACACTTCTAGGATGCTGATGAAAAAAAGTTAGTCTTGAAAACTTGATAGATGGTTGCTTGGTCTGACATAGTTGTTTATAGTATTAAACAATAATGTATTGCACAAAGCTTTTATGTGGCAAGGACTTTCTTGAAAATCACAATTCAAAATCTTTGCTTTTCAATTTTTACTCTGCTCGTCTATCATAGTATACAGATTAGTGAAGACAGATTGAGAGTTTTCCAATATTGGAACATAGAATTCCGCTGAAAAGCAGTCCCAGCAGAAACCAAGAATCACATTTTCTCTTGTGGCATTGAGGGAGTAAAAAAAAAAAAGACGTACACAGCAGTTGCTAATAATGCTACCTTCTATAGGTATTTTGAGACTTGGCATCCCATTCTAAACTGGAAGCACTTGACTGAATGTGTATTCACCCCCCCCCCCCCCCCGTAAACGCATGAAGGATTCATTAATAATTTGATATTTTTATTTATTTATTTTCCTAAATCTATTTGTGGTGTGTGTCAGATCAGCTTGACATATTTCTTATTAGAAAGCTTAAAGGAGAAGTTTCTATCATTTGTCTGGAAATGAAACAAAGGGAAAGGAGCCTGTAAAAACAAGCAAATAAAATTGTTCTCTGACAATTTGTTTGCTGAAGAATGTGTAGATTTTTTTTTTATAATCATTTCACCCCAATCAAGAAAGAAATACAACTGGTGCACAGGAGATGTTAAAGAAAAGATAAGAGATGGATAGGAATCGAGTAGATAAAAGATGAACGAATGACATTGCATTTAAACTTTTGGAGATTGTAGTTATCAGAGAAGCAAGTGAATTCCACAAATGAGAAGTGTGAGAAAAAAAGCTGTTAGAGTAGAAGAGGTGGTTACAATTTATTATTTTGATGGTAAAAGTGTGGGACTTTGATGCCAATCTAGTAGCACGAGTAAATATATATGGTCAGGGTACCAGGGGGGAAAAAAGCTTGAACCTGTTGCTCATGTTATTACAAGCAGGACTGATAGAATTTCTGCAGACATTATTGCACATACATGGAAAAAAATGAAGTGGAATAAGTTTTTACATGCCGTGCTTCATCTTTTATGACTTCATTGGACTAAAGTCATGTTTATGTCCTTCTTCATGTGCCGTGTCCCTTCAGGATGTAGATGACCATAGACTTCAACTTGCCCCTGTCCTTTGTTGCTCTTAATATTTTTCCTTTTAGTATCTCTCCTAAATCCCACTCCACAATCCATTTGCTCAAGCCCATCAAGTATGCCTCACACTACTTTTCCAGGTCTCTCTTTCCCTTTATCCATCCTGTCAGTATTATATTCTACAAGCCTTCCTTCCTCATTATATGTACCAAAAGCCCCAGTTGTTTCTTGCTGATGCTAAGTATGAGTTTTCTTCTTGTTTGCATCCTCTCTAGCACCTTGTTGTGGCTCACATGCTTGGTGCATGGTATTCTTAGCATCCTTCTGTAGAACCACATTTCTGCTGCCTCAAGCCTCTTCTTCATCTTTGAAGAGATCGTTCAACATTTGCTGCCATATAAAAGGACAAGCATCACATAGCAATCCAGCACTCTCTCCTTTGTTTCCAATGAGATTTTTACTGTCTTCCAGTACTCTGGTTAGCTTTTGAAATGTGTCCTTAGCCATGCCAATGCTTCTTCAGATCTCAGTGTCACACTTTCCATCCTTTGTCAGAACACTTCCCAGATTTACATTCAGTATTTAGTGCCATACATGATACACACTTTGGGTGATCATATCTCAAAAGAGACATGACTGACTAGGCAGAAGATTCTCACAGTAGGTTGTTATTGCTTTCTGCAGTAGACTGGTTGCCAGCCAAGGCTATAAAACCTAATCTATTCTATAATTTAACCCCTAACTGGATGAAAAAGACAGATGAATATCTTTTTCCAAGGGTATTTGTGCATAAGTGAATGCAAGGAATTCAATTGGAATTTGAACTCAGCTTCCTGGTTTGTCATTCCGAGTTGATATCCACTGCATCACAACACACATCCAGGTTTACATTAATGTAACTAAATATATGCACAAAAAAGAGGGAATGCCGAGAATTTAAAATTTAAATTTAAATTGTTTTGGGTATACAGTCCAGCTGATTTAGTATCTATTTCTTTTCATTGGTTTATGGCTATGTCAACTTGTAAGTTCTCATTTGATCACCAAAGTTAAGCAATGTTGAACTTGTTAGGTACCTAGATGGGTGACTGCTTGGATATGCAGGTAGTATAAGAGATAACAGTTTGGAATGAGAAATTGGCGAAGTGAGTTTGAATTCCATTTAGTTTTGTTATATTCTCTTATGCGCAAACTAGCAGTATAGCTCGGCGTTGCTCGGGTGTAATGAAAGCTTTAAAACTAATCCATGGTCCTGGAGCTCAGACTCTTTGGACGTTGGCACGAAAGACTAAAAAGCAATAGTTGTTTCCAGTTAAAGCGAAACCATAGACTGAAAGAAAAACAAATGGATGTAAGTCAAATTCTGATTTCCTGGTATCGATATCAAATAAGTTTTTATCGTCGTAAACTGAATTTTGAAGGCTAAATAAGTCCTCTGAGTAAATGGTATCATGGCTGAGACTAAGAACTATAATTATACCTACTTAGAGCCAAACCCGAAGCAAAAACTAAAATAAAAGGGCTGAAAAAAATACAGACATACAGGCAGATAAATAGACACACGCACAAACATCTTGCCTTTTATATATATATATATATATATATATATATATATATATATTATCGATTTTCTGCACTATTGTAATAACTGCAACCTTGAAACTTCTGAATATCATTTCTGATGTCTTTTTCTATGAGTGTATCAAATTGGATTAAAATCGGACACTCCTTCTATAACCTGATTTTTTTGATTATCGATTTTCGATATTTATCAGGGGTACCTCGACACAAAGCTTAGCTAAGAACGCTCGCAGACGCTTATAGTACAACACACATAGACAAAGTTCCATTTATAAATAAGTTTAGATTAGATACCTTTAGGAAAGGTATGATTCCACCTCTTCTTCCAAGTACGAGGTTCTGTAAGTTTCGATGTGCCTATGGTGTAATGGATAATGGTTTGAAATTGTTAATTGAAGAGCTGAGTTTTAGTTCCAGTTGGGTTCATTATATTCCCTTATGTGCAAACACTCTTAGGAAAAGTATGAATCCACCTCTTCTTTCAATGACCAGATGCTGTAATAGATAATGGTTCAGAATTGTTAATTGAAGAGCTTTGAATTTCAGTTGAATTTGTTATATACACATATGCAAATATCCTTAGGAATAAATCCATCTTTTCTCCTCCCAGCTATGGATTAAATAGTAAAATGTGTATCAGAAAATTATTATTTTAAAAAAAATCTTTTACAAACCCCAAAAAATGTTTCTGCTTTAAATTAACTTTAACAATTAAAATTGATAAGCTAAAAAAATCAATTTCTTTTGTTCATATTTCCATCACTTTTGTTATTAAAATAATACAATATGCAAACTCTATATAAGTGAGTAAGCATCCCTGCATTTTCAGTATTTCTCTCAATGTCTAATTATAACTGTGTTTGTATTTTGTTTCCAACTTTTCTACATATTATTATCCTATCAATATTGTTCAGTAGGTGGGTGATCATGGTGCTCCACAATTTCCTGTTCTGTCAACCATTTGCACACGTTTGTTAGGCTTTTGTACTTTGTCCCACTTGGTTTCAGTATGCCCTGTGAGTGTTGAATTCTCCAAGCTCTCTTTCTTAATTAAGTACTTTAGAAATTTCAGCTGTCTCTTTCTGATGCAACATAGGTCCTTACATGATTTTCCTATTTTTGTTTCAATAAAGACATTATTTAGTCTGGAGATGTCCTTTCAAAGTTCAAAGAGGCATGGTGGTCTATTTTCCTTAAATTTCTCATTTTTTTTTATTTTTGTCAGTTTTTCCATATCATCAATAATTGATGCCTAAGTTTTAGCCATTTTGCAATTGCATTGTTTATATTTTCTGCAGGAGTAATCTAGGATATTAACAAAACTCTATTGTCTTATATAAGTAAGAATTCTGCTTTTTAGATCATTGAAAAGTAAAAATATCCAAAGAGGGTTTACAAGATATGCACTGTGAAAATATGATGGATATATTTAAACAATTTTGCAAGCAAGGTGGCACTGCCACTAGTGCTCAGGGATTGCAGTGAGAGAAAGGCTGGGTACAGGGTGTATGAAAGAAAGAATAAAAGATGAATGGGATTCAAGAAGATATAAGATGTAATTGATGTTATATTTAAATTTTTGAAGATTGTAGCTATCAGGGAAGCAATATTATTGATCCTGATCTAGCATCTTGGCTTCAGTCACTTTCCCACTGCCATAAAGTTGCCTTCCTGTGTCTTTTCTAGATATACTTTCATTGCAACTGTTTGAATGAGGCCTTTGCCATGGTACCTAGACCTTGAGTTTAAGTGCAGTACTAGACCGGATGTGCAGTGGCTATCAGCTCAGAATAAGAAATCAGAGAGCCAAGCTTGAATTCCACTTGAATTTCTTGCATTCACTTTTGCACAAATACCCTTGGAAAAGGTGTTAATTCATCTCTTCTCCCTCCAACTATTAGTTGAATAGCGGGACAAATTGAGTTCTATAGCCTTGGTTGGCAACCAGTCTATCGCTGAAAGAACAGGCAACTTACTGTAGGAAAATTTTCTGCTTAGTCAGTTATGTCTCTTTCGAGACATGATCGCCCAAGTGTGTACCACATATGGAACTTAATTGACTGACGAGACTGAAGATGCTGCCTCACCAGTTTATATTTGAATTAGTAACCATTGCAGGAAGAGACAACTGAAGTTCCTGGGACATGCAATAAGGAAGGAGAGCTTGGAGAACCTGATACTGACAAGTCAGATAGAAGGAAAAAGAAACAGAGGAAGGCAGCAGATAACATATTTGCAGGGCCTGATCAGGTGGATGACGGAACGGGGGTTGCGAGGTGTAATAGGAGCAAACATACTAAGAGCCACAAGGGATAGGGAGACGTGGAGGACCATGATCGCCTACGTCATGAAGGGACAGGGCACATAGAAGAAGTTCTATGCTTTGTTTTCTTTCACTTAATTGTAGAACTCACTTTTGAAATGATGCTTTCCAGCCAATTTTAGTCTTCAAAAATTTATATGCAATGTCAATTGCATTCTACTGTTCTTCTGATTACTCTTTTTTTGTTCTTACATTTTAGTTATGTTTCTCTTTTCTAATTCTTTCACACCCAGTAACCCATTGTGTATTAGTGGCTTTACTGCCTTGCTTGGAGTGAAATTGATAAAAAATAGACTGGAACTTGCATCATATAATTTGGGAGTTTGTCTTTCAAATATCTCATCTAGTTCTTCTTTAGTACTGATCACTTATTGCTTGTTCTGGGATAACAGCCAAATAGGCTAAAGTTTCATGAATTTGGTGACATAGTGACTGTTGAGTTCAATCCCTGGTTTGGGTAATTCACTTTTATGAATAATAACTGATTGGTATTAAATAAGAACAAGATATAGTGAGTTGAACAAGAACAATTTACTCCTGAAGATTAAATAAATGGTTAAATCAAAATTCCCTGAAGGTTACACAGATTGACAAGTACCTGATGAAGGTTGGAGGGCACAATGCCTGAAATGTTGTGATAACATCAACAAAGTGGAGGACAGTGGTCTGAGTGTTAATAATTGTTGTAACCTTAAAAAGCTTACTGCGTGAGTAATCATCAAAACGGAGGTTGGGAATAATAGTATAGCAACAAGTACAAGACTTGCTTGGTGAGTGAAGTAGATACACTGCTAGTGAACTGCTAGTCAGTATAATCACTCTACTCTACTACAACAATAGTGTCCATGTATTTAAGAGAATATGAACATTCCATTTCTGTAAACAGGTAGCTATACAACAATAATATAAATAATAACTCCTTGTCACAGAATTTCAGGCTAAAGTAAAAACCTGTGGTAATTCCAGATTTTGTGGTAGTACTCATCTATTGCTGGTTTTTTGTTAGATATAGTTCAAAGGAAAGACATGCAGTTGGATATGTACATATGTAGATTTCAAGAAGCAGTCACTGGGTTAAGCCATCCAGCAGCATGTGTCAGGAAAAACCAGCAATAGATTAGTGTGGTGGAGAGTTATTATCTTATCCAAGATTTTATATTGTGTATGAATAATGTTTTGAGGCCATAGAAATCAAAGGAGTTATACTAAATTGTGAGTATGGGGATGTATAAAATTGTGAACACTATAATACAAAAAGAAACCAAACAAAACTACAACTGGAATCCTGTGTGTATAAGACGCAGGTTTTTTCATCCATAATTGTGTACAAAAGCCTGTTCTTTCTCTCTCAGCTTCTTGCTTCTCAGTAGAGCATAGGCCATTAATGACCTCTTACCATTGCACTTAGTTCTGGGCTGGCTTGTTGTTGTCGATGCTTCTGTAATATTGTCTTTTGCACAGGTAGTAGTGTTGACCCTATGCAAACCCCTTTATAATTCGTGTGAGGGGGTTTTGAATTCTGAGTTTTTCATTCTCCTAGACTGGTTGCCACCCTAGGCTATAGAACCTAGTTTGTCCTGCTATTTATTCATATCTGGTGGGAGAAGAGATGGATTCATATTTTTCCTAAGGGTATTTGTGTGTAACTGGAATTTGAACTCTGCTCTCAGATTTCACAATCCCAACCATTATCCATTACTCCACTGAGTCTTCTTCCAAAAGTCTACTGTGTCTTAGACTTTATTTTAGAACTCAATTTCATCCTTTTCAGGACACATAATGAACTAAATTGGGTTAAACTGGGTTTACTTTTTATTTACCAGAAAGATAATATCTATCTAATGGTGTATTCTAACTAAGGGAAATAAATCACATCTACACATTTGAAGGCAGAATGAAAAAACAAGATCTTGTAGATATCTGCAAGTGGATTGTTGATGCTTATGAAGAGATGGACTCCACTATAATTGTTGATGCCTTCAAGAAATGCTGTATCTTGGATGGGTTTGATGGCACTGGAGATGACATCCTGTACTAAGAAATTAATACAGAAACAGGGTGGAGTGTCCATAGAGATGCTACAAGAAACCAACAATGACAACGGTCTTGCTGACAATACCTACTATACAGATCTGTACACCAAATGGACTGAAAAATAATTCAATCGGTTCTATGGGTCTGATGATGAAGGTTAGTTTGAAGGGTTGGACAAGAATGACTTTCCATTATCAGATCTCAAATGCCCATGAGCATAGAAAAAGGATTTGGATTCCTCATAAAAAGTCCTTTTCAGAACTGCACAAAAAAAAAAAAAAGATTGTCACAAAAAAATTAAAACCAAACAAGTTTATATTTATTCAGTTTTTTTTTAAAGATAAATTTCCATTGTATATCTAATTAAAAATCAACTTGAATTAGCTTTAAGATATGTTCAGACAGGTCGAGACAATTTCAATTAATTAGTGGCTAGGGAAATAACCTGATCATATGCATTGTGGGGCAGTGAATATCAACTTGGAATGAGAAATCAGGGAGCCAAGCTTGAATTCCAGTTGAATTTGTTGCATTCGCTTGTGTGTAAATACTCTTGGGAAAGGTATTAATCCATCTCCTCTCCCTCCAGCGATAGGTTGAATAGCAGGACAGATTAGGTTTTGGTTGGCAACCAGTCGAATGCAGAAAGAACTGGCAACCTACTGTGGGAAAATCTTCTTCCTACTCATTCAGGGAATTGAAAGAAACATAATTACCCAAGTGCGTATCACGTATGGCACTTAATTGACTGTTACCTCACCCAGAGGATAAGTTACAGAAGCTTTGATGACCCTCTTGTTGATGGTGAGGGATCATCAATGACATATGCTCTACTGGAAGCGATGGGTTTTTAGTACATAACCTGTGAACAGTTTCAACTGATTAAATCCTGTTTCTCATATAATTTTTTGTATCTTATATAAATATATCTATTTAACGAAATGGTTTTAAACAACTGACAATTTGAAATTACTTGTTTGAACATTATTTTTTATCAATACTTGTATTTAAGTAGATATTCTGTTTATAATCAAGCAGTATATATATTTATTTATACCGGCCTGATTATTTACGATAAATTTTGTTACGAAAATGTGTGTCATGTGACCAGATCAATATGTTGATAGGCATCACAGGTTTGAATCCTGCCAAATGACACATTTTTGTAACAAAATTTATTGTAGATAATCAGGCCAGTAGAAATAAATATATATACTGTTTGATTATTAACAGAATATCTACTTAAATAAAAGTATCAATAAAAAATAATGTTCAGACAAATAATTTTAAATATATATATATTCTAAGACTGCGCACATATCCATTGACACAATAATCATGCAATATGATTGATGTAAGATTTTAGAAATGTGTGAATGGTTTTATGGAGTGAGGTCAGCCAGAATCAGTTAAAGTTGAAAGGAGAAATATACCAATCTCAAGTACAAATTAGAAATAAACTTTCAATATTGTATCAGTGGAATATGTTTTAGTATGTCTTTTAATGCTGTTTAAGTTTTTGACCTTTTTTTTTTTTTCTGGTTTGAAAGACCCAATGTATAACAGTGATAATTCCAAAACTCTGAAAGCAAGACCTGTTAGTTGGCATTTTATTTGTTAGAAAATAATACTTGTGGTTGTATGACCATAATTTTTTTAAGAGGCATACTTGCCTAGGTCGTGAATGGACACAGTACTTTTTTTTTTTTTAAATATCTCTGATAATATAGATAATAATCTGTTTATAATTATAGACAGATTATTATGATGTAGTATTCACATTATTTACACTGTTTGGACTGTTGTTCTCATCTTTATTGCCATGTTTATGACATTTCAGCTATTGTATGCTGTGGCCTTCTTCAGGTGCTAGGAATTTCGAACCATAGCTTTTATTTCAATAACTGGTGTATATCAGTCTCAGACAACTTAGAGAGTTGAGTTAAAGGAAGATAACTACATGAAACCCGGAATTGGCATCGCACATGGAATGAGAATGATATAACCTAGTGGTTGAAATAAAAACTTTGGTTGGATATTCCTAGCACATCAAAAAGGCTAGAGTTATAATGGCTGAAACGTAAACCTGGCAATAAAGATGAGGATATCAGTCCAAACAGTGTAAATAGGTTAATAACCTATCTAATGTACCTTTATAAAATAAAGGATCTGAACAGAGGAAAATAATTAGCAAAGTTAGTTCAGTTGCCTATTACTAGTCATTAGTGAATATGATCCTCCCTGGATATCCTATGCAAAAATTTGGCATTAAATAACTTAATAAAATCAACCAACTTAACAAAATAAACCAGATCATAATTAAATAATTATGAAATAATATATTAATCAAGTTATTTTGTTACTTCCCATCTTCTTTCTCCTCTCTGCCTATTACTCTCTTAATTCTTGGGAGATAAAGCGGTTGGGTGTTTTCTCCAACCTCAGCAGAGTCTTGTTGTACATTACAACAAGTTTTAATTCCGTAGATTATTTTCCTTACTTTATAATTATTCTTTTATGCCATTTTCCTATTACGTCTTTCTCTCAAAACCAGCCCTTCCCCCTTCTAAGCATTGCCTGTATATTAATTTTCTTTTTTAAATTTTCTTTCTACATTCTTTTATCAGTGTAATTGATTTTACATTATTTTTTTTCTTTGTCTTTTGGAATAATCTTTTAATGAGGAAAGATTTCTTGGAAATGAATGACTAAGGTTTCTTGGATGGAAACAGCTATTTTAACAATAATGAAGATGTCAACTTTCCCACCTTTTAGTATTTGAGGTGGGGGATACTAAAATCAAGCAAGTACAAAAATTTAAATACCTGGGAAATGTTCTAACAGAAGAGGGAAAGTGCGACACAGAGACCCGAAGGTGAATTGGCATGACAAAGGAAGCATTCCAGAAGTTGAGTAAAGTATTTGCTAGAAACAAGGAAGAGAGTACTGGATTGCTATGTGATGTCAGTTCTTCAATATGGCAGTGAATGCTGGACAATATCATCGAAAATGAAGGAAAAACTTGAAGCAATTGAAATGTGGTTCTACAGAAGGATGCTGCAAATATCATGGATTGGACATGTGAGCAATGACGAGGTTTTGAAAAGGATAGAAATGAAAAGGAAATTAATACTGAGCATCAAGAAAAGACAGCTAAAGTTTCTGGGATATGCGATGAGGAAGGAGGGCCTGATACTAACAGGCCAGATAGAGGGAAAAAGAAACAGGGGAAAGCAGCGGGTAACATATTTGAAGGACCTGATCAAGTGGATGACAGAACGTGGATTGCGTGGTGTAACAGGAGAAAGTGTGCTAAGAGCCACCAGAGATAGGGAGATGTGGAAAGCCATGATCTCCTACGTCCTGAAAGGACAGAGCACATAGAAGAAGGAGAATAATTATGTCCCTACCCACTGGGTTGTTTTTAAGTGCCTCTCAGTTACAGTAACCTTAAAGGTGAATAGCAGGATATGGCAACACAATTATGAAATTCTGGAATCCTCCTTCATGTGCTGCATCTCATCAGGATGTAGGCAGTCATGGCTCTCCATGATTTCTGTTCCATGTAGCTTTTAATAAACATTATCCCTCTGTTATTTCTCCTAATGTCTGTTCTGCTATCCATTTAGTCAGGCTCACTAAATATGTTATATGTTTTTTTCCTCTGTTGTTTTTGCCCTATGTCTGTCCTATGAGTCTAGGGCTTCAAAATTTAGCAAGTCTCCAGACAAGATGTATAATATATTTTTTGACACTGCCATAGTCCTGTCTTAGACATGCTGTCATAGCACATTTATAGACTCTCAACAACCCTTCAATAATTTTAAACATGTCATCATCCTTAGCTTTACTCAAATTATTTAACACTGTTTCATTTTTCCTCTACTCATGAGAATAGGGCATTTGAAGGTGCCTCACAAGTGCCTATGGTCACTCTTCATCTAAATCCTGCCCTGTCCATGAGTATTAGATTTTCCAATCCCTCTTTCCTCAATATTTGCCCCATGAAATCTCTTCCTGTCTCTTTTTGGTGTTAATATTAATTTTCTTTTTGCTTCCATTTTCCCAAAAATTTTGTAAGAAGTTTAATTTTCTGAAAAGGTGTTTTAATAAAAGGAATTTATAAATTTCAACTAACAACAATTCTGTTTAGTCAATGAATAACAATGATTTCTTGTATGGAAATGTTTTTTTAACCATTACCATTAATTAGGACATTATTTTTGACCTGTAGTAACAAGTTCAGAATTTAAACAATAACCTCTCTCTCTATCTCTCTCTCTCCTTAGTCATCAAATTTTCTAAAAATTAAGTATAATTTCTACTGTAACGTAACCAATAGACAATCAGGAAGTAAATTTAAATTGGTACCCTAGCAATCAGGAAGTAAATTGAAATAGTTTTTAATTAAGTTAGCAATTAGAACAGTGTCGCCCTTCTTCCTGTTCAAAGTGACTTCATTGCCTGACTCTTAAGCAATATTTAGATTTTTCTGTTTTGTTGTAATGATGAATGAAGTAGAAGAAGAAGAAGAATATTAGTGTGAGGCTGGCCAAGCCAGGCGGCTGAAAAGTAAAATGGATACTGTTTTGACATCTGGTCAACAAGAAGACTGGCAGTCGTTCAGTTATTTGGATGTTTAGTACCAGATGGAGAAAGACTGTAGTTTCTGTGGTGACTTCCAAGAAATCGCAATTGCTAGATTTTTTATCTTTCTTATTTAAACTTCCTTTTGTAAAATTTGCTATGAATCCTTAAAATATATTTATTTATTTCTTAGAATTTATTTTGACTCCTTTCTTTCTTAAGATTTATTATAACTTCTTTCTTTCTTAAGATTTATTATAACTTCTTTCTTTCTTACTTTTTTAAAAATAATTTGATCCCATTCAAAGCAATAAAGCCATGAAGATACAAAGAGTTATTAGGAATGAAAGAAAATGAGTAAACTTTAATGAGGACAATAAAAGAACAGATAAGATGTGCATTGTGGGTAATAGATACCACCTTGGAATGAGAAATCTAAGAGCCGAGTTTGAATTCCTGTTGAATTCATTTCATTCACTTACACACAAATGGGAAAGGTATTAATCCATCTATGTGTGTTGTGGTGCATTGGATATCGGCTCGGAATGAGAAATCGGTGAGCTGAATTCGAATTTCAGCTGAATTCATTGCATTCACTTACACGCAAATACCCTTGGGAAAGGTATTAATCCGTCTCTTCCCTCCAGTTATGGGTTAAATAACAGGACAGATTGGGTTCTATAGCCTTGGTCGGCAACCAGTCTACCGCAGAAAGCAATGGCAACCTACTGCGGGATAATGTTCGGCCCAGTCAGTCATGTCTCTTTCGAGACATGATCGCCCAAGCGTGTATCACGTATGGCACTTCACTGACTGACTGATAGGTTAAATGACAGGACATATAGCTTTGGTTAGCAACCAGTCTAACCTGTGTATATGCGTTGTGGTGCAGTGAATATTGGCTTGGAATGAGAAATCAGGGAGCTGAGCTTGATTTTCAGTGGAATTTGTTGCATTCACTTGTGTGCAAATACCCTTGGGATAGATATTAATCCATGGGTTGAATAGCAGGACAGATTAGATCTTGGTTGGCAACCAATCTACCATAGAAAGAACCGACAACCTTCTATGGGAAAATCTTCTGCCTAGTCAGTCATAGATCGAAAGAGACATGGTCACCCAACTGTGTATCATCTATGGCAATTAACTGACTGACTGATTAAAAAGACAGAAGATGATGATTGGTATTTTTGAAGATTGTAGGCAAGAGAATTCTAGAAGCGACAAGTTCAAGAAAAGAAAGTATGAAAATAGAACTTACGGTTAGATCTAGTTAATTCAATAGTAAACTGAGGAGACTTAGTTGATAAACTAGTAGTATGCTTAAATTCATGTATTTAAGGTACCAAAGAAGAAAACTTATTAGAAGAATTGCCATGAAATATTTATAGAAAAGGCAGAGGGAAGCCACATCATGGAAGTGGGAAAGTGACTGAAGTCAAGATGCCAGGTCATCACCAATAACATTGCCAGATCAGGACTGATGGTATAAATACTGATTTTCATCAGGTTTTGAATATTTCTGCTCACCTCAATGAGATAAATGTTATATCAGTGTTCCAACAAATACAATTTGATTCATTCAAGTTATAGTGTATGAAAAACAATTTATTTTCATTGGAATTGTTTGTGTATATTTTGTATGGAATTTTTATTTGTATGTTCTTGGCATTACTCTAATCATAAGTTTCATATTGTCTGCAAGTGAATTCTTCATTGGTGTAGCTTGAAGAGAGATTGTGGTCATATTCAGAATTTAATAATCAAAATAGCTAATGTGCAAAAGATTTCAGAGGTATGATGAAATCCATAAAACAAGCAAGAAAATTTTTAACCAATTTCTGCTGTTTTGAGCAAATTCAAAAACTTTCAAGTTTTTATTCCTTGCAAAAAAAAAAAAAAAGAAAAAAGAGAAATACAAATCTTTCCAACAGCTCATCTACTTTTGCCACCATATGTTCCATTTACACAAAGAAATAAGCAACTAAAGAGCAAGACTAACTCAACAAAAGAACCTACAGTCCAACTTATCTAACACCAACATGTTAGGAGTAATGACATTTACTAAAATTTATGGACATTCAGCAATATTTAGCTTTTGTGTCTGCAAAAAAAAAAACAGTTTATCAAAGGATGAATATTGTCTTTGATACCATTATTACTGTATAAACTTTTAACTCCTTTGGCAATGTCAATCCTGGGTATGATGATAAACTACATCTGGCAGCAAGACCTCTAATCAGAAGATTAGAGGAGTTTTGGAACCACCTCTTAATTGTTGTTGTTGCCAGTTCCACCCTAACCTGGGTTGGTAGCACCTGTTAGGGTTCCAATTATGGGCAAATAATGGACTCCCAAAATAAAAGCAAAACACTACGAAAGTATAAAAATACATTTTTATAGTAAAAATACCAGCAATATATTTTTATATATATAAAAAATTACCAATAATATATTTTCAAAGTAAAATTACCAACAGTACTTATTTATCATAGAATTACCAACAATACATTTTATCTGTAGTTGAAGACATAAAATTTCATTCAAAATACTTGAATTTTGGAATTAAATAACACATAGAGGTTGATATGCCACAAAATGAAATCAATCAATCATTGGCAATGTTTATTGTTTTAAAATGTGATGACTGGAATTTTAATAAACTCCAAACATATGAAAGTGAATTTATGGATTATCTTTATTCCTAAGAATAGATAATAAAGATATTAAACTCTATTTATTTATTAGACTGAATAAAAACTTGATTTCATAGTGTTCTATTGCCAAAGTGGATATAATACACATAGAAAGTGTGCCGTGGTATTATTCAGCACAATATCCAGTGCTAAACAAATGTCCACAAAACAGTACAATAGTTATGACAGACAAGACAGAACTTACAACACAGAGAGGAGGGGTTTAGATCGCAATAGTTGCTCAAGTAATCAGCCTGAATATTATGCCTCAAATACTAATATTCTTTACTTAAATACACCATTTCAAGCCATAGGCCATTCCATCATTGACAGTGCTGCAGGGGTGTCAGCCACTCTATAACAAATCTGTTTGTCTTTTTTTTTTTTTTAAAACAATAAGTTTCACCCAGTACAAGGTTAGGACCACTCATGGTAGAGTGCTGGGACTACTCATTGAGAGTGCTGCTGGGGTGAAAGCTACTATGCAACATATCAGTCAGTTAAGTGCCATACATGATACACGCTTGAGCGATCATGTCTCGAAAGAGACATGACTGACTGGGCAGAAGATTATCCCGCAGTAGGTTACCATTGCTTTCTGCGGTAGACTGGTTGCCGACCAAGGCTATAGAACCCAATCTGTCCTGCTATTTAACCCATAACTGGAAGGAAGACATGGATTAATACCTTTCCCAAGGGTATTTGCGCGTAAGTGAATACAATGGATTCAACTGGAATTCGAACTCGGCTCCTCGTTCCAAGCCGATATCCACTGTACCACAATGCACATCCGTTACACATATAGTTAATTAATAAATATTTTGTTGTAGTTGGTTTACATATTTTGATAATTTTGTAATTTTTGAATAAAAAGAATTTCTTTTCAAATTTATTTCTTCATAATAAATACTGCATTATACTTACTCACATGTTTTTATAATTTTGTAAATAAACATTGATGAGAGAGTCAAAAGTGTGTATAGTGATAGCAGTGTAATTGTAGGCAGGAATGTTAAACATTGCAACACTTAGACACATATTCATTTCTATGAACATTTCAAACAAGACTGAAAATATATGTCAATAGAAAGTCAACCTCTAAGTTTCATGTACAAAAACATTTTAAATAAATTGTTATAATTTATATTATAGTGGGTGGGTCAATGCCTCCAAAAATGACAGCAAAATATTTATAGCGATATGCCACCTAAAATGACGACAACATATTTATTGATGTACCTACTATTGAGTATCTTGCATTAAGACATAAGAAAAGAAAATCCAAACTTCTGAGTGTGACAGGAGGGAAATATATATAAATGTAAAGAGTCTGTCACTTTTACTGAGCAGGTTCATGCTGACTTTGAATTTTCCTGGGGACACCGTTATGATGTTCTCACTTGTCAGGGATGGTTTGCTTGGTGACAAGTGAGAACATCATAATAGTGTCCTCACAAAACTTCAAAGTTGGCATGAACCTGCTCAGTTAAAGTGACAGACTCTTTGTGCATAGCAATGTTCTATCTTCACCCTGCACTTGGCAAAATACATTTTATCAGTAAAATCACTGAAAAAACATGTTGGTGCTAAACATTATCACAATGCATCAATATATATATATATACATATATATATATATATATATATATATATATATATATATATGTAAAAATATAGTCAGTTATGATCTGAGATTAAGTACAGGATGGTTAAATAAAAAGAAGACAAGAGGAAAACTGTATTTAAATCGCCTACGCGTTTTGTTCTGTGATGGACTTTATCAAGGCAAAAAGACGAAATGAGCTTTATTCTAAATTACGTATCTATAAACAAACAGTGTTGGCAACTATAAAAACGCTCACAAATCATTTATAAAGATTAACAGAATCTTTTAGTTTTAGAATTCCTTCATGTGTAGTGCAAAGTCAGAAGATGTTAAAATGAAGGGAATTCAACCATTTTCTTTGGACTTTTTATCATGTATGTTAGTCTGTTTTAGTATAATTTCCATAAGCAAAGGTGAGATTGGGAAAAATCCGGGGCATAAATTGATGTTTTGGTAGTACTGGATGGCAGCGCTCTCAAGAACTTTTCTTCTGAACAGATTGCTTACTCTTTTTATTAGTGTGGCATTTTTAAAATTGTAATTGAACATACTATAAATTTTACTTTCGAAACTGAATCTAATCATACTCTTCCTTTCTTAGATATCATATTGCACAAAAATAACAACAAACTCAATTTTGACGTCTACAGAAAACTACCAACAAAAATGACCTGATAAATTTCTATTCTAGCCGCTCTTCCCAAATCAAATCTGGTATTATTATAGGTTTCTTTTTAAGAGCACTAAGAATATGCAGCTCCCAGTATTTAACAAAAGAAAAATACATAGAAAACACATTCAGAAACTTGCATTACCCATATCACTTTATTCACAATGCAAAAAGAAAGGCACATAATATATACAACCACAACAAAAGAAACACTGTTAACAAAAATAAACTAAACAATAACAAATGCATCATACTACCAACCAACTCCATTGCATCTAATATCCAAAACAATCTATCTCTTTGCACTTAATGAGTTGATAATGAACTGAGCCAACACCATCTCACTATTGCTTTTTTCTCCATGACCATGACAGGAGGGATATATATATATACATATATTAACTAGATCCAACTAAGTCTCCTCAGTTTACTGTTGAATTAACTAGATCTAACCGTAAGTTCTATTTTCATGCTTTCTTTTCTTGAACTTGTCGCTTCTCGAATTCTCTTACCTACAATCTACAAAAATGCCAATCATCATCTTCTGTCTTTTTAATCAGTCAGTCAGTTAATTGCCATAGATGATACACAGTTGGGTGATCATGTCTCATGATCACCCAATGGTCTTTATTATAATAGACAAGATTGCACAATAAGGAATTTATTTTCAAACAACTGTATTCAAATTTTACTATTAAGCAGTTCTTACTGCTTGAAAAAATTGGTTCACTGTTGTGTCAGAAAGTTTTTCCTCATCAGAATCTCTTACATATTTATACGTCTACTGTTTGTCCATGCATTGGATATTGCTGTCACATCTTGTCTGGTTCTTCCGTTATGTGTTTAGAGATCCTTAATAAAATCCAAAGAATCTGCAATGTTATTGGTCCTGACATGGCATATTGGTTTTAATCATTTTCCCACTGCTGTAACATAGCTTCACTGTGCTTTTTCTATAAATATTCTTGCTATATATTTAAAATTCTTGATAAAATCCAAAGAATCTGCAATGTTATTGGTCCTGACCTGGCATCTCAGCCATTTTCCCACTGCTATAACATTGCTTCCTTGTGCCTTTTCTATAAATAATCCTGCTATATATTTAGAGATTCTTGATAATATCCAAAGAAACATCTGTAACGTAATTGGTTCTGAACTGGTATCTTGGCTTCAGTCACTTTCCTACTGCCATAACTTGGCTTCTCTGTGTCTTTTCTATAAATATTTCATGGTAGTGTTCTGATGAGCTTTTGTCTTTGGTACCTTGACCCTATGAAGTTAAGCGTACTACTAGATTGGCAGCTAGGTCTCATCATCTTTCAGTTGAAAAGCTAGATGTAAGTTCTATGCTAACAGTTTTTCACTCACACTTCTCACTCATAGAACTCTTTTAGCTTCTTGCTTTCCAGTTAAGTTTGATCTTCAAAAAATTAAATGCCATATCAGTTATCTTTTGCCTTCCTACTTTTTGTTCTTTCATTGTTTTCTCTTCTCAGTAACATGCAGATGTGCCGTGTGGTGCAGTGGATATCAGCTTGGAATGAAAAATCAGGGAGCCGAGTTCAAATTCCATTTGAATTCCTTGCATTCACTTACGCGCAAATATCCTTAGGAAAAGTATCAATCCATCTCTTCCCTCCAGTTATGTGTTAAAAACAGGACAGATTGGATTTTGTAGCCTTGGTTGGCAACCATCTACTGCAGAAAGTAATGGCAACCTACTGCAGGATAATCTTCTGCCCAGTCAGTCATGTCTTTTTTGAGACATGATTGCTCAAGCATGTATCATGTATGGCACTTTACTGACTGACTGAATGTTTTTAGTAATGTTATTTCACATTCAGTAAACTCTTGCATTTTAGTGGCTTTATTGCCTTGCTTGGGGTGAAATGATTTTAAAAAAAGAACTAAAATTAAACAAAATGATTTAATAAGTCATTTTATATTATATTCTAGAATTTTACCAAATCTGTTATATTGAGATGTCATTTCTTTATTTTATTAGACTCAAGCAGAATCAATTTAAACAACCATTTAACCAATGTGATTACTAATCACTGTAGTAAAATTAAACAACCTGACCAAAAACCTTAGTTGCTTATAAACAAAAAAAAATATTGTTGTATTGCTGAGGTGTATATAATACTCAGAGAAAGTGTGCTGAAGTATTATTCATCACAGTATCTAGTGCTAAACGAATATACACAGAACAGTACAATAGTTACAATGACAGACAAGGCAGAACTTACAGAGAAGGGGTTAGATTGCAATAGTTGCCGAAGTAATCAGTCCAAATATTACTCAAATGACATTTGAATATTATACCTCAAATGCTACAATTCTTTACTTAAAAAGACCATTTTCAGGCCATAGGCCATTCCATCATTGAGAGTGCTGCAAGGGTGTTAGCCACTCTAGAACAAATATGCTTGTGTCTTTTTTTTTTTTTTACAATATGTTTCACCCAATACCAGGCTGGGACCACTCATAGTAGAGGGTTATATTAAGAGGCAGTTTATGTGGACCGGAGGAGAAGATAGCATTTAACTTCTAGACTTGAACAGGTTAAGATTATAGTGATCGGGGGAAAACATTCTCTTCCACAAAGTAGTGGTTTGTGGGAAGAAGCTTTTCAAGTAGAACTTACTTCTCATCGATGGTATATGGAGGGAACGTGGGTGGTTTGCTACTATGGGATTAGAATGGCAGATCTTAGCCATGAAAGTTAGACTTGATGGAACCAAAGAATGTACTTTGAGCACAGCTCCTGGGCATGACGGTAAACTGCAAGGCCTCTGATTGGGAGGTTGTGAAGAACATGGAACCATCTCTTAATTGCTGTTGTTCTCTGGTCTACCCTGACCTGGAGTGGTAGCACCTGTTAGGGTCCTAGCTATGGGCAAATAGTTTATCCCCTAAATTGGAGTCAATACACTATGAAAGTATAAAAATAGACTTTTAATATATACATAAAAAAGACTTTTTGAAGGAAAAATATTATCTAAAATACATTTTTGAAGAAAAATTATTACCATAACACATTTTTTGAATACAAAACTAGAAGACATTTTCAGTTTTCTAAAATAAAAAAGAATAAAAACAAAACATTTTCGTTAAAATCTGACTAAATCGACTTTCTCACTATAACCGAACATTAAAATAAATACCTTAAAGCCTTACCTTTTGGCATTAGATAACCCACAGAGGTTGATATGCCGTTAAACAAAACTCAAACTCATCTAAGCACATGGAAGTAGTGATACAGCAGTGAGCAGCTTGCCATATCCTGTCTGTGAGAGAGAGCGGCTTGCCATATCCTGTCTGTGAGAGAGAGAGTGGCTTGCCATATCTTGTTGGAGGGTGGAAAATAATTCTCCTTCAACAAAGACTCAAAGATGCTTTTGAACTCTGTCAAGACTGAAAAGTGAGGACTGGGCCACAACGCTTTATTTCTGGCCTGATCTGGCTCTCATAAAGGCAGAGTATGGCATGAAGAGTCAAGTACTTACTGAAGGGGTACAGGTGATTCGATACAATGTGATTGGCATGGTGGGTCCTAGCCATGAAGGTTAGAACTAATGGAACCGAAGAATGTAATTTGTTTGAGCACTTTCCATTGAAGTAGTGATAAAGCAGAATTTGGAGACAGTTTTAAACTGAAATGTGAAGACTGGCACCTCATGCCCAAATATGATACTGTGCTGCAAGGTCAAAAACTGGTTGCTTTCACATTTACATTAGGGCTTTTGTTTTCTTCTTATCATTACAATATTTTCTGACATTGAATTATAATGCAATTAGATAAATTCCTGTGAACATGAAAGGGAGACTAGTGGCGGCTCTGGAAAAAAGAGGGTTCGTGTGTGTCTGGCATGCAGGGCAGTAATCGGATCCAAAGAAAGAAGCACCGCCATCATATAGAAAAGAAAAAAAAAATACTCACCGCTGTCTTAATAATCCACCATCAGCCCATTCTAAAGGAAAAAAGAGAGCCCCTAGTGGAATTTTTATAGACTGAGGAAATGGATTATGGGTAGAGTGTCATAGATAAAAACCCCACTCGGTGGTGAGGGGCGTCAATTTCTGAGAAGCTGAAGCAGAGAGAAACAGTGAAAAGGTGGAAGGAGGAAAGTGGAGGAGGAAGACAAAGGCGTAGCAAGAAACCAGCTGGGAGAGCTTTGGATTGAAACCCAACGGTTCCTGGTTCGATCCCTGGCTCAGCACTCATTAGAAGAAAGTGTGCAACAATTCCATTGTGAAATAATCTAATGAAATATTAAAACAAACAAAATAAAAAACAAAACTGTTTTATGACTTTGAGTCATGAGGGGTAGTCACTTTTTACCTCATTAGAAATAGGCGTTGTTCCTCGTTTAGGTTCAAATTCTTTGTTTTCCTACCAATTTTTTGTCCTTGGTTTTTTATTACTTCTTCACGGAACGCCCATTTTCTTATTTTGTTTTAATATTATTTTTAATAAATAATTGTATTTAAATAGATACCCTGTTTTTAATTAAGCAGTATATATATATATCTCTACTGACCTAAATATTTTTGTGAAATTTTGCTAGGAAAATATGTGTCATTCAGCAGGATTTGAACCTGTGATCCCCAACAACACAGGGGGAGCCATCAGTTGATCTGATGTGTCTTAACTGCTTGACCATGAATGATTTTACAGTGTAAACAAATTTGAATGAATCCTTATAAACACAAATGTTCGATTTTTTTGTAATATCCATCTCTGCTCTGAAAGTGTATCTTAATGTAAACAAATGTAAATTTCCATTTTCTTATGTTGTACTTTTGTCGTTTCCAATGCAAAACTGTGCCTCTTGTGTTCTGGGTTGAAATTTAAACCTGTATAATTCAGGTGGGTTGGTTGATTTTGTTTAGCAGCATATCAACACTTCTATGGGTTAATTAATGAAGAAATGTACATATTTTGTACATAATTTTATGCTTTCAACTGCAGATATTTGTACATAACTTTATCCCGAAAAGAAAATTGTTTTTTGTTAGACATAAAGTTTGTAGATCATAAAATATAGTGTTGGAAAAGGTATTAATCTGTCTCTTCTCCCTACAGCTATGGGTGAAATAGCAGGACAGATTAGGTTCTACAGTATTGGTTGGCAACAAGTATACCGTAGAAAGTAATGGAAACCTACTGTGGGGAAAATTTTTTGCCTGGTCAGTCATGTCTTGAAAGAATACGCCTACTGCCCCCCTGCAGAGGGAAATGTCCCTCAATGGGGCCACTTGTTGGTCGTGGGTGGCGACCCGTGATGCATGGGGATGGGATGCTGGTGTTTGAACAGGTCATGACCCAGGTATAAAGTGGTCACGACTCTGCAACACCCCACTTTGGCCCTTACCTGGTCTAGATGGGCAGTTGGAGAGGCTCAATCTGATCAATCGGCTAGTCATGTCAAGCTTACACTTACAATTGCAAATGTCAACCACAACATCCAAGAATAAGACCCAAAGATACTATAACATCTTTTACTCTTACCAAAAATACAGTCAAACCAAGTAAGTTTTAGAAGGTGTTGGCAAGGGTCAATCAATTATTGAGACAAAACTATGTGACTGTTTCTTACTCGATGTTTCTATAAAACTAGGAAAATGAAACCGAAGGAAGAATCAGAAAATGATGGTGGAAGCTCAACTAATTGAGTATACCTTTTTTGTATCCCTGAAATGAAAGGGTGAATGGGTTTCCTCCCAATATCTCCCACATTTGTACTCTGAGAAGGGTGGGGAGCAAGAAAGATAAAAAAATCAAACACATTTAAATGGAAACTGAAAACCCCAGAATTCAGATAAAGAACAATGGAAAAACTAAAAGAACACACTCTGATATCTCCAACTCAAACAGTGAGCGTGAGTCTGAATCAGAGAAAAACAATTCTTCTGAATATATAGAAAGGAAAAACTTCCCACAAATCATAGTTATTGAAATCTTAGAAGGAAAAAAAATTAGTGAACTATCTCCATTTTTAATCGAAAAAATTCTATCCCAAAATAGTAACCCCAAAACAGTAAAAAAATGAAAAACGGAGACCTTCTAGTTGAGATAGACAATTACAGAGATACTCAAAATCTCTTAGGAATGAAAAAATTCTACACCTACCAATGTAAGGTCTTTGCCCATGAAAAATTAAACACATCAAAAGGCATCATAAGAAGTCATGAACTAACCTTGGCCACAACTGAAGAAATTAAAATTGCTTTAAGAAAACAAGGAGTAATAGACCACATTTGGATCAACATAAAAAGGAATGGTCAAATCATACCAACAAATACTTATATCTTAACATTTAATACCCCTACAATAAATAAAGAAATTAAAATTGGATACATAATCCAAAAAGTTGACCGTTACATACCAACGCCCCTGAGATGCTTTAAGTGCCATAAATTTGGGCACCACAGGGAAACTTGTAAAGGGTACAGAATATGTGGAAAATGTTGTGTAAAGGAATCCAATCATACTAAAGATGAATACCTAAATGAAACAAACTGCTATGAAAATCACCCAGAATATATAAAATTTTTTAAAAGGAAAATGAAGTCATGGAAGTGAAATACAGAAAAAAACGTATCCTTCCCAGAGGCAAGGAGAATCGTAGTCTTATCAAAAATCAAACACCTATGCAGAAATCACCCAAAAATCAAACCAAGCTAACCAAACAAACAACCAAGACCTACTCAACAAACTAGTCTCTGAACTCAAGAATCTAATTGAAACTTAAAAAAAAAACTCAAAAAGAAACTAATAAAAATCAAATAACAGCATTTACTAAAACCCAGATAAGCAACCAAAACCAGAAACAAATCCCTAAGAACAAATTAAAACCAGACCAAATCAATCAAAATATACAAATAAATCAACAAATTCCCCTCTACAACAAATATAACATATAACAGAAGATTTTGAAAGCCTCCATAATAAAGTGAGTTCTTCAATTTCCCACAAAAGCCTAAATATAAAATCAAGTCATAACAACAAATACAAAAACAAAGATACGAAAAAAAACATCCTTTGAGCAAACAAAAAGAACAAATGAGAAAAATTCTCCAACAAAAATCAACCCCCATAAAAACCAAGCCAAGGTCCTGATCGACCCCATAAAAACCAAGCCAATGTCCTGATTGACCTCTCGTAATAGAGATAAGTCAAACATAAGATCTAACAAATCAACAACCCAAACCAAAGAATTGGAAGATATAGAAATAGAAATCAAATCCACCAACGAACAAGCAGATCCGAGGCAATAGTAAACGGGACAGAAAACTCAAATGAAACAATGGACATCGAAGAACAAATCACCAAAAATCTAAAAATATGACAGACAAAATAATCCAATGGAACATAAGAGGTATAAAAGTTAAATTAAATGAACTAATACTCCTCATTACAAATCAACTCCTTGATGTTGTTTGCTTACAGGAAACTTTTCTGAAAGAAAATGATGCAATAAACATTAAAAATTACACCTCATATAACTACATAAACAAACAGGCTGATAAAGCCTCAGGTGGTGCAACTATAATCATTAATAACAAAATGGCACACAAAGAAATAAAGTTACAAACAAACATGCAAGCAATAGCAGTATCAGTAACTCTTCACAAGAAAATAACGCTATGTTCTCTCTACATCCCTCCTAATGATATGATAAAAATGGAAGAACTAAAGCATCTTATCAAGCAACTTTCAAACCCATTCATTCTGATGGGAGACTTTAATAGTCATAATGAGATATGGGGTAGTAGAGAGAAAGAGGCAAAATCATTGTAGTTAAAGAAAAACAGTTGTGCCTATTTAACAAGAAACAACACACATATCTTCATCCAGGAACAGGTACTTACACTACTATAGACCTACCATACCAGATTTGTGAACCTACCATACTCCCTGATTATGACTGGAAAGTTTATGAAGATAGCTGTAGAAGTTACCACTTCCCTATAATATTGGAGAATCATACATCCCAACCTGAAGTACAACCATTACGTTGGGAATTTTAAAAAAAGCTAACTGGAAAAAATTCCGGCAGCTATGCTGAAGCAAATTAATCCCTAAGTTAAATAACCAAAAAGTGGACCCCACTACATTTTTTACTGAAACATTACTTACAATAGCAAACGAAAGTATACCCAAAACGTCATCTTCCATAAAGAAAAGTAAGCCTTGGTTTGATACTGAATGCAGAGAGGCTGTAAAGATATGATGAGCAGCTCTAAAAACATTTCAAAAACAACCTACAAAAGAAAACCTAAACACATTCAAGAACTGCAGAGCTAAAGCTTGCCGAATATTTAAAGAAGCCAAAATAAGAACTTAGAGACAATACATATCCAAAATAAACATCCACACAAAAAAGCAAAACTATATAGGAAATGATAAAGAAAATATTTGGCAAAATAGTATCCCACTAAAGTATCTTGTACATAATAAGCTACAAACAAAAAGAAATAGCAAACCTTTTGGCAGAGATTTTTGAAGTAAACTCATCCTCCAAAAACATTCACTACAAATTTCAGAAGATCAAAGAAAGAGAAGAAAAGAGAAAAAAAAAAACAAATCAATTTCCAAACAAATAATTCCCAGTGTTATAATCAGTTCTTCACAATGAACAAACTTCAAGATTCCATATCAAAGGCCTATAACACAGCCGTAGGCCTAGATGAAATTCATGACGAACTGCTAAGGAACCTCCCCTAAATATCAAGGGAGTATCTACTATCCATCTATAATGATATATGGATAACAGACAACATCTTCAAACTATGAAAACAGGCTATCATAGTTTCCATAGTCAAAAACCAAAAATGCTCAGACCCAATAAACTACAGACTTATCGCCCTGACAAGTTGCAACTGTAAAATCCTAGAAAGAATGATAAATGATAGACTAACATGGTACCTGAAAAAAAAAAACAAATTAATTACAAATATCCAATCTCTGTTCTGGAAAAACAGAAGTGCAATTGACTAACTAGTTTGGCTGGAAACCTTCATCCGAGATGCCTTCATCAAAAAGGAACATCTAACTGCCATTTTCTTTGACCTTGAAAAGGCATACGATACAACTTGGAGATATGGCATAATGAAAGATCTAAAATCACTTGGATTGAAAGGAAGATTACCCCAATTCATAAACAACTTCCTAACAGGCAAGAATTTCAAAGCATGGACATGAAAATCCAGGAGATGGGTGTCCCACAAGGAAGCATATTATCCGTAACACTGTTTAGTATAAAAATGAATGATATTGTAAAATCTCTCAAACCTGGCATTGAAGGATCCTTATACGTGGATGACTTCTTGATCTGTTATTCATCCAAAAACATGAATATAATCAAATGACAATTACAACAGTGCTTGAATAAAATAAGTCAGTGGACATTCGAGAATGGATTTAAAATCTCTCGGACCAAAACTAAATGCCTGCATTTTTGCCAAATACGAAAAATGTACTGTGACCCAGTTTTCAAATTGGATGGCATAGAAATTCCTGTCGTACTGCAACATAAATTCCTTGGGCTTCTTTTTGATTTCAAATTAACATTTATTCTTTATATAAAGCAACTAAGAGTAACAATGCAATAAAGCCATTCAATTAATGAGAGTGGTGGCACACACTGATTGTGGCACAGATAAAAATACATTATTAAAATTTTATAGAACATTAGTTTGCTCCAAATTAGACTATGGTTCTTTCATTTATAGATCAACCCAAAAATTATATAACAAAATAATAGAAACAATACACCACCAAGGACTACAACTGGCACTGGGTGCCTTTCCAACATCTCCAGTAGAAAGTTTGTGTGTAGAAGCGAATGAACCTTCTTTAGCTCTATGAAGGCAGAAATTGGCACTACAATTTTATATGAAACTAAAATCATGCCCATTAAACCCAGCTCACAATAGCATATTTAAACCAACATACAAAGAATTATTTTAAAGAAAAAAAATGTAATAAGATCTTTTGGACTTCAAATGGAAAGCATAATTGAAGAAGCTAACACTCCTCTCAAAAACATACATGACACCATCAAACCTGTTATCACACCTTGGGAAATAAAAATAACCGAAAGTGGAACTCAAACTAAGTAACCTCAACAAAAACACCACACATCCACACATCTTTAAGGAAGCTCTAAAGAAAATTATGAATCATTATCCCAAATATAACACAATATTTACAGATGGATCTAAGGATAAGGACACAACAAGATGTGCAGTTGTTTATGAAAATCAAGTCATTCAAAAACATTTTTCTAAGGAAGCATCTATTTTTAGTGCTGAATTAAAAGCCATTGCTTTGGCACTTAATATCATCTTCCAAAGCAAAAGGAAAAAGTTGCTGATTTTTTCAGATTCTCCATCAGTACTGACAACTCTACAAAATAAAAAATTAGAAAACCCACTGATCATAAAACTATTGTGCAGATTAACATCATTGTCAGATACAAAAGAAATTATTCTTTGTTGGATTCCAAGTCACATGGGAATCCAAGGAAATGATAAGGCTGACACAGCCACCAAAAATGCATATAAAGAACCCATTGACCAGACATATAAGATTCCATACACAGATTTAAAAGTAAAAATACAACCATATATCTAAAATAAGTGGCAAACCCACTGGAACAACTGCAATCCGAATAAATTACTAACAATGAATCCTACTCTAGGTGAATGGATTATAGGGTTATAGGGAATTACGAAAGGAAGAAGTTATCCTTTCTAGACTCTGTATTGGACATTCTAAAATAACTCCTCTATTCTTACTTGAAAAAAGTAACTGCCATGGTGCACAGCCTGTCATGCCCCTTACACTGTAAGACACTTCATGATGGACTGTGCTGACTTTTCATCTGTATGGAAAAAGTACTACAATACAAAAACATTGAAAAAACTATTTGAACACACCAAGATGTGCAGTTGTTTATGAAAATCAAGTCATTCAAAAACATTTTTCTAAGGAAGCATCTATTTTTAGTGCTGAATTAACAGCATATTTAAAGAAAATAGGACTATACAATAAAATTTAATTAAAATAAAATGCGTGCAACAACTGAACTTTATTAAAAAAAATGTGACCCCCCAAAATTAAAATAATGACCCTTAAATGACCATAATGTTTGATGGGTCGTTAAACTCAAACTAAACCAAAACCAAACTTAACTGACTGAATTTTACTATAAAAATGTATTAAATATTTTTCGCATTGCATTGTCGTGAAGTCCTATACTGATGCATAATGCCCCTTCTTCAGTTATTATATTGCGCCCTTGTATTCTTGCTAAGTTGCTTAGTTATTCGACATATTCGACATTTGTCATTCGACATATCACTACTGCCATTTTGCTATAAAAAAAGTCTATCATTGCTCATTTTATTATAAAAATGTACTGTTGATTTTTGTTCAGGGTTAACTATTTGCCCATAGCTGGGACCCTAACAGGTGCTTCCATCCCGGGTTAGGATGGACCTGAATACAACAACAACTTGTTTGTTCTGTAATCCCCAAAACCTTTTATCTTCTGATCAGAGGACTTGCTGCCGGCTGTAGTTTATTGTCATACCCAGGACCCGATTTCAGATGAGTTTGAGTTTTGTTTAATGGCATATTAACCTCTGTGGGTTATTTAATGACAAAAGTCTGAGTTTTAAAGTAATTTTTAAATGTTTGATTATAGTGAGAAGGTTAATTTAGTCAGATTATGATAAAATATTATTTTTATTTTAGAAAACTGAAGATGTCTTCTAGTTTTGTATTCAAAAATATATTGTTGGTAATATTTTTTCCTTCAAAAATATATATTTTTTTCTATAAAAGTCTATTTTTCTATATATATATATATATATATATATATATATATATTTCCATAAAAGTATTTTTATACTTTTATAGTGTTTTGACCCCAGTTTGCGGATAAAGTATTTGCCCTTACCTGGGACCCTTGCAGGTGTTACCACTCCAGGTCAGGTTGGACCTGGGTACAACAACAATTAAGAGACTGTTCCTTCTCTTCAGTCTCATGGAACATATAGTTTACTAGATTAGCATTGATTTGTGAATTGGCTGGTATAGTAATTGTGAAGTCAATCCCTGGTTCTGGTAGTACAATAAAAACAGGTTTTAAGTTTGACTTTGATAAAGAAAGAAAAATCTAGCAATTGCAGTTTCACCACAGAAACCATAATCTTTCTTCACCTGGCACTGAATATCTAAATAACTGAACAAGTCAGCCTTCTCGATGACTGGATGTTAAAATATTATCCATTTGACTTTTCAGTCGATTTCTATTTAAAAGCACTTCAGCCTTGTTTGATCATTGATGCACTCAGTGACCAGAAGTCAAAAGCATATCGAATCTAACAAGTTTCCCCTGCTTAGGGAGATGCAGGTTCAAATTCTGCCAGTGTACGCCTGTTTTCTTTAATAAGATTTCTTGAATATTCAGGCTGGTAGACAAAAATAAATATATATATAATTTCATAAATGGTGTGGAGAATCAAATACAGGTATTTTTAAAAAAATCTATTTCACCTTATACAAGGCAATAAAGCTGCTAAGACACAAGGAATAACTGGCTGTGGAAGAATTAGGAACCGAAACATCAATAATGAATAGGACGAGAAACTAGTAATCAAAAGGACAGTAGATAGCAATTGTCATTGCATTTAAATTTTTGCATAGAGTTGGCTAGAAAGCATGGAGCTGGAAGGGAATTTTACAAGCAAGATGTGTGAGAAAAGGAATTGTTAGCATAGAAATTATGGCTACATTTAGCCAGCTCAACTGTAAACTAATGAAAATTTGATGCCAGTCTAGTACAGTCCTTAAATTCATAAATTCTAGGTACAATAATGAAGAACTCATTCAAGAAATTACCATGAAAGTATTTACAGAAAAGACAGAGACGTAATCTTACAGCAGTGAGAAAGTAACTGAAGTTGAGCTGCCAGATCAGGTCTAGTAATGTTACTGATTTTTTAAAAATTTTATCTGGAGCTGGAGGTAAATATCAGGGGATACCAGACCTTATGTGGTAGCAATATTCTAAGTATGGGTGAATGGTAGACTTATATATATAAGATAGATTCTGGAGAGAAAAATTGTCTTGCCTGAAACAGTGAACTGACTCTTTTAGCAACTGATCTAGCAATAGATTTAATATAGTTTTCCACTTCATGGGAGCTGAGAACGTTAGCCTAAGAAGACACAATGAGTCACTTATCTGGAGGTTAGCATCAGCTGATGGAAGGCAGATAGGGGTTTCTCAGATAATTAATGGAGAGAAGTTTAGTTTTGGATGTGTTAAAATTTGCTAGAAATGACATTTAAACATTGTTGGATTAATAAATAAAAATTCATTATTTATTTATTTTTTTTTCCTTTTTTTTATTTTTTTTTATTTTTTTTTTATTTTTAGATACATCAGTGTATGATAACTCTTAGCTTGTAGTACAATTCTTTAAACAATATGTATATATTTTTGTCATTGTCCTGTTGGTGATGAAATAATAATGTTGTTACAATCTTGTTACAAGCTGTTCGAGATGACATGCTCTTGAAGGGGTTAAAATGCATTCATCAGTTGGCAGTTAGATGTATTCATTAGAGAATTTTTTTCATTTATTAGTTTCTTAATTAAAAAAAAAAATACCAGAAAGATAATTGCCTGGCATTGTGTACGTCACGTTGGATTGGAGGGGGTCTTGCATAGAAAATGTTTCTAGTTGTCGTCATGGAGTTATTTTGATTACGTTTCTCTTTGTGGGAGATGTTAGATTTAATTTCGTGGATACAAGGGACAGTCTCTTTTTACTTTTGTATTAGAAACATGTCATACTCTCAAGACTGACATCATCTAAAGCAGCTGTTTTTTTTTCTTTTTTTTTAGTACTGTGGTGTGGTGTAATAGGTAGTTGCTTAGAATGAGAACTCTGAGAGCTGAGTTCAAACTCCAGTCGGGGATGTGGAACTGAGAGAATAATAATAATTTAGTTACAAAATGACTGAATTTGATTAATTTTTTGAATGGATTGTATTGATTATTTTTTAATTTTCTGAGTCCATACAGATTATGCCAAGAATTCATGTCCATAAACTTTTTTTTTTCTTTTTTTTTTTTTTCAGTATAAAAAAAAAACGGTAATAATTTCTTACATTCCTTCTTTGTATTTGGAATGATAAATATTTGTCCCTGTCATATATTTTGAAAATTTTTTTTTTTTTTGATTTCTGTATTTATATGCAGTCAATAAATGTGAATGTGTGGTTAGTGTAATGGTTATTGGTACACAAAATGAATTGGTGAGCTGAGTTCAAATTCCAGCTTGGTATATTGTCTTCTGCGCTAATATCTTTGGAAAACATATTACTCCATTTCCAGCTATTGGTTAAACATCTCCAGCTATTAGGTTGGTTGGTTGGTTCATTTAGCCAGCATATCAACCACCATTGGGTCATTTAATGCTGAAAATCGTTTTTTGATTTGTTTTATTTAGTTTATTTGTTTTATTGTTTTTGTTTTCCAAGATTCATTTACGCAAAAGTGAATATAATAAACCCAACTGGAATTGAAACTCAGCTCTTTGATAAACAATTCCAAACCATTATCTATTACACCCCCCACACATCCAAGCTCATGGCACCTGGTCATGAGGAGAAGAGGTGGATTAATACTTTCTCAAGAGTATTTGTGCATAAGGGAATAAAACGAATCCAACTGGAATTGGAACTTAGCTCTTCGATTAACAACTCTGAACTATCATCCATTACACTAACCGCACATCCAATCTTACAGCACCTGGACCTCGAGAGAAGAGGTGGATTCATTTTTAAGGGCAGGGTCCCCAAGTCTTTCCCTTGTTATTTAACCCATAACTGGAGGGAAGGAACAGATTAATATCTTTCCCAAGGGTACCAGTGCTTAAGTGAATGCCGGGTATTCAACTGGAATTTGAACTCTGCTCACCGATTTCTCTTTCCGAGTTGATATCCACCGCACCACAACGCACATCCATCCATAAACGCTTACAGCACCTGGTATTCCCAAGTGGTCACCCATCTAAGTACTGACCAGGCTCAACGTTGCTTAACTTCACTGATCGAGCGAGAACCGGTGTGTTTAACGTGATAGGCCATAAGCCTCCAGCTATTAGGGTAGACAGGGATCTTTAGCCTTTGGTAACAAACATTATCAAAGGACTATTCTGAATTAAAAACTGCAGAGAAGGCAGTGGGAAACCACTCCATTATCTTTCACCAAGAAGGTATGGCAATTCATAGATAAAGAAAAGAATCAGTGGAGAGCCATGCTCACCTATATCATAAGAGGACATGGCATTTAAAAAAAACAAAAGAATACAAAAATAATGTTAGCATTTTTTTTTTCTTAATAAATTCATTGATGATAAACGACATCCAATAGCAAGGCCCCTGTTCAGGAGGTTTTGAGGAGAGTGGAACCACCTCTTAATTACTGTTGTTTCCAGGGCCACCTTGATCCAGGTGTCCTAGGTATGACAATAAACTACATCTGGCAGCTAGGCCTCTGATCAGGAGGTTTTGAGGAGCATGGAATCACCACTTAATTACTGTTGTTCCTAGGCCCACTCTGATCCAGGCTTTCTGAGTATGATGATAAAATTACATCTGGGAGTAAGGCCTCTGATCAGGAGGTTTTGGGGAGCTTGGAACTACATCTTAATTGCTGTTGTTCCCAGATTCACCATGACCCAGGTTGGTATCACCTGTTAGTCTCAGCTATGAGTAAATAAAGATCTACTAAAATGGGATAAAAATATATATATATATATATAAAAGTTCATAGTAAAAAAAAATTGAGAAATAGATTTAAAAAAATATCAGGAAAATAAAAAAAATTCAACATCTATCTATATTTCTGAGATGAAGTGTTGTAACTATTTACATGATTTACATTATTCGGACTGTTGTCCTCATCTTTATTGTCATATTCACAACATTTCGGCTATTGTATACTCCAACCTTTTTCAGGGGATATATATTGGAATTTCGAACTGAACATTTTATTTAGTCCACTGTGGTACATTGTTCTATTTCCACAGACCATGTCTCTTCTGGATATCTCAGTTTCAGTTATTCCCTTTAGTAACTTAACTTTCCAAGTTTTTGTTCACCTCTGCTGTAGCCAGGTATTGAACTCACAATTCTTTGGGTCAAGATGAACAAAAACTGAGAGTTGAGTTACGAAAAAATGGTAATTGAGATATCCACAAAAGGCATGGAACATGGGACTAGAACAATTTACTTCTATGGACTAAGTAAGGGGTTCAGTTTGAAATTTTAATGTAGAAAGAAGATCGTAATTTTGTGAATACAAAAATAAAGATGAGTCCAAAAGTCCAAAGAATGTAAATAGTGTTAATTAAGAAAAAAAAAAATTACCAGCAATAGATTTTTGTGAAAAGGAAAAAATACTCAAGCTCCCAAGAAAATTAATTTACAGCATTAAATGACTCATAAAGTGTTGATATGCCGCTAAACAAACAAAAATAACTTTCAAAGAACAATCTCAACATAAATTTCTCTTTCTCATGAAAAAATCTTGTGACATTATGACCCAATCATGGGATCTGTAACATTGGAACATACCAAAACTTTAATCTTTTACCAGTTGGAATCTCTTTGTTCAGTGTTTTGGTTTGAGGAAAGGAGAAAAAGATCCTGACTCAGTGGAGGGTAAAAATGGCATTTGCAGGAAAACTTGTAAACCTTCTTTGAAATTCCAGGGAGAATATATTGGATGTGACAGGTGAAGAAATGCAGTCAGAATTCTCCTAGGGATTGAATAAAGGATCTTTTTATATCTCCATCACTACCCAGAAGGACATTAGCTGTTTGGGTGGTGAGGAGCTTAGTAGAATATCAACCTCTATGGGTTATTTAATGCTGAAATCTATTTTGTATGCAATTTTGTTTTTGAGATACAAGTTTTACTTATTAACACATAGGTGGGGGAGAAGATGTGGATTCATACCTCTCCCAAGCGTATTTATGCAAAAGTGAATATAATGAACCCAACTGGAATTGAAACTCAGCTCTTTGGTTAACAATTCCAAACCATTATCTATTACACCACCTGTACATCCAAGCTCACGGCACCTGATGAGAAGAGGTGGATTAATACGTCCTCAAGAGTATTTGCGCATAGGGAATAAAACAAACCCAACTGGAATTGGAATTCAGCTCTTCGATTAACAATTCCAAACCATCATCCATTACACTAACCGCACATCCAATTTTACAGCACCTGGACCTCGAGAGAAGAGGTGGATTCATACCTTTCCCAAGAGTATTTGTGTATAAGTGAATATAATGAACCCAATCAGAATTAGAACTCAGCTTTTTAATTAACAATTCTGAATCATTATCCATTACACCACCCACACATCCAAGCTTACAGCACCTGGTCATGAGAAGATATGGATTCATACCTCTTCCAAGGGTATTTGCATATAATGAACTCAACTGGAACAGGAACTGAACCCATTGATTAAAAATTATGAGCCATTATCCAATACATCACCTGCATATTTAAGCTTACCTCACTTGGTATTCCTAAGCAATCACTCATCTCAGTATTGATCAGGCTCAATGTTGCTTAATTTTGGTGTTCATACAAGGAAGTGGTGTTTCAATGTGAAGTGACCGTAAGCTGAAGGACATCGTCGTCTTGCGGCCTTGACCGAGATAGAACTCACTACACCCCTCCAGTATTCCCTGTGCAATTGGAACCCTGGCACAATTTGTAGCGAAATTCATAATCTTTTCAAATAGCTGAATACGTGATGCTTCGCCAGGGCTACCAAGGGTGTTTTTATTGTGACACCAACACTAGATGGGTTGCCTCCAGGCTCCATCCCGTTATTTAACCCATAACTGAAGGGAAGTGACGGATTAATAACTTCCCCAAGGGTACTAGTGCTTAAGTGAATGCAGAGTACTCAACTGGAAGTCAAACTTGGCTCACTGATTTCTCCTTCCAAGCCGATATCCACTGCACCACAACACACATCCGTCACTGAACACTTACAGCGTCTGGTATTCCCAAGCGGTCACCCATCTAAGTACTGACCAGGCTCATGTTGCTTAACTTCGCTGATCGAACGAAAACTGGTGTATTTAACGTGATATGCCGTAAACTGAAGGACATTGGATATGACAGGGGAAAAAGTGTTGGAATATTTATGCGAATCAAATGAAAATGCTGTAAAAATGTTCCTCAAAGTTACTGAATGTTACAGAAGACTGGGACTTTGTCTATATGCTGTATCCATTCAGAATCATGGTTCTCAACAATTCTCTTGTATTCATTTTTCTCTTTCCTAAGCCTTTCACCATCCCCATTCTGACATCTATTCACACAAGCTTATCATGTAAGGGGCTCACTGTCTTGCCTTATTTCTCTTGCACTTAATATATTCTGTGAGGGTTAAGTTTTTTTCTTCTTCATCATTTGTTTAAGAAATTCCAGCTTTTTCTGATTCTGAGTATAGCTATTCATTTGTTACAAGTTTCTTTGACTTTATCATTGCTTACTCTGTCCATGGAATACTCAGTATCCTTCTGTAGAACCACATTTCTGTTGTCTTCAGTTTTCTCTTCATCTGTGGTAAGATTTTGCAGTATTTGTTTGGCATATAAAAGGATGGATATCACATAGCAATCCTACTGTCATTTTTGTCTCTAAAGAAAATATTGTTTTTTTTTTTTTTTTTGTTTAGGTTTTGGTAAGCATCTTTTACTTAATCTGATGTGTGCTTGATTTTCAGCGTTGCATTTTCCTTCCTCTCTCAAAACAGTTCCCAGCTAGTTAAGTCTGTAATCACTATGCCGGGCCAGGATGTTTTTTAACGCCTGAATCCATCTTGCACATATACAAATCAACCATCCATATGCATGGAATACTGTTGTCATATATGGTCAGGCACCCCCTCTGTTCATCTCAGTATTCTTGATAGGCTCCAAAGGAGAATCAGTAATGTGATAGGTACCAACTTGGCAGTTTGACACCAGCCACTTTCTCACCGATGGGATGTGGCTTCCCTCAGTCTGTTCTACAAATATTTTCATGGCTTCTTCTCCGACGAACTTAAGTCACTGGTGCCCCTGCCATATGAGTTTACTCTTACAACCAGACTGGCAACTGGGTCTCACCCATTCACAGTTAGGTCAACCAAATGCAGCCGACAATTCTACTCCAGCAACTTCTTTTCTCGCACTTCACACCTGTGGAACTCTCTTCCATATTCTTGCTTTCCTGACGGCTACACCCTCCAGGAATTTAAATGCAATGTTAATACCCATCTCTTAACCACTTGACTCCATTTCTTTCTACATCACCCTGTATATCTTTTCCTTTCTCTCTACCTTTGCAACTGTCATGACACCTGTATTCCCATCCTTCTCTTGCTCCTTTCTAACTGGTTCGTCCTTCTTTTCACTCTCCTCAAATCTTTTTACTCTTATGTAGCCCCCTGCACATCAGTGGTGTTACCGCCTTGCTCGGGGTGATATGATTAAAAAAAAAAATCAAGTAATTATTGCATTTTAATGAAACTTTCAGTGCAATCAAATGTAACTTTCACTTCTACTCTAGTAGCTTCTTTTCTTGCACTTCCTACCTGTAGAACTCCCTTCCACATATTTGCTTCCCATATTTTCTATCTTTTAAATGCAATGTCAATTGCCATTTTCTATCACCTTGATTTCCATCCGCTATACCTTGTTCTTTTCTTTTTTCCCACTGTGCACCAGTGGCAGTCCTGTCTGGCTTGGGGTGAAATGATTGTAAAAAAAAAAAACAAAAAAAAAAACTGATTTCCAAATGAAATTACTTTTTAAATTTTTTTTGAAAATCTTGGTAAAAACATTCTTTTTCTTACATGTTAACCCCCACTTACTTAATTTCATGAAATTTTGAGAAATTAAATTTTCATCAGAAAATTGTTTTTATTAGTTCAAAGCAGAAGATCTTTGGAGAATGTAAATCATTAATTTCTTTTTTCAAACTACTACTCTTTTGCTTATCTTTGATTAAATTTTCCAGCATTCACTGCCATGTTGAAGGACAGACATCACATAACAATCCAGTACTCTCTTCTTTGTTTTCCGTGAAATTTTTCTGTCTCTTAATACTCAACTCAGCTTTTGGAATGCATCTTTGACCATGCCAGTGTGCCTTTTGGATCTCTGTATTGCATTTTCCATCCTCTCTTTGAACACTTCCAATTTAAATTTCAGAACCGGTTTGATTTTTGCATCACCAACTTGTAACTGGCATTTTGGCCTCTTCTTTTTATTGATTACTATACATTCAGTTTTCTCATGGTTTATTTGTAGTTCTTTCTTTCCACTTTCCTGTAATACTTCCGGTAATGTTGTTTCTTTGCTGTATCTGCTATCAACACTGTATCATCTGTGTATCTTATATTGTTCAGTTTGCGGCCACTAATGATGAATCTTGGTAGAACTTCTAGAGAATGGTCTCGCTGTATAGCTTGAATAGATTGATGAGACTACACACCCTTTTTTACACCCCTTTCAGTCTTTGTGTACCTATTCAACTTGTTTCCTGTTTAGTGAGATGTAAGTTCTATTCTAAGAGTTTCTTTTCTTGCACCTCCCGACTGTGGAACTCTCTTCTGATTTCTTGTGTTTCTGCTATCCATAATCTTCAAAAATTTTAAATGTGATATCAGTCATCACTTTTCTCTCTTCCTGAAACCTCTTATTTTACTGTACTTCCTTTTCACTAAACTTGTTGCATTCTCTTTCACTCTTTGTAGCCCCTTGCAAGTTAGTGGTGTTGCTTATTTTTGTGGGGGTAAAGTTAAAACAAAAAAAAACAAACTTTACATTTTGGGCTTTTTTTCTCGGTTTCTGTTGAAAGAATCACTACTCTTTATTTGAAAGCAGTGGGGGAAAAACTTTTGTATACATATTTTTTCTTTTTAATCATATCACCCCGAGCAAGGCAGTAACGCCACTGATGTGCAGGGGGCTACATAAGAGTGAAAAGATTGGAAAAGAGAAAGCCGGAAACCACATCCTAAACAGGGAACAAGGGATAAGCCTCTTCAACTGTTCAATAGATGTGGGTGGAGTGTGAACCGGGCGATAGTTTAGTCTGTACTCGCAGATAGGTTGCACCAGTATGTAGGTCGTACGTTTAGTTTGGGTTTGTCAAAGTGGGTATTTACAGTTGACTTGCAGATAGTTTGCATTATAACCTAGGGAGTTATATTGCCTTTTTTTTTTAATGTACCCATAACTAATATTTGTTAAATATTTTCAAATATTCACCTTTATTTCAAAACTTTGCTTACATATTAAAACATAAGAAAAGTCTTTATTTGTTTAGATATAGTTATTAGACTTCATCAGGGCTGAAACCCCCAAAATTCTTTTTTGTCATCATTGTCAAACAGTCTTTCCATTTGTTTTAGTTCATCGTCTGTTATGGTATGTTCATTGCTATTTTTGTTCTATGTCTCTTTCATACTTTGAACCAACCAAATTCTCACTGATTCCGTCGTCTTCAATGCTATCCATGGCATTGGATTTGTCACATGCCTTGAAGGTCTTGATAATTAGTTCCCCAGAGATAATGTCCCAGTCTTTCTTCATGTTGTATAACCTGAAAATCAACGATCAGCTTGACACATCAATGACAGACAAAGAACAATGTGTGTACAAAATAATTATCTTATATTTTTATTCTCTATGGTGATGGTTGTGTGTAGAGGGCAGTCAGAGGAAAGCACGCACATATGTGTAGATATAGAGATACTGTAAATGTTGCTGCTCTTTTTTTTTTTTTTTTGGTATTCCTTTAAGCTGATCTTTTTGCTTTCTTCATTCTTTCACTACCTTTTCTGAAATCCCAAATTCTCTTTCTGCAAATCTGTTTCCATGTTCTTCTGCGTAATCCACCACTTTCAGCTTAAAACTGGCTTCATAACTTTTTCTCTTACTTGTGATTAGGTTCTGTAAGTATTAAATGTTCAAAGTACAACTCTGCTATGAAATCTTGGAATTTGAGCCTACACGGAGCGTAAAACAGCAGCTGCACCACATGTGAAAATATATCCAAATATAGGGCAAGGTCATAATTTCAGCTATAAACAGTCAAATGTACGAGGACTGGAAATGGGAATATTATGCAGTTTTATTGTAAGAAATATATATATCATTACGATTGAGCTCTCTATAAAGGAAAATTTTAAAAACAGTTACCACTTCTGTGATTTATGCTGTATTCTTCAGTAAGGATTGAGTTCTCTCGGTGACTGACATGTGTATACACCGCATAGATATAACATATTAAAATGTCCCCTCTCTCATTCCATGCACCCATGGCTTAGGGAGTAGGGACTCTGACTGACACCAAATCGGCCGAGTTTCGATCCCAGCTGGAAGCAAGTGGATGTCTAGCCACACTGATGAGCTGTGATACAGTAAAACAGGCTTGTATATGGATGACTAATATATATATATATATATATATATCTAAACTTATTTATAAATGGAACTTTGTGTCTGTGTGTGTCTGTTACCTATAGACTCTGAAACGGCTGAACCGATTTTCTTGAAAATTTACACAGTTGTACTATAAGTGTCTGCGAGTGTTCTTAGCTAGGTTTTGTTTCAAGGTACCCCCGATAAATATTGAAAATCGATAATCAAAAAAATTGGATTATAGAAGGAGTGGTCCGATTTTAATCAAATTTGATACACTCATAGACAAAGACATAAGAAATGATATTCAGAAGTTTCAACATTGCAGTTCTTACAATAGTGCAGAAAATCGATTATATATATATATATATATATATATATATATATATATATTTCAGTTTATGATGTAAAAACTTATTTGATATCGATACCAGGAAATCAAAATTTGACTTACATTCATTCATTTTTCTTTCAGTCTACGGTTTTCGCTTTAACTGGAAACAATTATTGCTTTTTAGTCTTTCGTGCTAACGTCCAAAGAGTCTATGCTCTAGGACCATGGATTAGTTTTAAAGCTTTCATTACACCCGAGCAACGCCGGGCTATACTGCTAGTATATATATATTTCTAACAGCATCAGATTAGTATAAAGCTGCAAGTCGATAGAATTGTTTCATACTTGATTAGTAGAGGACAGCTTTCCTATGCTTAATGTACACATTCTGGTACTTGTATCTAGATCTATGCATTACCATAATGACAGTTACTAAAAAGTTAACACCAATTTTAGAGATATCTTGAGTATATAGGTTGCACCTCTATGTTTTTAAGAAAATTTTGTTAAAAAAGGTGTGACTTAACTTCTCAAGAAGTCATGGTAATTTATATTAAAGGAAAGGAAATTGTGGAGAGTCACAACTGCTTATATTCTAAAGGGAGATAGTATTTAAAAGTGCCAAAAAAGAAAATAGAAAAATAAGGTTATATGGGTTGTGGCAGAAATACTTTTGCACATATATTTTCGAAAAGTAGCTCTCACATAATGATAAAACATTCTTCTTCATGTGCCATGTCTCTTCGGAACGTAGGCGATCATAGACTCCCACTTGACTCTGTCTCTTGTCTCTCTCAATAATTTTTCTCTTGGTATCTATTTTAAGCCCCGCTCCGTCAACTATTTACAAGTACGTCTTGTGCTGCTTTCCCGTCTCTCCTTCCATTTATCTGACTTGTGAGTATCAAGTTCTCCAGGCCCACCTTCCTCATTATGTGTCCCAGAAATCTCATTTAGCTAGATGAAAACACTGTTGCCGCTAATATCTTATTATGTTAGATATTTGTATTTGGAGGTATTTTTGCCACACCCTGTACTTCAGTTACTTTTTTTTTTTTAAATTAGAAAATACTCTTTCAGATTCTTCTAATTTCAATTTTATTTTTAAGAATGTGTTTTTTAACAGTTTGCTAAGCTTAGCTTAGATGTAGCACAATCCCGCAGTTATGGGGGCACTCAGTGAGTATCAAAGTCAGTACTGAGTTGTAATTGATTTACTGAGACAAGCTTGCTAACCATTATACCATATTAAGATGTTTTCTGTATTCGAAAATGTTTGTGTGTACTTTTTGTATTTGTGTTTTTTTTTTAATTCTGTTTTGAACATAGCAATAGTTGGTATCATTTGCTCGACATTAACACAAATAACTTTGATATTTCCAAACTTAATCTTTCGTAATTGTGAGGTTTTCTGCTTGAGGTTTTGTTTTTAATTTTTTTCGTTCTGCATTTCATAAGAAAATTTTTTTAAAACTGTTGCATACTGTTTTACAGTGATAAGATTTTATTTTTATTTTTTCTCATTTATTTTGGAGACTCTTGGATTTTATAGTTGAGTTCATTTCAGAAAGAATGGGGGGTGAAGGGTAAAAGGTCGAACAGAATATTAGTCAAGGTCAAATTAAGGTACATATACATTTTCACAGGAAGCTACAAGCACAAAGAACCTTTTCCCACTTGAGAAGTATATGTATTGTTTGTTTCTTCCATAAAAATTTTTCTTTGCCTTCATTGTCAATATCTGATCACCTTTAGGTGCCAGGGAGTAAAATGTAATTTAAACTTTTATAAATCTTTCACTTGTCCGTGCAATGCAATGAATAGGGCTGGCATATCTTGCCTGGGGTTATAGATCTTCAGATTCTCAACAAAATCCAAAGAAGGGTCTGTAATTTTATCAATCTTGACTTCACTCACTTTCCTACCGCAGGTGCCGTAGGCTTGGATGTGTGGGTAGCGTAATAGATAATGGTTTGTAAATTGTTAAGCTGAGTTCTAATTTCAGTTGGGTTCGTTATATTCACTTATAGACAAAGGAAGGTGTTAGTGTTTCCCCACTTCAGCTATAGGTTAAAATTAGTAAGATTTCTATCACTAAAACTATTATCCTCCCCTCAAAAAAAAAAAATGCATACAAAGAATTTAGATTTTTGAATTAAGTAACTTATAAAGGTTGATATGCCATTAAACAAAAAGAAGTATTCAACTTTCCTATTGCTATGAAGTGGTTTCCTTCTGTTTTTTTTCCAAATATTTTCTCTGGCAATTGTTCTGACCACCTTGACTCCTTTGTACCTCGACTACATGAATTGAAGTGTACTACTAGATTGGCAACTAGGTCTCATCAGGTTACTGTTAAAATAGATGTAATTATTCTAAGTTTTATTATAATAGTTTTTTTTTTCTCACCCATGGAACTTTCTTCTGGTTTATTGCTCTCTTGCCGCATCCAGTCTTCAAAAATTTAAATACAATCTCAATCAATGTCTTCTGTATACCTGAACCATGTTTTTTTTATTGTACTTTCTTCTCACTAAAGTTTTTTCATTCTATTTCACTCCCAGTAACCCTTTGCATCTTAGTGACTTTATTGTCTTGCTTGGAATGAAATAATTGGAAAAAAAATTATTTGGATTTTGGACTTTTTCTCATGCTTTCTGTTGAGAGAAGTGTTATTCTGGAGTAAATCGTAATTTAAACATTAGTTATTCATTCTCTCAGAAATATTGACACCATTAAAAATAGGACTTGTAATAAATGTTGTTCCATTGTCACAGAGCATTAATTAGGATGACTGGTTAAGTTTTGTAAACCTAAATGGTTGCTGTGTGAATAATCACCAAAACAAGATTGGGGAATAATAGTATATCAATAAGTAGATATGCTGCTTGTGAACTGCTAGTCAGTACGATCACTCTGTATTTACCACCTCCCTATTAAGGTGGATACCCGAGGTGGATGTGACACAAGGTCAATTAAAGTGGGAATTCCGAGCCCTTGACTCTGCACAAGGTTGGGTCAGGGCTACTGTTGATTTTCCCCAGACAAGTCAGTACCTGTTGGTGGAGCCCTGTCTGGATTCCTCTTGCCTGTAGGCAGTGAGGAAGACAGAGTGATGACTGTTAGTCAGTATAATCACTGGGTATTTATGACCTTCCCTCTAGGGATGCTCAAGGCAGATGCAACACAATTAAAGTGGGGATTTCAATCCCTTAAGCTCAGCCAAAAATATTCTGTAGACCCAGCTTAAGGCTGAGTCCAGCTTTTGTCTGTTCATTCCAGACAAGACTCTACCCTTCAGCGAAACCCTATCTGGGTTTCTCTCTGCCTTTGGACAGAGAGTTGATCAAGAGTGAAGTTGGGAATAATACTGTATCAACAAATACAAGACACACACACTGCATGAAGTAGATACACTACTAATGAACTGTTAGTATAATCACTCTCTCTACTACTATAGTATCCACATATTTATAAGGATAGGAACATCTCATTCCTATGTATAGGTAGGTATACAACATTAAGTTTTTCAGAATTATACAATATTTTTAATTAAAAATCTGGTATTTCTATTCTAAAAGAAACCAATTTCTTAAAATGTTCTTCTCACTAATGTTATATAGCGACAAATAACAAACACGGGTGTATATAAAAATATATGACTTATATTTTTATTGATGAACGATGGACCGTGTGGCACAAGGGCAGAGAATTGAGAGCGCGCTTCTAATGGGGGTTCTACGGGAGTGTGGCCTCTCTGCTTAGCTCGTCTAGCTTCTTCTTCGACTTCTTGAGACTGACTTATCTGTGTTTTTGCAGTCTTTATATATCTTCCAAAAGCGGAACTTGTTTCTTCCGGTTTTTGCCTTGATCCGCGATGCCCACGCGATTCTCAGAGTCACCTGTCTGTTTGCCTGCGTAGGCATTTCCGCCGCTGTCGGAAATAGGGTCAAAGTGACATCCGCTACTTTTCATCAACCGGGAACACCCACGCTTCATCAGCCTTCTTGGGTGGGGCCAGACCGTTATATTACAATAATGGTTATGGGCTTTTATGAAATGGAACGTAAGTACGTAGGTCAACACACACACACAAAGAAAACGAGAAAATTAAACTGCAGCACTTTTTCCCAAACTGGTGAACAAACTCTAAAGGAAAAGGAAGGTTTGAAAGACATAGATGCTTGTATTATTGATCTCTAAGTGTAAAAAAACATTAGGATCAAATTCTAAGGAATAATTTTGTTTTAATAAACTGAGCCAAAAAATTGTATTTTTCTTCTCTCAATTTTTGGACAAAAAATTTGAACAAATTATTAACAAACAACATTTATGTTATTTCTTCTTGTACTATATAATAAACTAAAATTCTGGAAATGTTTAACATTTCCTCTTGAACTATATAATAAACTAAATTGAAATGCTCTATCAACTCCTTATGAAAATCATTGTTCATGGCTCTTCTACTCAGCAATATATATTTTCTTTTCAATCAATATCCCCTCAACAATGGCAATAAAGCCACTGAGACACAAGCAGTTACAGGGTGTGAAAGAATTAGGTACAGAAGCTTTAATAATGTGCAGAAAGAGAAAAGAGTAATCAGGAGGACGAACCATAGATAGCGATTGACATTACATTTAAAATTTTGAAAATTAAACTTGGCTGGAAAGCATGAAGTTGGAAAAGAGTTCCACAAGTGAGAAGTGCGAGAAAAGTAATTGTTACCATAGCGTGTATGGCTACATCTAGTGAGCTCAGCTGTAAATTGATGAGATCTCAACACCAGGCTGCACTTGAATTAAAGAAAAGTTTGAGTGCCATAATGAAGAGCTTATCTGAACAATTAACATGAAAGCATTTATAAAGGAGACAGAGGGAGGCAACCTTACAGTGGTCGGAAAGTGATTGAAAATTTCCCGGCAGTAGGTTGTCATTAATTTCTGTGGTAGACTGATTGCCATCCAAGGCTAAAGAACCCAATCTGTCCTGCTATTTAACCCATAGTTGAAGGAAGAAGTGACGGATTCATACCTTTCCCAAGGGTATTTGTATGTAAGTGAATTCAATGAATTAAAGTTGGCTGGAAAGCATGGAGCTGGAAAAGAGTTCCACAAGTGAGAAGTGCAAGAAAAGAAACTGTTAGCATAATGGCCAAGGGAAAGCAGTGATCAAGTCACTGCCAGGCACATGGATGGCAGTTTGTGGATTTATGCTGACCTCTTGTCCCAGGGTTAATAGAACATTAGTTTTGGATGGTACGAAATTTTTAAAATTATAACCTTCTATTTAATCTAAAAAGCAAATAATTTTACTAAAAATAGGATAAAAAATATCTTATTTCTCACCAGCACTGGTAGGCTTTTAAGAAATGAAGTTCACACATGAAAACAAAGGAAAAACAAAATTTAAGCTCGTCTTTTTAAAGTCTTGATGAATAATGAATTTCGAAGGATTTTAATTTACATATGGTTTATCTCTAAATGGGGAAAAACTTTTGGATCAAATTGTAAGAAATCATTTTGTTTTAATGAGCAAAAAAAAAAAAATTATATATTCAGCCAGTTAAGTGCTATATGATACATGCATGCTTGGGTGATCATGTTTTGAAAGAAACATCTTGGGCAGAAAACTTGCCCGCAGTCAATGACCATTAATTTCTGCGGGCAATTGATTATCAACTAAGGCTATGGAACATAATCTGTCCTGCTATTCAACCCATAGCTGGAGGGAGAAATGATGGATTAATATCTTTCCCAAGGGTATTTGCACATAAGCAAATGCAATGAATTCAACTGGAATTTGAACTTGGCTCTCCGATTTCTTGTTTCAAGCTGATATCCACTGCACCACAAGTTAAATATTTATATTATTTATTCCTAAATATGAAAATCATTAATATCTAAATATAATAATAGTGCTGGTCCCTCTCCACGTTATTCCATTTTGATTGTGTAGAAAGAAAAAGGCATATGAAAGGCACTACTTGGTTTCAGTGGAAAAAAGACAGATAGAAGTGTTTAACAACTCTTAATACCCTATAAATAATGGACTATTCTGTTGTGAATGCGGGGGTGGGGAAGACAGACATATCAAAGACACTACTTGGTTTCAGTGGGAAATGTTTTGTATGTTTCAGTGAAATGGAAAAATTGCCAATTTCAACTCTTTTCATTTGTACCTCCTTACTTCCGAAAATAACAACCAACATTTATATCTATGATTGTTATTGTAATATTTCATTAAAGTTTTTAATCTCAAATAGTTAACATTGTGATAAAGGAATGTCTATGGATGTTTTATTGTTGTAGAACTCGCCATGAGTTTATTCAGTCATTAAGCACGTTACATTATTAATATCACTTCTTTCCACTAGATTCTTTTTCTAGTCCTTTTGAGTGAAGTCTTTTTGTTAATTTCACTTAAAGTTGTTTTCTGTTGCTATAGCAGGATATGACAACACAACTATAAAATTCAGCATCAGAGTCACCTTCAGTTACTTTATGAATTTATTTCTTTATCAATTTTTTTATCCAAAATATCCCATTGATGTTCAATAGAATTGAGATCAGGATTTTGTAGGGGCCAATTCAAATTCTGAAGCCTTCCTTCCTTCCTCTTTCTTTTTAGTTAAATAATTCTTACAAAGGTTTGAAGTATGTTTAGGATCATTGTCTTGTTGATAAATCAATCCTTGTCCTATTAAACGTATTCCAGGTGGGACACCATGGCGGATAAGAATCTGATGATATATTTTTTTATCCATTTTCCCATCAATTTTCTTCAGGTCTCCAACTCCCTGGCCACTAAAGCATCCCCAAACAATAATATTTTCATATCCATGCTTCATTATTGCCACAATGTGTTTTGCAAGGTATCTTTTATTTGATTTCCGCTGAACATACTGTTTCCTTTTAGAGCCAAAATGTTCAAATTTTGATGCGTCTGTTCAGAGTACTTTCGTCCACTGATCTACTATCCAATCCTTGTGTTCTTTTGCAAATTCTAAATGCTTTTTTAAGTTTACTTCATAACCGGTAGTGTGCAAAAGTGTTAGGACAGGGGTGATTTTGAACTTTATTTTGATGCCTCATAAAAGATAAAATAGTTCTTGTCCTAATAATTTTGCACAGTACTGTGTGTATATATATATATATATATTTTCATTTGGAAACAAGTATATGCATATGTACATATGCATGTGTTTGTTTGGGAGGAATATCTTTGGATGGAGAAGAAGTAAGAGGAAGCAGTATGCGAGAAGGAAAGAGAAAGAGGACAAATGTCTGAGTTGACTTGAAGCTTCTCTCATTACATTTTGTGGGTCTGTGTGTGTAATATATATCTCTCCTGTCATGCTCAGGGGTTTGAATTATTTTTCTTATGTCTTAATGTAAGATACTCAATAGTAGGTACATCAATATATATGTATATATGTTGATCTCATTTTTGACAGCACAGTCCCACTTGTAGCTATATATAACTAGCAGTATAGCCCGGCGTTGCTCGGGTGTAATGAAAGCTTTAAAACTAATCCATGGTCCTGGAGCTCATACTCTTTGGACGTTGGCACGAAAGACTAAAAAGCAATAGTTGTTTTCAGTTAAAGTGAAACCGTAGAATGAAAGAAAAATGAATGAATGTAAGTCAAATTTTGATTTCCCGGTATCGATATCAAATAAGATTTTTCCTCGTAAACTGAATTTTGAAGGCTAAATAAGTCCTCTGAGTAAATGGTATCATGGCTGAGACTAAGAACTACAATTATACCTACTTAGAGCCAAACCCAAAGCAAAAACTAAAATAAAAGGGCTGAAAAAAATACAGACAGATAAATAGATACGCACACAAACATCTTGCCTTTTATATATATATATATATATATATATATATTATCGATTTTCTACACTATTGTAAGAACTGTAACCTTGAAACTTCTGAATATTGTTTCTTATATCTTTGTCTATGAGTGTATCAAATTTGATTAAAATTGGACCACTCCTTCTATAACCTGATTTTTTTGATTATCAATTTTCGATATTTATCAGGGATACCTCAAGATAAAACCTAGCTAAGAACACTTGTGGATGCTTATAGTACAACTGTGTAAATTTTCAAAAAAATTGGTTCAGCCATTTCGGAGTCTATAGGTAACAGACACACACACAGACAAAGTTCCAGTTTTAAATAAGTTTAGATAGATTAGAATTAGATTCCTTCACATGTTCTTTCTTTTTGAAAATGTTGAATTCATTTACTTTGTAAGTTTTTTTTCCCCCTCAGCCACAACAATTAGTAACTCTTAATAGAAACTGGTGACCAACAACAACCTCATCCATTAAAATTTAGTTGCACCATATCACTGTAGAATATAAGCTTTGGTTTACATTTTCCAGAATGTAACTAAATATAACAGGCATCTGAAGACTGCTAGAGGGTAGTATTATAATATTCTTGCCTTGACTTAAAGAATGACTATTAATATTTTTTATTCATTGTTTATTTTTGTTTTTCTTTTTATCCAGGCTCAGCTTGCCCCTGTGTGTGAGATTGAAGCTGGGGTTAAAGACAGGATTAAGAAATTCCGTTTCCGCAAGGCAAAGAACAATGCTGCTGTTATGCGTAAGTAAAAAGTTTTCAGTTAATTGTACATCTGCTATATAAGAAAATCTGTTTTGTCTTAATACAGTCACATGATCTTCAATTTTGACATCTGTGTGGTGCTGTCTTACTTTTTTAATAGTTTGGAGGGAGAAACAATATCGACATACATCAGTGGTTACAAATTCTCAAGCAAACTGTATTTTTGATCTATACCTAAAAGTATGCCAGGTGTTTGATGACATATATCTTGTGGACCATAAACATATGTAGAGGAATCAATTTTCCGTTTTCAAATTTTCCTTAATTCTGTTTAAGGTTTTAGTGAATTCTGCTTTTTTTTTTTGTTGTTGCTTTCAGTATAGGTTTCTGTTTTTTCTTCATTACAATAATAATAATAATAATTTCTTCATGAAAATGTGTAACAATATATAAATGTTATTAAAACAAAAAATCATCATTTTCATCATCATCATTTAACATCTGTTTCCATGCTAGCATGTGTTGGATGAGGTTTTCTTGATGGTTCTTTTCCAGGCCACCCTATTTTGTGTAAGTTCTAGCTGTAATCTCAGCTTCTTCAAATCGCCTTTAATAAGCTGGGTTGATGTTTTATATGGTCTACTATCATATGTAATTGAACCTGTTGGTAACGCCTGTCATAGTTTATGGTTATAGAGTATCCTCTTGGCATCTGTTGACCATGTCCGTCATAGTTTATGATAATAGAGTATCCTCTTGGCATCTGTTGACCATGTCTGTCATAGTTTATGATTATAGAGCACAGCACAGCACATAATCTGTTCAATGAGACAACGTCAAAGATTAACACTCCCAAAGCAGACACTTTACTGAACTGGACCAGGTCAGCACTACTCTAAAAAATATGGCCGCCTTTTACACATGTCGCATTGAATATTTTGAGCTTCCTGATTGATTAAGCCTTCTTTTGGTGAACTATAAAATAGGTTAGATGGCTGTCTTCACAGTATATACAAGTACACAAAAAGTTCAACAGAACCATCATGAAATATTGGAATGAGTTTTACAGCTGTGTTCCCTTACTAAAACCAACCAGTTTCGGAGGCTGAAAACTGTTTTTTTATTGAGACACCATCTCTAGGATGATTATCTATCAGGGTTAGAGAGTTCAGCCTACCCTTTCCTAGACAGTAGGTGTAGAGGTTTTTATTTCAGAGATTTCCATCTCTTAGATTTTCTTGGATTTATAGGACAGTTAGAGCATTCGTATATACTATATACAAATATGAGTTAGATATGAGTGCGACTTATCAAAATGTTTTTGTTTGAATGATAGATGAAACTGAGTGTATCTTCCACCTCAAGATTTTCACTCTATACTGAAAACTGAGACATCAGTGTTGCCAATATACATCAGACAGTAGGTGATATATTTGAAAGACACTTCATTCTTTATGACTAACCAAATATATATCTGAAAACTGCAGGAATTTCTGAAATATGGTAAATTATTCTTCTGGTCTTAAAAAAGAACCATGAGCACTAATGGGTTAATCTAATTTGATGATTTTCTAGGACAACCCTTGCAAAGAATTCTACAATCCTAAATAAAAATTAAAGTGAAAGTGGCAAAACCTATGGAAAAGTAGCACCACTAAGTCATCTAAAGACAAAAAATTGCATTGTTGTTTGGTCATTTTATTGAAATTATTATGACATTTTGGAAAAATGTCTAATTTGTAAAATTTGGTTCCCTGAAATGACAAGCTGTAATCCCACCTCTGTCACCATGTGTAATAGGAGAAACAAAGATAAAACAAAAAGATTAATTTTTTTATTCCCTTGCTACCACCAACTTTTTCTTTCTTTCTTTAAATCAATTCAACTTTATAAAACTTGATCTGTAAATATTTAGGAATAGGATGTATTAAAATACTACCAACTTTATCCTTTGATGTCTGCCAGATGAGCAAGTTAGGAAAGGCATAGTAACAAATTAAACAAGGCATTTGACAAATCTGATTATTAGAAAAAAATTCCATTTTAGTTTCAAGTATACCATTCCATTATTTCTGAAAGCAATTCAACTAAAATTAAAGAAATACAAAGACAGTGGAATGTTAATGGTAATATTAGCCATTTCCTTAGTTTTCTTTTTGAGCTTGGCACTTTATTTCCTCGTTTTTCATGTACACTCAGTCAATGCAATGAAAAACAATTCAACTAAAATTAAAGAAACACTAAGATAACAAAACAGTAATGGTAATATTAGTTGTTTCCTTATAAAGAAACAGTCGGCATTCATTGATTGAGCGCCCAGTGCTACTGTTGGTTGAAATTTATCAAATCTTTCTATGAAAAGAATGATTTCTCAAGTCCATGTTTATCGCCTTTTCCAGGATTGACAGGCTTTTCCTTCCTAATCTTTTGTCTGAAGTAGTGTAAAGCAGTGGATATCGACTCAGAATGAGAAATCAGAGAACCAAGTTCAAATTCCAGTTAAATTCCTTGCATTCACTTATGCAAAAATACCCTTTGGAAAGGTATTAATTCATCTCTTTCCTTCAGTTATGGGTTAAATAACAGGACAGATTGGTTTCTATAGCCTTGGTTGGCAACCAGTCTATCGCAGAAATTAATGGCAATCTACTGTGGAAGAATCTTCTGCCCAGTCAGTCATGTTTCGAAAGAGACATGATCGCTCAAGAGTGTATCATGTATGGCACTCAACTGACTGAGTGTGAAGCATCAAGATCTTGATTATATCATCATTTTTTGTTTGAATTACATGTAGACAAAGAAAATACCTGAACGAAAGCTTTATTAAGCAAAGTGGTCTGTGATGGTGCTAATGCTAAATAAGAAAAAAACAAGGCAAAAAAGGTTACAAATAAATATCCAACTGAGTCCTAAGGGAGATAATTATTACATGAAGAGTTCCAATTAAGAGAAGTAATGTATATGAGGATGTGCGTTGTGGTACAGTGGATATCGGCTCGGAACGAGAAACCGGGGAGCTGAGTTCGAATTCCAGTTGAATCCATTGTATTCACTTACGCACAAATACCCTTGGGAAAGGTATTAATCCATCTCTTCCTTCCAGTTATGGGTTAAATAACAGGACAGATTGGGTTCTATAGCCTTGGTCGGCAACCAGTCTACCGCAGAAAGCAATGGCAACCTACTGCGGGATAATCTTCTGCCCAAGCGTGTATCACGTATGGCACTTAACTGACTGACTGAATGTATATGATGTTGTGCTCTTTGTTTTAATTATTGCTGTTGTTGAAAATCCTCTAGTGATGAGTATTTATTTGCTATAAGTCTTTGTTTGTGATTGTGTAGCTACAGTCAACAAGAGTCAAATAAGAATGTTCTTCGACAAGACTGATAAGCTTCACTTGCTTAAACTCACCTTTAACTATTGATGTGAGAAAGAGATAGATTTCTTTGTTGCTGGTGTTTGATAAGCTATGGCCCTGGTGGGTTTAGTTGAGATTTTTTTTTTAATGTTTCATCATCTTCTGAGGATGAATTTTGCTTATTCTCTCGTTGGTTGGGCATTTATATAGCATTTTTTCATCCCGTTGTCTTGTGTGTGTATGAATTTCCAATATTCATCTGGGTTTGGATCCTTGTTTAGGATGGTACATGAACTGACATCAAACTCCAATTCAGCAGTTGACATCTTTGAAATCACCTTTTAGAGGTTTCTTGTACTTTTCTGACATTGACACCAAGTAAGACTTACTTTGGTATTTGTTAAGGTTGACCTAGTATCTATTAGGGTCATCTCAGATCAGATCAAACCTTTTGTATTTTCTGGGGCATATCTTATATTACATAAGTTGTGAAGTGTTTTATTTGTATGTTTCTAAGTTCCCTGGTATTTTTATTTTTAAAATGTATTTGCTATGTGTTCATCCCCTAGTTTAAAAGTTTATTTTTTAATGATGATGGTTGCACATAAATAGGTACGTCCACTTTTCAGTATAAATTTTTGATACTTGATTTTAAAATGAAATTTTTAAAATAAGTTATATTTTAGCTATAAAATTAGCTTTAATTGAAAGTCAAGAGATTAAATTTAGTAATTCCGGTAAACAAAATACACTGGCATATTTTAAAGCGAAATTATATTGATTGGAATTTAAAATTTTTCAGATTAAAAAAAAAAGTTAAACGTACCGCCAATTTTTGATTGACACATTTTTAAACAGTAGCCACATTTCTGTTTTAAAAAATCTGGCAAAAATAAAATATACGTCGCTGACATGTTATTGAAGCCAATTTTTAAAATTAAAACTTACCTTTATCTGATTTCAAACAAATGTACTTGCTTACTCTCTGAAATATTTGGTAAAACTTTTTATCAGTTATGGTAGTCCGAGTATCACTGCTTATTTCAAGTGTTGACAGATTTAATGACAACCAGAAGCTGTCAAGAAGGGTAAAGTAGGGAGGCCGAAGGCGATAAAAATATATGAATGTAATTTTTTATATAAGGGAAGACAACCCTTGAATCACATGACCTTTAAATGATAAATATCACATATGGCCACCCGTACAAATAAAGATACGGGCAATTAAAATGCACACAATTAAAATGTTTTATTATTATTTAAAAAATTGACGGGGTCAATCATTTGTATTAAGCTTTTAAATTTTCAATTAGTAATTGTAGTCTTCATGCATTAATTACATACCCTAGCCAGTCCGATAGAGGAAGAAATTTAACAATAATTTTGAAACATTTTATATATAATTTTTATATATAAATAAAAAAATAATAAAAAATGAAAATAATTCTTGTAAAAATTAATTATTCATTGAATTTTTTTTTCTTTTCAGACTATGATATGCTTAATTTATATTGTTCATAAAAGCAATCAGAAGTTTATCCACATAAAAATTGGCATAGTTATTGCGTTTTTTGCAATTCGGACCTATTTTTTAGAAAGTCGGGGACTATTGGAGAAAAAAAACTGTTGATTAGCATTCCCCAATGACTCCTGAATTTAATTATATTAGGCTTATTGCTGCCCGTTGTCAAATTTGTAATCATTTCTGGAAATTAATTGGTGGTGGGGTAACATATATATAAAAAAAATATTTTTACCAATATTTTCTACAAAATAATTATTTCAAAATTGATTTCAGACAATTATGAATAAGTCCTAAAATTTTCATCAAAATCTGACCATTATTTGATTTTTGCAAGAATTTCCAAATTAATGTGTCTTTCATGGTCAAAAAAGGGCATTGTGCAATATTACGTTTTTTTTTTACTTAATAAATGTTGCGTCAAATTAGGTCTCGCACTGACGTAAGAAAAAAAAAGACTTTCTACAAAAATTTTGAACGTATGAGAAATCATTAAAAAATTTAAAAAATAATTAAAAATTGCTTTGATCTATCCTCTTAATGATAATATAAACATTTTGCCAATAAAACTGTTTTTATTTAGTTTGGGGCTTTTTTCCTTCATACTATGCTGTTTTTTCAGCAATTTTTGTGGAGGTACCTACACTTAAACCACTCCAGTCAGTACATGACTCCTCCTGCTATCTTTATATGAGCCAGGTCATGCTGAAAATGGAGTACTGCTGACGTATATGGGCAAGAGCTGACCAGTCTTCACTTTCCTGTCTCAATAGAATCCAAAAGTGATGAGGATTTATTTGCTACAATTCTTTGTGTGTGATTGTGTAGCTCCAGTCAACAATACTCAAAGAAGAATGATCTTTGATAAAACTAGTAAGCTTCACTCACTAAAACCAACCTTTAAGCATTGATGTGAGAAAGAGATGGATTCCTCTGTTGTGGGTGTTTGATAAGCTATAGCCCTGGTGGGTTTAGTTGAGATCTTTTTTAATGTTTCATCATCTTCTGAGGATGAATTTTGCTTATCCCCTCATTGGTTGGGCATTTATATAGCTTTCTTTCTTTCATTCCATTGTCTTGTGTGTGTATGAATTTCCAACATGCAGATGGGTTTGGATCCTTATTTAGGATGGTACACCAACTGACATCAAACCCCAATTCAGCATCTTTGAGACATCTTTGAGGTCACCTTCTAGTGGTTCCTTGGACTTTTGATTTTCTGAGGTGATACCACATGAGACTTACTTTGATATCTGTTAAGGTTGACCCAGTATCTATTAGGGTCATCTCAAATCAGATCAAATCTTTTGTATTTTCTGGGGAATATCATGTATTACATAAGTAGTGAAGTGTTTCATTTGCATGCTTCTAAGTTTCCTAGAATTTTTATTTTTAAAATATATTTACTATGTGTTCAGCATCTAGTTTAAAAGTTTATTTTTAAATGCTGATGGTTGCACTTAAACCACTCCAGCAAGTACATGACTCCTCCTGCTATCTTTACATGAGCCAAGTCATGCTGAAAATGGAGTACTGCTGACGTATATGGGCAAGAGCTGACCAGTCTTCACTTTCCTGTCTCAATAGAGTCCAAAAGCCTCTCCACATCCTTGTGGATGATGAATTATTGTCCACCCTGCAATCTTTTTCTCACAAACAACATATCTCTCACTACTCTGTTGCTATTTCAATGGAAAATGTTCAGATGAACCACATTTCTTAGTTCCACGTTCTAACCTAAGACCTACCACACCATGGATATCGTAACAAACCACCCTTCTTTCCCATGAACTGTCACTTTGTGGAACTGGCTACCAAAAGGATGCTTCTCTGATTGCTATAATTTTAACCTGTTCAAATCTATGATTGAATCCGTCTTTCCACATGTCCTCATAAACTGTGCTTCTTATCTCTTGCTTTGTGGAACCTACTACCAAGAGGATGCTTTCTCGATTACTGCTATGTTAACCTGTTCAAGTCTATCTGTTATCTTCCCCATAAATCCGCATAAGCTGTGCCTCATACTATGGTATCCTCTACCTTGGGTGGCTCTCGGGCCTTATACAGGGTGAACATCATTGTAAAAAACAACAAAAAAACACTGTCCTTTTTGTATTTTTTTCAATTAGTTTGCCCTGAGATGTCAAGTAAATTTGAGGAATATTGATTTTGGAACGTGGCTAAATAGATTGGCTCCTTTGTTTTGAAAGCAAACAAGTTTTCAATGTTGCACTTGGTCTTATTACCTTTTCAGGAAATAGGGTTGTTTCATTTTAATTAACACTGCCATAATTAGCACCGTTCGGAAAGTCTGTTGGACACACACCATTTAGATACATTTCCATTTGGCCTCCACAATGTCTGGAATAAAGAAAATTATTGTATGTCTTTAGTTTTCAGAATGTGCCCATTCATACCAAGATATCCAAAAAATGCATTCACCCATTTAATTGTTGTTGATGTTGATGATGTATATTTTCTTTAATTTATCATCATCATCGTTTACACAGCACATTTTCTACTATTGTGGTTACCACTCCCCTCCATCTTATAATTGTAGTTCATGGTGACATTCAAGACAAAATGGTGCAATGGTATAATGGCTCCTTTTGGACTGGTGATGTTAAGGTTACCCCCATCCCTGATGGCTACAATCTCCAAGAATTTAAATGCAATGTCAATTGCCATCTCTTATCCATTTGACTCCAGTCCTTCACTCGTCCTTTCCCCTATCACTCTGCATATCTTGTTCTTTTCCTTTCTCACTCTATCCTCGCAAATATCATTGCACCGGTATTCCCATCCTTCTCTTGCCCTTACTCTGACACCCCCTGTAACTGGTTCATCTTTCTCTTTGCTCTCCTCTTGCTTAAACTTTCACTCTCCTCTTATGTAGCCCCCTGTGCACCAGTGGTAGTACTGCCTTGCTTGGTGTAAATCGATTAAAAAAAAAAAAATCCCTCCTCTCAGAAGTTCCTCAGTTTACTGGTAAAGCGACTAGCCAATGGTTGCTTGGTACAAGTGGGTTGAGGAGAGGCTCTCTCCTTCACCGGTTTGATTGGCAATGGCAAACTCTTCTTACTACCCTCACATAGTGTCACTGGCAGGTTGATGATGTTGAATGGAGGGGGTGGCCATTACACAGCTGGTATAACTTCTTGTAGCCCTGTGTGAGAGTTGGATGTAGACCAGTTCAGTTCCACGACCCAATTCCCCCAAGGAAAGCTGGTTCAAACACTTCACTGCAAAGTTACTACCACTGATGATACACAACCTTTAATTTTTTATGTTAATCTAATGTGTACTCATGCATAATATGGCCCCTCCACTTTATTAGGTTTTAATTTTTGTTCAAAGTTTCTTGATTCATGCACAAGAAAATATGGTACACTAAGTCTGAATCATTCCCTGAAGAAGATTGGATATTATAACGAAACAATAGATCAATGGTGGAGTGGATATTGGCTCTGAAGGAAAAATTGGGGAGCTGAGTTTGAATTCGAGTTGAATTCGTTGCATTCATTTATGCACAAATATCCTTGGGAAAGGTATTAATCTATTGCTTCTCTCCCAGCTATTTGTGAAAAAAATCAGGACAGATTGGGTTCTATAGCTTTGGTTGGCAACCAGTCTAATGCAGAAAGTAATGGCAAGCTACTGTGGAAAAATCTTCTGCCCAGTAGGTCATGTCTTGAAAGAGACATGATCACCCAAGTGTGTATCATGTATAGTCCTTAACTAACACATTTTGAGAAATTTTCATTCAATTTAAAAAAACAAACTCTTATTCGAAACAGCAAGATTACAAATGCATTTAACATGATTGTTAATAAAAACAGAAAGTAGGCTGGTGTTGGTAATTATTTCCTAAAGTTATCTGATATATCAGCAATATTTGTTCTTTGGGAATTGGCATAATTAAATGTTTTTTGTCTCAAAGACAGGAAATTCATTGAAGTTGATTAAAAAAATGAATAAAGAGAATACATAAGACCTTTCAGGTTTGATAACGTTAATGTTATGGCAAAACACCTTTCCCTGAAAATTCGAAAATAACTTCTGTGATGGAAATTACAAGAAACACAATGGTAAACATCTGGTTAGTTTCTATTTGTCGATAATTTGAAAAATTAAATATTTTAGTGAAATATATGATTGACATTGAGAATTTAATATTTAAATATAGGAAATATCTGTACTAAAGGGTCATTTGATAGTCAAGGATTCAATTTATTTCCTGTTTGTAAGCTTTAGAAACACAGGGTTGTATTACACTCAAGTTATATTAAGAGTGTTTAGAATGTTTGCTTTCTAACCATAAGGCCATTATTTAAATCTTACCAAGGTGGATTTGTCAGGAAGGTGATTCTTGATGTTAATGGTCTGGAAGAGACAACCCCAGCAAGCAGCACCTTTCTAACACAGTCACAAGTCATTGCGACCAAGGGTTTGAGTGTCCTGGCCTTGTTCAAACTGTTGTTCACACTAAATAACACAATCTCTCCCAGAAACTGTAACTAAGGTCTGCTCTGCATAGTTGCAGTATAAATCACAGGTTGAACAAACACAAATGTACCTGAGCAGGTGTCTACAACAAGGATTAGCTAGCTGCTTTAGTAGACAGGCATCCTTGAATACAAGTGGCCAGCTATACATATTATACACATATAAATCATCATCATCATCATTTATCCATCACACCCAGATGGTGCATAGGGTAGCAACTTTTTGTAGCTGTTTCTGTAACAAACTGTTTTTTACGGGGCAGGGTTGTTAGCCCTGCACCCAACCCCCAAACCTGGAGGACCGCTGGACCATTCATGGTCCTTACGTTTACAGCACCTGGTATTCCCAAATGGTCACCCATTTAAGTACTGACCAGGCTCGATGTTGCTTAACTTCGGTGATCAGACGGGAACCAGTGTATTCAACACGATATAGCCGTAGACACACATATAAATACTAAATCTAAAATATAGTACTTTAACCTTGTGCCAGTAAGATAAGCTTGGTAAATACTTCAAAAGCTTCTCATTGTGGGTTGTGATTAACAAGCTTGTTTAGCAGACCTTTATTAATGATCCTTGCTAGTTACACCAGACTTAAGGCCTTGTGCTAGGCTATACTGTTCTTAGTAAACACCTGTAAACTCAGATAATGATTACTTGCAGTTGAACTAATGTCCTTATATTTATTGTTATAATCCTAATGTTTCGACCATTATGATCTCCGGATTTCTTCAGTTGTCAGTCTTCTTTCATAGGATTTTGAACTGAACCCTTTGTTTAATCTCCAGGGGTAGGTTGTTTTTGTTTCAGTGTTCATATTTCAGTTTTGAAATTGTTGTATCTATGTCCTCCCCTTGAAAGTCAAATTCTGTGGGTTTATATAAGACTTTTTCCCCAAAGTTCAGATTTTCTAAAACCTCTTTCCTCATTGTGCCCTACAAACCGCAACTGTTTTTTCCGAATGGTAAATATAAGTTGATTTCTTTTTTTGTTTCTATTTTCTCTAAAACTTTGTTGTTGCTCACATGTTCAGTCCATGATATTCTCAGCATCCTTCTGTAGAACCACATTTGGTCCATGGTATGGCCTGAAGATTGCATTTAAACATGGAACAGACTGTCACTGGTGGCTGTTCACCTCAATGTTCACTTTAATACATTAAAAAGTCTGCCTACTTCCACTGAATGCCCATAGCTCAGGGGTAGAGTTGCCGACTGACGCCATTTCGGTCGGGTTTCAATCCTGGGTAAAAAAAGCAATCGAAGTCTAACCGTACTGATGAGCTGTGATACGGCGAAACAGATCTGTCTGCGGATGACAATATATATATATATATATATATATATATATCTGTGTTCGGAGACTTTAATGCGCACTATGTCAAGTAGCTGGAAAACTGTCACAGATCTTGCTGGTGTCCATACCATGAACTTTTCAAGCAATCTTACGCAAATGGTGGATTTCCCCATGCATTTCTCCAATAACCTAATGGTCCTGGTTCACTGCAAGATCTCTGTTTCACTTCTATCTCTGACTCTTGCCATGCCAATAAACTTTGCTCTCTTGGCAACTCCGATCATGCTGTGATTTCTGTTAATATCTACTTCCACTCCACCTCTTTCCAGGAATTGCCAACCAGCAGAATATCTTACTGCTACCAAAAAGCAGACTGGCAGTCATTCCATGATTTTCTGTGTGATGTCCCTTGGAATAAAGTTTTTAGTCTTCCTGTTGAAGACTGTACATCTGAGGTCTCCTCTTGGGTTAAAGCTGACATCAATGCTTTTATCCCAGCCAGGAAGTTCTGAATGGCTTAAATCCCATTTATTCCCTTGGTTCTTCCCTAATTGCTTATTTAATTTAATTTAAAAACTTAGACATGAAATTGAAAAAGTAAAATCTCAAAAGTTGAATTAATAGGTAGAATATCTTTAGGGCAGAGGGTATAAATTTTGTACCTATGGATCCAGTGAGATTTTTAGTTTAGGGGTAAACAAAAGTAATTATTAATAATCATAATGTAAAAAAGTTGACGCAGAAGAATCTATATTAATCTGGGTCAGTGTATTTGAGTAGATATTTGTTTCTGTGTTTGCATATAATCCTCAATTTACTTCTTTCATTTGGTAAATTAGGTTTATTTAAGTGGTTTAATATTCTAAAAGGCATAAATTTTGTCTATTTCTTTTTCCATTATAAAATTTGTTTTTTTGCTGTGATATCCCAGATAATAACTGGGTTTTTGCTGTTGTTTTTTAATTGGCAGATATGTTTTGAGAGAGCAGTCCTTTTACTCTATTTACTCTTGCATAAAGTTATTTGATGATTGTAGTAACAGTATTTCTATTGGTTCTCAGTTGAGCCAAAATAAAATTTAACATCTCCATTAGAATGAATGCTAGCTCAGTAAATTATACTTTCAGTCATGCACTGGCCATTTAGTAGGCAGAACGTTTTTTTTAGTAGTTACAATTATTTTTGTAGTTACTATATATATAGGTTAGGAAGCGATTGGAGTCTAAGCCGTACTGATGAGCTGTAATACAGCGAAACAGATCTATCTGCGGATAACTATAGTATATATATATATATATATATATATATATATATATATATATATCAAGATGTGCCAAAAAGTTCTCAACCACCACCTACTTTCCAAAATCAAAAGAATAGTCATTAGAATTTGACAGGGAATTTATTCTTAGTTGGTCTGAGAACTTTTCACCAGCCTTCTGTAAATTTACTCATACATGTAGTAATAAATAATAAAATTATATTAATTGTAGAACTTGAATGTTTTTATTTGTTTTATTTTAGGCAAAAATTTATATAGTTTTTTTTTTACTAATCTTGTATTTATGTAGAAAACCTTGTGATTTTTAGTGCAGGACATTTTTTACTTTTTTAATTATATATATATACATTATTTTTTTAATTTTATACATTTATTCTTTTTAACCGAGATATGTCTTAGCTAAAAATTATTTGAAAGGGGGACAAAAACAAAAAAAAATTCTTCATTGCTTCTACCTTTGGTTGCATGTTTTAAGATTTCTAGAAACTTGATTTAACCATTTTTTGTTTTTATTCTGCAAGAATGTGGATTGAAGCCTGCATAAGAACTTTGTTTTAACATGGCATAGATGGGCGTACTTGAAAAAAAAAATGTTTAAAGAGAGATTATATAACATTCTTTTTATGATATATCTTTTATTTTTTGTTTCTTCAATAAAAGCTTAAAAAAAGATGAGAGCAGCATCTATAAATGTTTCTTATTACTTTGAGGGGGCGTAGAAAAGTTTTTGGCCTAGAAACTTTTCAGCACACCCTCATATAATATGCTCTATATATGTTTGTGTGTGTGTGTGTGTATATATATTTATATATATATCTATATATAAGCACAAAGAGTTTGTCACTTTAACTGAGCAGGTTCATGCCAACTTTAAAATTTTGTGAGAACACTGTTATGATGTTCTCACTTGTCAGACCTCATTTGATTTGTACTTATCAACACTCTGTGCCTACCCCAATATTGAGCACTTTATGATAAAAAACCAGCTTGCCAAAATACATTTTATCAGTAAAATCACTAAAAAACAACAAAATTGGCACTAAATATTATCACAATCCTACCCCCCCCCCCACATATATATATATATATATATATATATAGTAGCTAACCTAGAGAGCCAATGAACCCCCACTTTATTTGCTCTACTTGCATATTGAGCGCTTTTCGTATTAAGTTACCTGTCTCAGGGTATTTTTCATTCGACTAGTACTTTGAATAATATTCAAGTGCTTAGTTCGTTTCTTTTTTTGTTACCATTTTTTTCCCCTCCACGTTTGTACTCGGTGGGTTTTTCGAGACGTGTTCAACGACAAATTTGCAGTTATATATATATCTATATCTATATCTATCTATCTATATAAATATATATGTATGGTAATTATTATTATTATAACAATAATAGCATACTGCAACTCAATAGCTATAAAGTTTCAGTGTTAAAACACAATCATGAACAGTTAATAATCACAGTTTACTGCCTGATGATGGTGTTTTAACACCGAAACCTTGCAGTATGCTATTATTGTTATAATAATAATAATTAACACATACCTATGCTCTACTTTTGTATTAAGCACTTTTTATAAGTAAATATCTAAGTGTGGAATGTACTTCCATTAGTAATCATTACTTATATATATTGTTCAGAGAACAGAAATTGACAACTCTGTGTGTTGACATCGCTACGCTATTTGAATACACCAATCAAATGCGTATGTATGTACACAGCGGCACTCATGTACATATATATGCCAAGCCCCATACAATTTGCATATAGTTATGTTTGTGTGAGCCTCGGTGGGCGGGCGGGCGGGCATGCACATGACATGTGTGTGTCTCTGCGTACCTCAATAGGTGTACAAGTGTGTATATATGTTAATGTTTGTCACAATGTCAAATTTTTCTCCCACTTCCACCAATATACGCAACTCTACATATAGCCATTTGTTAAAAAATTAATCAGTTTCTCTGACAATCGCAAGAGCGTGAAACCCAGGGTCACAAACTCATACCTATCTATATGAATATATATTGATTGTTTAGTCTATGGCTTTATCACGTTGAATACATCAGTTCCCATCCGATCACCAAAGTTAAGCAACATTGAGCCTGGTCAGTACTTAAATAGGTGACCATTTGGGAATACCAGATGCTGTAAACGTAAGGACCAAGAATGGTCCACCGGTCTTCCAGGTTTGGGGGTTGGGTGCAGAGCTAACAACCCTGCCCCGTAAAAAACAGTTTGTTACAGAAACAGCAACAAAAACTTGCTGCCCTATGCTCCATCTGGGTTTGATGGATAAATGATGATGATGTTTAATACTTAGTTTTTGGTTCTAATAGGGTTACTAGTACACATTTGTTTTAAAAAGTGTTCTATACAATTGTAGAACTTTTGAATATTTTAATTTATAAACAAGTTATTTTGCTGCCTTAGTTTCCACCATGAGTGGTTTCTTTAGGTGATTTTTAATCGCTATTAAAAATCGTTATGAAGAAACCACTCATGGTGGAAACCAAGGTAGCGAAATAACTCATTTATAAATGAAAAATATATGAATATATATAGTCATCCGAGGACAGATCTGTTTTGCTGTATCATAGCTCATCAGTACGGTTAGACAGCCAATTGCTTTTTATCTAGGATTGAAACCCAACCGAATTGGCATTAGTTGGCGATTCTACCTCTGAGCTATGGGCGCTTGGTAGAAGGAGGCAGACTTTTTAGCATGTATATTATCATTAAACACGCCCAATAGCTGAGAGTGTTCTAACTCATTGCTGATATATTCTCTGATGTAATCTGTAGAAAAGACAATATGAATAAGAAAGTATCAAAACAGAAAGTGCACTTAGTCTTAGCTAAAGCATTTTGTCATCTGAGAGACTTTTTCAAGACAATATTTCTTTTGTTTATAGTTACATTGTGCAAAATAAATTTTGCCTTGAAAAAATGCATCTGATAAGACTAAGTACAGCTTTCCACTTGGCATTTGTTTATATATATATATATATATATATAAATTGGGAATAAGTACAGATTGAAAGAAACAAAGAACAAATAGGAAAAATTTACCAATCTAACATGTTACAATTTTTTGTAAAAGTCAAACCTATTAGATTGATAAATGTTTCCTATTTATTCTTTATGTAGTTTTACTGTAATTGTTTACATGATGTGACCTTGAGTAACTTGAAATTAATTCCTTCAAATGTGAGAACAGCAGAATTTAAAAACACTCCTGTTAATATACATAACACACTTTGAAAATGAATGTAGTAACATTCAAAAGTACTTCAGAAGAAAATAATATGAAATAATTATGATCTTTGGCAAAACAACTAAAAGCATGAATACTGTTTTGAATTCTAGGCAGGGAGACATTCTCACTTCATCTTTAGGATCCTTTGGGCCAACACTTCTTCAGAAGGTGCTTTTTTCTTTCGTCTTGTTATGTCAATTAACTTTCCAAATTGTACTTTCTGAAAAATTGTTGGCTGAAAGGATCGTAAAGATTAAGGGGAAAAAAATGTCTTCTTGCCTATACAAAACAAAAGATATATATAGTATCAATGAGTTTTTTCTTTTATACAAACAATATTTAAGGATGTTTGTAATCAACCTGAAATAGAAAGATTATATTGAATCCATTGCTAGGTCATCTGCTAAGAAAGTTGGGTCACTGTGTTGTCTGAGACAATTTTTCTCTCCAGAATCTATCTTACATATCTAGAAGTCTACTATTCATCCATCCTTAGAATATTACTGCCACATATGGTCTTGTGCCCCTGCTATTTACCTTGAGTTCTTTAAAATCCAAAGAAGAATTAGCAATATTATTGATCCTGATCTGGCTGCTCAGCTTCAGTCACTTACCCACTGCTGTAAGATTGCCTTTTCTCTCTAAATACTTTGATGATAATTGTTCAGATACAGTGGTTTAAGACTCATTTTTGAACATGAATTGACTTTTTGAGGTGTAGTTGATTTATACAAGTTTTCTGTTCTATGTATTGAGAATCTGATAAACCTGTTCTTCTTTACTTCCTTTACCTCATCTTCTGTTCCTTCGATAGTCTCTCCCTAATTACGGGCTTCCTAATTCTCGGCTATTTTGAACAAAGATAATATTACAATATCCATAAAGAAAATTGGTTCATTGTGTTGTGCGAGTCACTTTTTCTTTCTAGAATCAAACTTACAGAACTAAAAGTTTACCATTCGTCCATGCAAAAGAATTTTGTTGCCATATATGATCCGGTGTTCCTGCTATTTACCTTGAGATCCTTGATAAGATCCAAAGAAGAATCAGCAATGTTTGTGGTCCTGATCTGGCAGCTTAGCTTCAGTTAGTTTTCCACCCCCGTAAGGTTGTTTCTTTGTGTCTTATTTATGAACACTTTCATGGTAATTGTTCGGATAAACTCTTTGCTATGGCACCAAGAGTTTTTTTTAATTTAAGCTCAGTACTAGACTGGCATTGAGGTCTCATCAGTTTATGGGTGAGCTGGCTAGATGTAGTTATAAGTTCGATGCTAACAATTTCTTTTCTTGCACTTCTCCCTTGTGGATCTCCCTTCTGGCTTTGTTTTCCAGCCATCTTTAATCTGTAAAAGTTTAAATGCTGTGTCAATTGTTATCTACTGTTCTCCTGGTAACTCTTTTCTTTTATTATTGATGTTTCTGTTCCTAATTCTCCCACATCCTGTGACCCCTTGCATTTTAGTGGCTTTACTGCCTTCCTTGGGGTAATAACAATTAAAACAAAACAAAAAAAATAAGTATTTTCTGATAATGAACACTTGGACACTTTAAAGACGCACACACCAACTTATCTGTCAAATATATATATATTTTTTTAATCATTTCACCCCAAGCAAGGCATTCCACTGCCACTATTGCTCATGGGGCTACATAGGGGAAGGTAAAGAGAAGGAGTGGTTAGACATAGGGAATGTCAGGAGGAAGGTGACAGATGAGTAAGGATACCGAGGATGAGGGTTGGGCAGATGGAAAGAGTGTTTGATAGAATGGGAGCAGGTTAGTGTGTTAGGAGGTGTCTATTGACCTTACATTTAAACTCTAATGGGAAGTAGGTGAGATTGTTGATGATGGTTAATTGAGAGTAGCTTCGTTTTAGAAGCATTAAAATTTACTAGCCATTTCTTACCCCAGTTCACTATGGATTGGAGGTCTTTTTCAATCTCGGCTGCGAGGTTAGCTTTGACACCTATACCAGATTTTTGTAGGAGGCGAGAGTAAACTGTGGTGTCATTGGCATACAAACCTAACTTGGGCTCTTATGGAATCAGGGAGATCATTAATGTATATCAGGAAGAGTGTAGGACCTAAGATGGAGCCTTGGGGGACACCTGCGTTTGTATGGTAGTTCTGGGAGGCATGTCCGTTTAATACCACCTTCATTGTGCGGTTAGAGAGGAATGACTGGATTAGTTGAAACAAATGTCCAATATTTTCTAAAGTTATGTGCCTGGTCTGTCTAAAATTAAGTGTAGGCCAAGATTTTATCAGAACTTTATTGCTTTATGGTCATATCATGTGGAAACATCAATTTTTGTACAATCACTAATGTTAAGCATCATCAAGCCTGGTCACTCAGATAGGTGACCACTTGGGGATACCAGGTGCTGTAAGCTTGGATGCGCAGGTGGTGTAATGGATAATGGCTCAGAATTGGAAACTGGATAGGCATCTTTCAATTCCATTTGGGTTTGTTATAATCACTTATAAATAAATATCCTTGGCAAGGTATGAATCTACCTTTTGTCTCCCTGTCTATGGGTTAATTAGTAGAGCTTGAATCAGTAAATAATTATGAGCAAAAAATTAAATCCCAAACTTTTATGTCCCTCTCTTAAATAAAATTAGACCAACCTTATTAAAAGTTTTCACATATGGTATCCACTCATTTGGGAGCTTGATAGTAAAATTTTACTAACAAGACCCCTGATGAGTAAATGTAATATCCATGAAACTCTAAGTAGAGGCAGGTAAGTCGAACATTTAATTTTATTTGTTGTTTTTGTTCATCTTTTGATATTGAGAATTGTAATTCCAGACTGCTTGCCATAAAATTGTAATAATAACAGTTACCTATTTCTGAGTACACTTGTCTGATAAAGCAGACAATCAATCTGTTGTGGAGTAGTTTTTGCACTGAAGATTATAACTGTGCTATGTCGGTTGCTAATCGACTTAACGCACCCTAAATGTTAGGAACTTGGTAATATTCCACTGAAAGCTGACTCCTTAGTATTTGGCTAACTGCCGACTAATGTCAACTGCTTAGTAGTTCTACTGAACTCCAATAGAAGTCTAAAGAACTCTTATGAACTTCCCAAGTACTTCTTCCATTAACTTCCTGTTAACTTTTATTAATATAGGAGGGAGAGTCCATTATCTGAGGAATAAGTGTGTTTCACCATAACGCAATCCCTGCTGCAGATGTCGGCTCAAGCACATTTATGCTTCTTCAACACTCACAAAGTCAGCCTGTAGTTTATACAGTAACTATGCTGAGCACATCTTAGTTACAGTTTTTGGGAAAGAATGCAAGACCAGTTGAATCCTTGGTCATGATGATAACTTGTGATTTTGTGCTAGCATAACTATTTATAGCCTCTGAATAATTCTATTTATCCAGTTACACTCACAAGGCTTTGGTCAATCCATGTTATGGTTTTTCAGGCACTTTCAAAAAGTGCCACATGCTGGGATCACCTTCCTTGGCTGATAACTTTAAGAGATCACCTATCTGACCAATAAAACAGAATGAGATTTGAACACAGGTTTCATGGTCATAAAGCAAACATTATAACCACTTGGCCATGCATGCTTACCTTTAAAAGTATTCCTCAAATAATTTTTTTGTTTTTTGTGAGAATAATGGTTTGTCTTGAATTTTACTGTTATTATTATTATTATTATTTTATTGTTATTCCCAAAAAATTGTTAATGCAATATTCACTCATAAAAAAACAGAAATGCTTATAATCTCAAAAATTCAATACCTGTTGGCTGGAGCAGTAAAATACACTGTAGAGGGGTAAGACCCCCACTAATAGGACCATCTGTTGACTGTTGGTGGTAACACTTGATGCTTTCAGGATGGGATCTTGGTGGCTAAGCAGTCTGTAGCCTGGTTATCTGAGTGGCCACATGACCTGCAACAATCCACTTTGACCTTTATTGGGCTAGACGAGTAGAAAATCAGCTGGTGATATCAAGCCTTCTTTCAGAGTTTTGCATTTTTTGTAAAAGTCCAAATCAGAAAGCAGTAACTATTGGGTCAATCATGCTGATTGAAAGGTTGATTCTCCTTACAACACTAGGTGAGTAGCCATATTGGGAACAAAAAGCTAGTCACTTCAAATTATTGGTTCTATTCCTCAGTGTGAGTATACTGACTGTGTAGCTCTGATTTGGCAAAGTGAATGAGTTCCCCCTCTGATATTTCCCATTATAGGGATCCGTGGTGGGTGAGGAGCATAGTCAGTAAACTCATTAAAATATCTCCATGGATTCCAAGAATAAAAAAATCCAACTGAAAAAAAACTTCAAAGCACCTACATGCTGAAACTGATTCTGAAAATGATTTAGACGAGACTCTCTTCCTTCCATTTATCGTACTAGAATCAGTAGAATAAATCTTACTTACTAACTTTTCTCCTTTCAACATAGAGAAAATCATTGGTTCTATAATAATACCAAAATCGGTTAAAAAAAAATTAGCAAATAATTTCTTACTAGTAGAAGTAACAAAAAACCTACTCATACTTACTATTGAAACAAAATTCATTTCAAAATTGGAAGATGAAGACATACCCCCACAACTCTTTGAATTCATCAATGAGTGTAGTGAGAAATCCTTATCTCTCCCTTTGCACTCTAGATGAGATAAAAACCAACCTCTGGACACAAGTTGTCATTGATACCAATAGAATCTGTTAGAAAAATCAACAAAATAAGACAAACATTTACATACTCACTTTTAACACTCCAAGAACTTCTACCAAGGTGAAGACAGGATATAAACATAACCAAACCTAAGGAATAGTCCCTCACAAAATGATAGACCTAATGAAAGAACTCGAAACAATAATAGAATCACTAAAAGAAAACTTATCTAACCTAACAACTAAGCTGCCTGTTGAACCAGATCCAAAGAAGAAATCCCAACCCCAAACTAATGAAATTAAAGACCCCAAATCAAAGAGACAAATCAAACAACGAAAAAACCCAGGCATCCATACTACCACTACTAAATCTAATTAACCTACTCCCACAAAAAAAAAAAAAATAGATAACACCAAAAACCCACCGCTAACCCCAAAAGAAAGATCTCCCAAAGAGGGGATATAGCAAACATAAAACAAGAACCTCATTAATAGAAACAAAAAACAGATTTGAACTAATGGAAATGAAAGTGGAGGAAAATCCTTCAAAACAGATTTAATAGTGTAGAAACCATGGAAATAAATGAATCCAACTAAACAAAAACATTAAAACCAAAGCTACACCAAAATAATAAACTTCAATCACATAACAAATACTAAAAAAGCATGACTCAAAAAATCATCCAATGAAACTGCTGTATCTACAAGGCAAATTACAATGAGATACTTATATTGATAGCTGAACTGAACCCTACCACCATATGCCTCCAAGAAACCTTAAAAATAAAAACAGTGACAAAAAACATATGAAAAACTTTGAGCAATATGATTATATACATGATACTGAACTGGATGTGCATTGTGGTACAGTGGATATCGGCTCGGAACGAGAAACCGGGGAGCCGAGTTCGGATTCCAGTTGAATCCATTGTATTCACTTACGCGCAAATACCCTTGGGAAAGGTATTAATCCGTCTCTTCCCTCCAGTTATGGGTTAAATAGCAGGACAGACTGGGTTCTATAGCCTTGGTCGGCAACCAGTCTACCGCAGAAAGCAATGGCAACCTACTGCGGGATAATCTTCTGCCCAGTCAGTCATGTCTCTTTCGAGACATGATCGCCCAAGTGTGTATCACGTATGGCACTTAACTGACTGACTGAACTGAGAGCTTTGGGTGGAGTATCAATGCGACTTAGGAAACATATCCTCCAAGTCAACATTAACACTTACAAGAAATTGTAATCTCAGCAACTTTATACAAAACTGTCTCCATTTGCTTACCATACACAAAATAAAAAAGAGCTAAACAATTTAATAAAACAACTTCCTAAACCATTTGTCTTAATGGGAGACTTTAATAACCATAATATAATATGGGGAAGCCAAACAATGAACAAAAGAGGCCAGACTCTCAAAAATATCATCAATAACAACAATCTATGCCTCCACAATAAAAAATCAAAAATTCTCTGCCATAGAGGTAACCCTCCATTATCCATCAATCTTCCTAGAATATAACTGGTGGGGGGTATAGAAAGATCCTTGCAGCATTGACCACTACCCAAAAATAATAATGGAAAACTCAATAATAGAAAACTCAGGACCACAAACAATTTGAAAATCCTCACAATTAAATTTTAAAAAAGCATACTGGAAATCTTACAAAAAACAATGTCTTACAACACTAATCCCAGAAACAAATACAAATCAAGAAGAATCCATAATACATTTTACTAACACCCTCATTACAATAGCTAACAAAACTATCCCCAAAACCACGATATCTCTAAAAAACAACAAACTGTTGTTCATGGAAGACTGCAAAGATGCGATAAAAGAACATTAAATAACCCTCTGGAAATTCAAAACAAACCCTTCTTAAGAAAATATAAACAAATATAAACAACAAAGAGCACATCATGAAAGAAGCCAAAAAATCTTTTTGAAGAAACTTCACCTCAAAAATAAACTGCAATACCAACCCCAAAATAATTTCTGACTTTATAAAGAAAATGTTAGATAAAAATACTGTAATAAATCACCTCTCTCAAGTAAAGACAAATACCACAAGTGAAATACATATCACTCAGTTAAGTGCCATATGTGAAACACACTTTGGCGATCATGTCTCGAAAGAGATACGACTGACTGGGCAGAAGATTATCCCGCAATAGGTTGCCATTGCTTTCTGTGGTAGACTGGTTGCCAGCCAAGGCTATAGAACCCAATCTGTCCTGTTATTTAACCCGTAACTGTAAGGAAGTGACAGATTAATACCTTTCCCAAGGGTATTTGCACATAAGTGAATGCAATGAATTCAACTGGAATTCAAACTCAGCTCCCCGAAATACATATAGCCAACCTAATTGCAGAAAATTTTAGTTTAGCATCAACAAAAAAGTACTCAAAAAAATTCAACCAAACTAGATCCAAAGGAAAAAAGAACATAATAAAATTCACCTCTGACAATACTGAAAGCTATAACCAACCCTTCAACCTAACTGAACTCCAAAATTCAATATCCAAATCTAACTCAGCCACTGGTCCAGATGAAATCCACACCTTCAAAGAACTCCCAACAATATATCTGGTTTCTGGCAACAGCCATACCTTATGGAACATGCCACAACCATCCCTATCCTCAAAAAAACAAAGCAATCCCACAAACTTTACCAGTTATAGACCTATTGCTTTAACCAGCTATTGTTGAAAAACTCTCGAAAAATGATCAATCTAATCTCCTACCTTCAAGAACTTGAAACCATCCACCACCGGGGATTCCATCTTACCAAAGCAAACTTAACTACCACTCCAGTAGAAAGCTTATATATATAGAAGCGAATGGACGCTCTCTCTTAAGAAGATATAAACTTGCGCTCCAATATTATACCAAACTCATCTCATGCCCCCAAAACATTGTCTATAAATGTGTCATGAAAATAAAATACAAAAACCTATTTGGAAATAAAGCAAAGGCAATCAAACCTCTTGAAATAAGAATCCAGAACTTCCTCAATGAAATCAAAATTGACAAAAAAATAATGCATAATATCATCCACCTAAAAACAGCACCATGGACCATAAATCGCTCCATAGTAAAATTTAAACTAAACAAATTATCCAATACCAAAACACACCCCATCACTTTCCAAGAGAAATTCTTTAACATTCAAAATAACTTCCCAGACCATCATCACATCTACGCAGATAAGTCTAAACAGGGAATGAAAGTTGGTTGTGCTGCTATCTTCCAAAACCAAGAATCATAAAACGTCTCCCAAATGAATCTCCAATCTGTAATGATAAAGACACAGCTACTGACCTAACCATGAACATTATTGCTAACCACAAATCCTCCAAATTTATTGTCTACTCAGATTCCAAATCAGTACTCTTAGCAATACAGAACAAAGATATATCAAACTGTCACAAAACTCTTAAACAAAATGAACACTCTTTCTGAAAATAACAGCGTTATACTTACCTGGATACCAAGCCATATTAGTATATACGGAAACGAAACGGGCAGATGAAGCAGCAATAAAAGCACTCCTGACAGACATATTCAAAACAGAAATCCCATAGACTGATCTAAAACCAATTATTAACAAATTCATATATGACAAATGGCAAAAATCATGGGATGATCAAATACACAACAAGCTCCCCCATATACAAGACACCATCAGCAAGTGGCTGGCAGGTTACAGAAGAGACAGAAAAGAAGTGATGCTTTCCAGACTTTGCATTGGCTACAGCCACATCACCCACTCACACCTCTTAAAAAGGGAAGACACTCCAATATGCACAATGTCCAAAGTACCCTTCACAGTCAAAAATATTCTTTTAAACTTAACCGTTTCAGACAAACTTGGTCAAAACACTACTAGACAAGGAACTTAAAGGACCTTTTCAAAAATACAAAACGAGAAGACATGTTGAGTTTTCTATAAAAAAATACTTTTCATCAAAATTTTACTAAATCAACCAAACATTTTAAAAAACTACCCTAAAAACCCATGTTCTTGGCAATAAATAACCCACAAAGGCTGATATGCTGTTAAACAAAACTCAAACTTAAAAATACATTTGATTTTAAATAACCCACAAAGGGTTGATAAGCTGTAAAAAAGGAATCAATCCATAGATAGGTTACTTGCTGCTTTTCTCTAACCCTTTGCCTTCAATATGTCCTGTAAGTGTCAGATTCTCTAGACCCTCTTTCCTCATTATACGTCCCAGAAATTTCTACAGGTTTTTTTTTTCCTTTCTCACTTTTCGATTTGTGGAACTCTCTTCTGGCACTTTGATTTTCATGTAAATACAACGTCAATTGTTAACTTCTGTCTTTTTAAAACTTGTTCAATTATTGTCCTGTTCCTTTAATAGTAGTGTTTTCTTGCATTCTCTCTTGGACAGTAACTCTTTGCAGCCTAACGGTTTTATTGCCTTTTTTTATATCTTCTTCTTCTATGTGCCTTGTCCGTTCAGGACGTAGATGATCATGGCCTTCCACATCTCCCTATCCCTGGTGGCTCTTAGCATGCTTTCTCCTGTTACACCATGCAACCTCCGTTCTGTCATCCACCTGCTCAGGCCCTTCAAATATGTTATCCCTTGTTTTCGTCTCTTTTTCCCTCTATCTGACCTGTTAATATCAGGTTCTCCAAGCCCTCCTTCCTCATTGCATGTCCCAGAAACTTTGTCTCTTTCTGATTCTCAGTATTAATTTCCTTTTTGTTTCCATCCTTTCTAAAACCTCATCATTGCTCACCTGCTCGATCTATGATATTCGCAGCATCCTTCTGTAGAACCACATTTCAGTTTCTTCAAGTTTTTCGTTCATCTTTGATGATATTGTCCAGCATTCACTGCCATATTGAAGAACTGACATCACATATCAATCTAGTACTCTCTTCTTTGTTTCTAGTGAAAGTTTCCTGTCTCTTAATACTTTATGCAGCTTCTGTAATGCATCCTTCGCTATGCCAATTTGCCTTCGGAGCTCTGTGTCTTACACTTCTTGCTTATGGATCTCTCAAGTCTCATATATTCAAATGCAATGTCAATTGTTATGTTATCTCTCTTCTTAATTCCTGTTCTTTTATTTTTTTCACTCCTTTATAATATTTTTTTTTGTTATCTTCTTTCACACTCCATACCCCCCCCCCCATGTGTCTTAGTGACTTTATTACCTTGTTTCTGGTAAAATGATAAAAAAGCCCCCCCCCCCAAAAAAACAAGATATAACCTTACAGAGGATATGATTGCTGCAACTGTCCTTGAACCTCAAACAATTATTTTGTTGTAATAAAACAGATAGGGAAGACATGTCAAAACAATTCACAAATGTGGTTTTATGAGCCTCGCTTAATTCCGATGCAGTACAAATGAGGGTGGCAGGTAGGATGAGAAGGATTTGTCTTGAATAGAAGCAATTCTTATTAATGATTTATAATTAATGAATTCTTCATTAATGAATTTAAATAGAATAAAATATAAAACATATACAAGTTTAAAGATTATGCCATAAAAATAACCTATTAAAAAAAGAAAAATCTTTGTAATATCTTTTTGATTAAAACTGTCTCATAAAATAATATTTATATTATTCTTTCATAAATTATTCTTTAAGTTTTGTCTTTTAGATAGAAAACCTTGTTTGGATGCTGCCATGTAAGGTAGTGGTTAACGAGCTGATTTAGTGAGCCATTGCTAGTTCTTGTGCAGTGTTCCTTCTGGACATTGTCAAGCAATCATGGCTCCACACAACCTTCTTCTTCTTTGTGCCATGTTTCATCAGGACGTGGCCGATCATAGCTAGCCTCAATTTCTTGTCTTTTGTAGCTAATTTTGCCTTTTAACTGTCTCTCCTAATCCCTGTTCTGCCAACTATTTATACAAGTTTGTTTGGTAGGTTAGGCACTGCTTTCTTTTGCCCCTTTTGCCTTCAATATGTCTTGTGAGTGTTAAACTTTCTAAGTCTTTTTTCTTTATTATGTGCTCTGTGTCCTAAATATGTTACTCACGCTTGAACCAGATGAAGTTTAACTTGTTATATATGGTCATTTTGCTATTAGGTATTGGTTAACGAGTTGTGTAGTCACTTGAGTTGTGTGTGTTTCTTTGTTGTAAATTGTTTTCATTTTTTTTACGTTTCTTTTCATTACTAAAATTTTCCATTTTTTTTTCTTTGGGTTTTTTTTTCTAATATGGCAAGCCTTCCTTTCTATCTTCTAAATTCTTTGTTTCTCTTTTGTTTGATTCCTTCTTTGTCATTAAAAAAAAATTGCTCTTTTTTTATTTATGATTTTATTTTTAATATGGCAACTCTTTTTTTCTATCTTCTAAATTATTTCTTATTCTGTTTATTTGTTTCTTTCCTTTCTTTTCATTTCTAAAGTTTTCCATTCTTTTTTATTTGGGCTTTTCTTTCTAATATGGCAAACCTTCCTTTGTATCTTCTAAATTTTCTGTTTCTTTTTTGTTTGTTTCCTTTTTTTTTTAAAATTTCATTTTTTTTTATTTGTGCTTCTCTCTATAATAGGATCAGCCTTTCTTTCTGTTTTCTAAATTTTTTCTTTCTTTCATCAGATAAGGAAAATGTAGAGAAGGACAAGATAAAGAAGGTGCTAAAAGAAAAAGATGTAATAAATCAATCCTCTGGTTGTATTGATAATAGATGCACAAATAGATATCACTTAAAGTGGCACTATTATTCAGTACAAAAATGGACACGGGTTCACTTAAGCTGGTGAAGATAATCTGTTGGATCATCAGAGGTAGTCAGCTGTGAGGTCACCTGCTTCATATTCTCATTTAGCATGAATCTGGCATCTTGTTTTTTTTTTATAATCATTTCACCCCAAGCAAGGCAGTACTGCCACTGGTGTGCAGGGGTTTATATAAGAGGAGAGTGATGGGAAAGAGTAACAAGTTACAGGGGGTGTCAGAGAATGGGTAAGAGAAGGATGAAAACACTAGAGTGAAGAGATCTGCATGAGAGTAGAGTGGAAATGGAGAAAAACATGATATAAGGGTTGTCAGGGAAAGGATGCGAGTCAAAAAGATAGGAGACGGTAGTTGACATTGCATTTAAATTCTTGGAGATTGTAGCTGTCAGGGAATCAAGTATACAGAAGGGAATTTCACAGGCAAGAAGTGCAAGAAAATAAGCTGCTAGAGTAGAAGTTGCGGTTACATTTGATTTCACTGTAAAAGGGTGGGACCTAGTTGCTAGTCTAGTAGCTTGAGTAAATTCATGCAGAGGTGGCACCAGGGAGCTAAACTCATTGAAGCAATAACCATGAAAGTATTTACAGAAGAGACAGATGGAAGCCACATTACCTTGGTGAGAGAGCGACTGGAATCGGTCTACCAAGTCGAGATCAATTAAATTGCAGATTCTCCATTGGATTTTGTCAAGAACCAGTCATATTCCTCTTCTTTAGCTGTCAATGGCTTATTCTCTTTCTCTTTTTTGCAGTTATTGCAAGACAAGCCACTCTTTTTTTCTTTCTCTCCACAGTGAATGTTTCAAACTCTAACTTGTTGAACAAAAAATATTAAAAACAGTGTTTTAATTTGGTGCCTATGAAATTCTTATGCTTTTAGTATTTTTTTAATTTTCCTTTAGTACAATTTGTAAGTGGAGGTTTCTCCCTTTTATATCCCTAATATAATAGCATAATAGAGCAATTGTTCCTAAATGGTGCAGTGTGCCTTATAGGAGTGACAGAAAAGGATAGCAGGTGAGGCAGAATGATTGAAAGACAAAGATTTGGAAAAAGTTTCAAAAATTTTATATGCCAAAAATAAATATGATTTCTAAAATTTAAAATATTACGGATTACTTGTGATTGCAGGCATGAGTTCCAGTATAAATAGTTATAATAATTATTGACCGATTTTATCATCGTGATATTTTTGCATTACATCAAGTATTAAGAATAAAGTAAATAGGGTCCGCAAATTGGAGGAGAGAGTTATCAATGAAAATGATCTGACTTTGAATCCACGGTTATCTCCCCTTAACTCTCTATCTGTTTTTCATTTTTAAATGTATTTTTTATCATATAAAACATGGAACAAAATTTAATTCTGAAAAGTGCAACCCAGAGAAAAAATGTTTGGGAACCACTGTAATAGAAGATAAAAAATGTGACTTTGAAATTTGAAGGTTCATTGGAATAGTGAACAGAGCATTCCCGAAGCTAAATGAAGTATTAAGTGGGTTTACAGCCATATCATGTTAAAATACCAGTTCCTGTACAATCACTGAAGTTAAGCAACACTGAGCTTGGTCAGTATCTAGGTGGGTTACTGCGTGGGAATACCAAGTCCTGTAATCTTGGATGTGCAGTTGGTGTAATAGATAATGGATTGTTTATTAGTGAGCCAAGTTCCAATTCCAGTTGAGTTCATTACAGTCACTTGCATATAAATACCTTTGGGAAAAGTATGAATCACCCTCTTCTCCTGCATGCTATGGGTTAATTAGTAAAACTTTTATCACTAAAAGCATTGTCTAAAAAATGTGTGTAAATTATTTAGATTTTGGCATTAAGAAACCCATGGAGGTGTTGATGTGCCACTAAACAAAACCAACCAACCAACGAAATGACTTACATATCCCTATGAGGAACAAATGTAGCTTCAATCTTAGTGTGTGCCTGAGAATGTCAGTCTTGTCCATTTAATGTGCCTGGAGACAAAGACTGGAATATTATTGGCAAAGCCGTATCTAGTAGAAAAGGATGTGTGGGTGGTGTGGTGTGATGGATAGTGGCTTAGAATGTGAAAATGGAGAGTCATGTTCAAATTTCAGTTGGGTTTTTTTGCAAATATCTTTGCGGAAGGTATGAATCCATCTCTTCTCTCTCTAACTATGGATTTTGAAAGTTAAAAAAAAAAAGAAAAGAAAACTAGTTCAAGACTAATCATGAAATATTACCAGACGTCTGGCATTTGGAAAAATAATTATTCTCAAAAAAAAATTGTTAATACAATATTTACTTGAAAAAATAAAAATAATTATTTTTATAATAAAAAATGTTTTCACTTTAAATAACTCACAAAGGGTAGATAAGCAGTAAAAAACAAATCTGTGAATAGAAAAAACAAATCAATCAATAGAAAAGAACAATCAATCAATAGATAAAACATACCAACCAGTAGAAAGCCAAATCAATCAATCAACAGAAACAACCAATAGAAAAAACAAATCAATAAAAAAATCAATAAAAAACAATTCAATACAAAAACAAAATCAATCAATCACTCAATAGAAAAGAACCAATCAATGTATCAATAGAAAAATACAAAATCAATCAATGGAAAAAAAAAACAGTCAATAGAAAAAGCAAAATTAATCATAGAAAAACAAATTAATCAGTAGAAAAAATAAATCACTTGATAGAAACATTCAATTAATCAAAAAACAAATCAAACAGTAGAAAAAATAAACCAATCAATCAATAGAAAAAGCAAAATTAATCATAGAAAATACAAATCAACCAATAGAAAAACCAATAAATCAATCAGTAGAGAAATCGATAAATCAATGAATAGAAAAAAAACCCCAAATCAAACAAGAGAAAAATCAAATCCTGACTCCTTTGAACCATTACTTGTAAAATGCAAGTAATCTTCTTCCTCTAGGTGAGCAAATATGGCTCTCCACAACTTCCTATCTTTCATAAATCCTAGCAATGTTTTGTACTCAGTTTTTGCTTACAGTCCACATATTTCCAAGCCCCCTCCACCATCTAAGTACTGACCGGGATTGCCACTGTTTAACTGGGGATCAGACAGGAACTTGTATTTCGGCATGATTTGACTGTAAGTCCATCAATAATCATTTAATATAAATTTCTAACAGCCGATGATGCTGTAAAGATACGAGTGATGCATGAGTAGTGGGTCAGAGGTGGATTATTGAATTATTATTGGACTTCTGTTGGCTTGTTAAAATGGATAACCAGGCAGGTGCCAGAAAGTTCATAGTGTCACTGTGCAGTCTCAAGACTTTTTGGATCCTTTCTAGATTTTTTATCTTGAAGTTTTGGAATTTTTCATACATATTGCTTTTGTCTGCTTTACCTGTTTGTAAGGAAACACCTTGGATTTGAAGGCAGTGTAATGGTTATCAGCAAAGAATGCAAACATTACAAGCAAGATCCTATTGAACAGTTCTAGGTATCTCTTCTGTAGGCTGCATCAGTAATGACTCAATCTGAGATACCATCAGATAAGAAACATGACCACTGGAATGACTGTCAATGAGATAAAATTAAAATTGTGTAGTATTACGAATGAGATGGTGCGGAACCATCCTCGGTATCTCCTCTGTAAACTGCTTAAAAATTACACAGTGTGAGACACCATCAAATCATAACTGCATCGAATACTAGGAAGGTTGGTTCACTGTGTCAGGCCAGGATGTTTTTCTTGTCAGAAACCATTTTTCACATTTATATATTTTACCATTCTTCCATGCATTGAATACTGCTGCCATATCTAGTTGGGTGTTCTTGTTATTCTTCTTAAAGTTCTGTACAAAATTCAAAGAAGAATCTGCAATATAATTAATCCTGACTTGGCAGTTCACCTTCAGTCACTTTCTCACCAATGTGATATAGCTTCCCTCTGTCTTTTCTACAAATATTTTCCTGGCAACTTCTCTGACAAACTTTTCTCCTGGTACCCAGACCACATATATTTACTTGTGCTCTTAGATTGGTGTCAAGTTCCAATTCTCTTGCTGTCAAAATAATTAAATGTAACCACCTCTTTTACTCTACAGTTACTTTTCTCGCACTTCCTGTTTGTGAAACTCACTTCAACTTGCTTGCTTCCCTGATAACTACAATCTCCAAAAGTTTAAATGCAACATCAATTGCCATCTTTTATCTACTTGATTCCCATCTATCTTTTATTTTTTTCTTCGACATCTTTTGTACCTTTTTTTATTCTCTCACTGTAACCCTCTGCACACCAGTGGCACTTATGCCTTGCTTGAGGCGGAATGATTATATGTAAAAAAAATGACACAGCCCCACTGATGACCTCATAAGAAGATAAAATTGAGGTAGTATGTATGTATCATGAGAGCTAGCCTTTCCCCTGCTTTCCTATGAGGTATCTCATTCTTTGCCTTAGCCTGTGAAAGTCCTTTCTTAGACATGTTCTGTATTCCATTTCTGAGAAGTAAGTTTCATTCGAACAGTGTCTCGTAAACTATTACTTTGTGGGGCAGATTCCCAAGAGGATGTTTTCCTGATCACTGCAGTCTTAACCTGTTTAAGTCTAGAGTTAACAGTTATCTTCTCCAACTATCCATATAAACTACTCCTTAATGTAGCTCTCTAGCTTGAGTGGCCCCTGGGCCTTGTACAGGGTGAACCTTACTGTATAAACAAAATGAAGAATAGGAGACAGAGGAAAAAATAGTTTGACAAAGTCACTGACGAGACTGAAAGATCATTCACAGAGACTCAACTATTGACAAGCAAGAGAGACATATGAAGAATCAGGTCAAATGCACTGCTGTGCAGTGACCTTACAACCATATCTGGTCGTAGGACTAATAAAGATGGTAACATTATAGAGTATTCAAATTTTGGTCAATTCTGATTGATTGACTTGTTTGTTTTCTATGGCTCATCAACCCTTTGCAGCTTATTTAAAGCCAGAAGATATTTTTATATTGTAGGAATGTTTTGTGGAGATAATCTAGTTGAATTTGTTGCATTCATGTATTAGGAAAGGTCTTAATCCATCTCTTCTTCCTCCAGATATGGGTTAAATAGCAGGACAGATTGGACTCTATAGCCTTGGTTGTAAAGTAATGGCGACTTACTGTGGGAAATTTTCTGCTCAGTCAGTTATGTTTCTTTCAAAATATGAGCGTGTATCATGTATGACACTTAACTGACTGATACAAGTCTTACTAAGTAACCTATAGCTTGGGTGGGGGATTATGAGGTGGATTCATACCTTTCCCAAGGGTATTTGTACGCAAGTGAATATAATGAACCCAGTGGAAACTGGAACACCAATTAACAATTCCAAGCCAATATCTAATACACTACCACAACATCCAAGCTTATAGCATCTGATATTCCTTCCCAAAGAGTCATCCATCTAAGTACTGACCAGGCCTGACATTGCTAAATTTTGGTAATTGTATAGAAAACAGTTTCAATGTGATGTATACTACCGGCCGGCCATAATTGTTAGGCCACCTCAGTTTTTTAAAAGAAATTATGTATTTTGTGCTATTTTTATTATTTATTGCCAAATGAAAATAGAATGATTTTTTTTATTATTACTTTGCAAAATTTTACAAGGCAAGGAAACAAAGATGAACTCATCTGAATAATCCTAAATTTTCTTCATTCTTTCATTGATGAAACTGCAATATAGGTAGTTATTAAATATTTATAAATTCATTTGATGCACATGTTGCAGTATTAACAAAAGAACCATTCTATTTTCATTTATAATTATTCACTTGGCAATAAATACTAAAAAATAGTCTGAAATACATCACTTTTTTTGGGGTACACTAATAATTATGGTCATTGGTGTAAGCCAGTCAATTCTGCATTGTTGAGTTAGAACTAATATCTTTGGAAAAGACATGTATCTATCTTCCCCTAGCTATTGGTTAAGTAGTGCAAACTGGGTTTTTTGTCTTGGGCAGTTTTGCAGAAGGAAAACTCTGATGGGTTAAATAGCAACCAGTTTTGGAAAAGGATAATTCTGAATTCAAAATCAGCCTTGAATAGAGATGGACTCCATCAGTTTTGCTTGTCCTAGACAGGCCGCTGCTGCTTTTGTTGTAGTATTGTGTCCCTAATGACTGATGATGCTAACACTCCTTACTTGAATTTATTTGGATAGTTTTGTTTTCGAATTCTTATTGTTCAAAATAACAGTTTGAAATTTTTAGTATCTTGTCTTTTTACACTCCCAACTTTGCATCAATATAAATTTTTCTCCAGGATGTTGGGATTAGGCAGAGGTTTTTAATATGCAGTTCTAATCTTTTAACCAGCTCAAATGTAAGCTGTTTTCAGTTGCTGGCTTGTAACACTTGACGTTCTTTGGGTAGAGTGTTGGTGGAAGGTCTCTCATACCCCACAAATAAATAGATCTGTATGTGAAAATTAATATTAACGAAGACAGAGACAGGGCAAAAAGAAAATGTTAGAAAACAGAAAAAGAGTAAGTGAATTCACATTTCAGAGTGTAGAATGAGACTTCATATCCTGAATTCTAATATCTTGTTACCGATTTAATGATTGCAGAATTTAATAAACTCAATGTGTGATAAAAAAGCAACTAGATTGAAAGTTAAAAGAAAACTAGTTCAAGACTAATCATGAAATATTACTAGACATCTTTACCTGTTGTAAAAGGTAGTCTCAGGCAAGTGTTTGATGCCTTGTAACCAAACTGACTCAAAACCCGGTTGAGCGGGGTCTGTTGAACTTGGTTGGTGATTCACATTGTGTCGATCACGAATAAATAGCATTTGGACGTTAGTGGAGATGTCAACTCTGCGGATTTAGAGGAGTAAACCTCGATAAACTATCCTGCTATTTCCTTGGGTAGCAGTAGTTCATGTGGCATCCAACTTAAGGGTGGTAGCGGTTCAGAGAACAACGTGGTTGTGCGGATGACCATTTACTTGACAACGGACAAGCACATCGCTCCAGTTAGCGGCAATCTATGGCGAGATGGTGACTCGACAAATACCCATCCCCTTTGGAGGAGTTGGCATTAGGAAAGGCATCCAGCTGTGAAAATTTTGCTTCAAATTTCATATGTCATGTCAAATCCAGATATAGTTAGTAATAATGGGGCCGGAACTAATAGTGAAGGTGTCATTCGTGTTTGGGTGGGTCACTCTGTTGTGGGTCCCATAAGACCATTAATGAACATCAGACCTGGGCGGCATGGCAGAACTTCCAATTTACTTTCCAGTTGTAACAATTCTAATAAAACCTTTTCTATAAAAAAAAACATGCTTCTGCCACATCAACCCTGGATAATGTTTTGGGTACTAGAGTACTTTTGACAACTTTTCTGAAATGTTTTTATTGCCATATATGTGTTGGTAATTCCTGCCAAAAAAGAGTATATACCCTCCTTGTGATTCAACATCAGTCAAATTGGCAAAAGAGGCATCACTATAGCCAATAACTTTTAAGTCTTCTCCGTTTCTTAAATCTGAAATGCTTATCTGGGATTTTTCTCTTTTTGCTTTCTGGACTACTTTGTTTGCTTCTTTTATACATTCTACTTTTTTTGTTGTTTTAATACAGAATGCACTAACATAAGAATTTAGATCAAGCCTGATTGGTTGTCTAGCCAATAAAGTTGGCCAATCAGCTGTTGAGTCTTTGGTACTTCTATTATAGATATAGTGTCTTTCAAATATCTGCCTACTTTTACTGGGATATATTTTAACATTTTTACATATTCATTCTGCCTTACTTTGATATTATCTCCATTTTTCTTTGTTTAATCCCATTAATTGCAATTTGACAACTTCTTCAGATTGGACTTTAAATACATGATGAATTTTGTCTATAACTCTGGCCAGAAAGATTTATGTTCCTGCAAAGCAGAAATCATCAACTTGAGCAGCAATTATACCCTGCAGTTTCTTTCCAAAATGCCATTTAAATATTGCCTGGTCATATTTTGAAAATCCTGCTCTTGATTTAATTCAACCTTGAGTGTCAGGTACCAGGATCTTGAATCATCAGTCAGACCGTATACACATTTATAAAACTTCCAAAAATAATTTGGAAGTATGTTAGCTTCTTTTATAGGATCAAAATAAACCAATCAGTCTGTTTACGCTGCAGAAATGTGGTTCTTATATCCATGGATTTACACATCCAATGGTTGGATGCCATTATTTTCAATGCTATGCATAGACCTTCTTTAGAGCAGGCGGGAGAATCATTTCTTATATTGCAAGCATTTTGTTCTGGAAGCCTAGAGTTGCAAGTCTAATTTTACAAATCTGTTTATTATTAAAGCTTTTATAAGAATAAACCCATTTTGTGGATATTTTGGGTTGACCTTGGTTTAGAATTTGTATGTAAACTTTACTTTTCACCCAACTTTGGATCTCCTCCTTTCTTAGCTTTTCCCAATCATTTGAAGAGGAAATCATTATATTTTCCTTATCACAAGAAGTGTTTTTTTGTCTTCTCTTGTTTGCTTAATCTCACTTGCTTGCCAGTTCAGCCAAAAAGATTTGCTTTGTTCCCTCATATAATAAATCTGCTTGTTCCTTCCTTAGTTAGTTACTCCATCCGTTATGCTACTGAAGAAAGATAACACACTTACTCTCTACACAAGCCTTACCTTCTCCTCTATCTTTTTACTCTTCTCAGCCTTTCTCTCACCTTTGCCAAACGGAAAGATAGTAAAGAGTAAGAGAGTAGAAGAGAGCCTATAGCATTACCGTATCAGTAGCAGCTTAAGCTGGTGGTAGCAGTAATTGTGTGTGTGTATATGTGTGTGTACTGTACAATATAGTAAAAATAGGTAGGTTTGTTGTATCCTGTGACATAATAACAAAATTTCTGCCCTCTACACATTTGGCCATTACTCATTTAGTCTTTTCTGTTTACAATGAACACAGGAGCCATGATTTCTCAGTAATAAGAAAAAAAAGTTTTCTCTTTCAAAATCTCTCACAAAATAGCATATACAGTATTTTGGTTATAGTCTGTGCATATGCCGCTTAATATAAGATTACAGTAAAGTAGCTTCTATGGACATTACTTTTATAAATATTTTAATAAAATTACACTCTGTGTTATTGTTATTTTATTATCCAATACCTTTATGTTTGAAGACGTTATTGTAATTTGTAGTATGACAAAGTAAAATTTTTCCAGAAAATCATAATTATCCTTCCATGGAAATTCCATGTGTTCCGCTAGTTATTATTATTATTATTATTATTCATTAAGTGTTTATTTCTTCCTGTTGCTTTGCCTGCCCTGCTTAAGACATTCAATTTTCTCCATTCTGAATCATCATCATTGGCAAGCTTGCATTTAAAAGTTTGTCCTGGTTTCGGGATCCTGAGTATGACAATAAACTGAATCTTACAGCAAGGCCTCTAAGTGGAAGGTTTGGAGGACCACCACTTAATTGCTGCTGTTTCCAGGTCTTCTTTCACCTGAGGTGGTAGAATCCGTTAAAGTCCCAGCTATGGGTGAATAGTTAACCCCCAAACTGGAGTCAATACAGTGTGAAAGCATAAAAAGTAGATTTTTATAGTAAAAAATACCGGCAACACATTTTTTAAAAAGTAAATAACCAACATTGAATTTGATTCATGACAAAAACCATCTTTACAAAATACGTCAATGAAACCTGATCTATAAACTGATTTCTCACAAAGAATACATATTTTATTCATACCAACATATACTAAAAATCTTGTTGGCATTAAATAAACCATTGATATTGATATGTCATAAAACAAAATAAAACCAAACCTAAATGAAACCTGTTTTTGGGAGCTCAGTTTTCTTAAAAGTCTATTTTTGCTTATGTGGTCTTGCTCTTTGCTGTCAATGTCTGATGTTTAATATTTTCATTTGGGCTTTCTTCATCCACATTATTCTCTTCAAAAATAGATACTTTTGCAGTTTCATCAGACTCTTTTTTAAGGTGTTGCATATCGGTTCATTTATTGTATCATCTTCAGAACTTTGATATGCTTCAGGGTAGGGGACTAAATGGGATTGGTGCACTGTCACGTATACACTGCTATGTTCGACCAGTACCTGCTTATTCTTTCACTCTATGACAGTTCCTTTATGAGTGCATTATAATTGTTTAAACTTGGTGACAAAGTGCATGTCTTAGTTTTTCTGCAAACTCACATGCTATGAAATGTTTCCTGGTAACATGCATTGCATTGGGATTACAAAAATTTCCCTGATAGAAATACCTTATAATGCAGGGAGTTTATCATCTAAATAAAACAAGTTCAGATTCCTGTGCAAAACAAGTTGGTTAGAACTATGACCATGGACACTGTGAAGTGTATTTTCGGCACTTATGGCTCTTGCAAGTGCTACATCAAAACTACAACTTGTGCCTTTAATGGTTTTCTTCATCATTTCTTTCAGTATCCCATGGGGTCATTTATTCAAACCACTGCTCCATGGACTTTGTGCAGCAGTAGTGCATACTACCATACTTAACTTCTGTGCCATTTCTTTTTCTTTTTTTTTTAATAATCATTTCACCCCAGGCAAGGCAGAAATGCTACTGGTGTGTCATGGGTTGCAGTGATAGGATAAAAATGTACAGTAGATGTCGAAGAAAAGATAAGAGATGGATGGGAATCAGGTAGATAAAAGATGACAATTGATGTTGCATTTAAACTTTTGAAGATTGTAGCTATCAGGGAGGTAGGCAAACTGAAGTGAGTTCCACAAATGGGAATTGTGAGGAAAGAAACTATTAGAGTAGAAGAGGTGGTTACATTTAACTATTTTGGCGGTAAAAGGGTGGGACCTTGATGCCAATCTAGTAGCACGAGTAAATACATCTGGTTGCAATACCAGGGGAAAAAAGCTTGTCAGAGCAGTTGTCATGAAAATATTTGTAGAAAAGACAGAGGGAAGCCACATCACTATGATGAGAAAGTGGCTGAAGGTGAGCTGCCAAGTTAGGATCGATTATATTGCAGATCTTTTTTTTTGGATTTTGTTGAAAACCTCAAGATGAATAGCAGAAGCACCCAATAAGATATGGCAACAGTATTCAATGCACAGATGAATGGTAGATTTGTGACGCTATTTCGTTGCTGGTAATTAATAATAATTTTTAATTTGAATATAAGAAAAAATGTACTGATAAACTTCTCATGAAAGGGGTTAAAGATATGAAAATTATGAAAACAAGCCAGATGTTTGCCAGGGGACAATGTCTAATTTAGGTGTTGACAGTTGACTGATAAAACCATAAAATCTCCAAGTACCAGTTAAGGGGCGAAAAGGTTACTTAACAAAAAAACAGGTGTTCAGTATCCAAAGCCATACTAAGGGAAAAATATTCAGCTGATAAATTTATTTTATTGAAAACAAATTGTGAGTGTTAAATGATATTGCTCTGAGAAAGGCAACTCAATGCACTAAAATTTCAGACCAAAAGAAAGGTGCATGAAAACGATAGTTTTTTTTTTTTAAAAAAAAGCAGTAAAGAAATGCCTGCACCCACCAAAGGGTTGTAGGCTCAGGTGGCCCACTGAGGAAAGAGTAAGAGGTTGTGGGAGGAGCTTTGCCAGCAACCAAAAGAAGGAAGATTACCAAGTTTGGAAAATAATATTTTTTTCCTGGACCAAAAGCAATGAAGATGATAGGTGGGAAAAATACCAATTCCTCAACCACCTGATACCTCCACACAAGTTTTTTGCAGACACCAATAAAAGTGAATGCGCGAAACAAATTAAGAGATCGGACAGAGACTTCGACGGGAAATCACTCAAGTCCACACGTGACTAACTGCCTAAGTGTAACTCTACCAGCCTTGAGTCATACTTACCAAACTTACCAAAATCAACTAAACAAACTTCTTTATATACACAAGCCAAGCCTTACCAGTTCAACCAAGTATTGCATCCAGTTTGGGGACAATTTAGATTGACAACCCTGCAAGTGAAGCACTGCTAACAAAATTATTGTATTATATACGCAAGATAAATCATGATATTTTTTTCTTTCATTTCTCTCTTTTTTATTTTTTTTTTATTACTGTATGTCTTCACTCTTTTCGGACTGGCCTAAGGCAGGTATACTGACGACGAATCTTGGCTATTCAAAACATGAGCGTAGAATGGGCTGCGAGTCGAAGAGACCAACTCATTGATCAGCTGCAGTATTAAATGTTTTAAATGACTGAAGAGAGAAGGAAGCTATCTTTGGTTTCTGTGAACCATAGGCTGATAAAGTAGGCGTCACAGATTGATAAAAGTGCAAAATGGATTCTGATGAGAAAAACTTCCTGGCCCAACACAGTGACCCAACCTTCCTAGCAGTAGATGCAGCTATGTTCCTAAATGATTGGTTATTGATCTTTCTACCATTTTCATTGAGGATAGATCCTGGAGTGCCAAAATATGCTATCTGGTGTGTGAATATAGCACTAAGAATATCAGAACTTTCCTTATTTGGAATCCTGACTCCAATAATGTATCTTGTACTATGAACAATTAGATGCAATATATTTTTATTTATTTTTTATGTCCATCTTGGCAATCCCTTAATTTAAATATGATCCTAATGAGAACCCAATAATGGGTTTGGGTGCAGTTTTTTTTTTATTTATCTGATGTATATTTCACATGAATTACAAAGTTCTTGTAAAATTTTTTATAAATTCAAGATCTTTTATTCCAGCATTCTTAATTAGATCAAACAACGTTTACTTCTTGGATGACTAAATGGTCTATATAATTTTGTTGCAATTCTCATTTTTTTCTGGTCTGCTTTTTGTAGTAATTTATTTAATGAAAAGTATTTGATAAAACTTACCTCGATTTAGTGGATGTCTGTTAATAGGGATGTGATAGTGACCAGATGACCAGTGAGACACTTATTTTCAAAATTGAGACATGTCGTGGCTCTTTTCATGGAATCTTTGCTTAATAGAAGCGGAATGTTCAAGTCTACAACATCACTAATAATACTGATGTTAATGCTGGCAATGACACACAGTAAGCTGTGAAGAGAGATTCTAGTTTCTTTACGCTTCTGAATGTTGTACGTTGTCTGTCCATCATGGGCATTTATTTTGTTGTTGTTGTTGTATAAAAATGGTTTTCAGAAAACATTCAAACCATTTTGTGCTACAAACAGTTGCAGAAGCACCATTGCCTAGGACTGCTGAACCACATATATCACTCAAAAATGTTTGACGAATGCCTGCCTGATTTTACTGATTTATCAGCCTGATGTTGGTTACAGATATGTAGTCGTCCTTTGACTCCTATCCTGTTTATTACTGATTCTGTCAATATATGGACAATTGTGATTCCAGTGGAATTTGTAGCCACATGTGAAGCCTTCAGTTGTATTGCCATCTAGTTCAAATGAGCCTGAACTTTTGTCAGAAGATACCAGAATTTGTTTCTTGCATTCTGATGTAATGAATATGCATACACCTTGGTTCCCCCTTACAGTAATATGATTGACTGGTGTCAGCCATAAATACAGACTAAGGTAGGTACACGTAAAACTACGCCTATTGACTATACCAATTGCATAAGCCTATGCCTAAGGATACTGCATACGTCTATGAAGAGTACCAATCCATTATGGCTACTTGCTAGATTGTCCTACCTGGTTACGTTTGCCAAAACCACTTAGCTACTTGGAATGATATATATATATCTTTCCGGGACATATCATATTCTTTTCTGCCTCTGTTATTAATATCTCACCAACTGGAAAACAAATAACACTGGTTTGAGAAGAAACAATAATATATTCCATTAGTGTATCCTTGGCTGCCTTTATTGCAGGCACAATCCATATCTCTCTTTATCACACCTGTTGAAGTGTTTGTCAATGAAGCACTGGAAAACTGCCTGTGTATACTTTTTTTATCTTGTTTGGACATTGAAAGCAGTGTCAATTCGCCAATGGTTGCTTTTACTTGTCACTCATTCTCAAGTGTTAGATTCACACTTTTTAATGCTCTGTAGGCAAGTACCAACTCTGGTAATTGTATTTTGTGATCCTCTAACTTTGTGACATGATAATCGAAGTTAATAAATTAATTGTCTATTGACATGTCATTCTGTTCATTTCATGACTAGCACAGCCACTGACTGCTTCCAAAAACTTCTGGGCTTACGGCCATATCACGTTGAATACACCGGTTCTCGCTCGATCACCGAAGTTAAGCAATGTTGAGTCTGGTCAGTACTTAGATGGGTGACTGCTTGGGAATACCAGTTGCTGTAAGCGTATAGTGATGGATGTGCGTTGTGGTGCAGTGGATATCGTCTCGGAAAGAGAAATCGGTGAGCCAAGTACGAATTCCAGTTGAATACCCTGGATTCACTTAAGCACTGGTACCCTTGGGAAAGGTATGAATCCATCCCTTTTCTCCAGTTATGGGTTAAATAACAGGGTAGGACTTGGGGACGCAACCCTTAAAAGCAAATCCCAATGAATCTTGATACTCGAAAAGAAAAAAGTATTATTTGACACAAAACTTATATAAAAAACAACAAATTGTTGAAAGAAAAAATATTACCAGCAATAAATAAATAAAAATTTAGTTGGCAATAAATGACCTGCCGAGATTGATTTGCCATAAAAACAAAACAACCAACCAACCAATCATTGCAGGCACAATCCATATCTCTCTTTATCACACCTGTTGAAGTGTTTGTCAATGAAGCACTGGAAAACTGCCTGGGCATAATTTTTTTTATCTTATTTGGGCATTGGAGACAGTGTCAATTCGCTGATGGTTGCTTTTACTTGTCACTCATTCTCAAGTGTTAGATTCACACTTTTTAATGCTCTGTAGGCAAGTACCAACTCTGGTAATTGTATTTTGTGATCCTCTAACTTTGTGACATGACAATCGAAGTTAATAAATTAGTTGTCTATTGACATGTCATTCTGTTCATTTCATGACTAGCACAGCCACTGACTGCTTCCAGACACTTCTGTCTATCCAATTTCACTCATATAGTTTGGGTAAACCCATTGCAATGGTGCTACACACTGGGATATCACCTCACTGACATCTTGACCATAGTGAAATTTGAACCCAGCTATCATGGTCTAAAAATCAATATCTTAACATATTTAAAAAAAAAGAATTTAATCATTTAACCCCAAGCAAGGCAGGACAACCACTACTGTACAGGGAGTTACAGTGAGAAAAAATGAAAAAAAAAAAATAACAGGGTAAAGGGGTTTTAAAGAAAGGATAGAAACATGGATGGAATTCAAGAAGATAAAAGATAGCAATTGATGTTGTATTTTAAGTTTCAAAGGTTGTATCTATCAGGGAAGCAAGTAAACAAAAGGAAGTTCTACAGACAGAAAATGTGAGAAAAGAAACTATTAGAGTAGAAGTGGCTGTTACATTTAACTACTTTGATGGTAAAAATGGAAGCTTGATGCCAATCTAGTAGCATGTATAAATTTATGTGGTTGAAGCAACAGGGAAAAGCTCGTCAATGCAGTTGCCATGAAAATATTTGTAGAAAAGACAGAGAGAAGCAACATCACACAAATGAGCAAGTGACTGGAAGTTGAGATGTTAAGTCAGGAGCAATTGCATTGCAGATATTCATGCTTGGTTGAAGATCAGTGAATATTCTTTAAGATTTTTATTTAATTTAAACTTATCTATAAATGGAACTTTGTGTGTGTGTGTGTGTGTGTGTGTGTGTGTGTGTGTGTGTGTGTGTCCATTACCTATAAACTCAAATGGCTGAACCGATTTTCTTGAAAATTTCCACAGTTGTACTATAAGCGTCTGCGAGTGTTCTTAGCTAGATTTTGTGTCAAGGTACCTCCGATAAATATCGATAATCGAAAAAATCAGGTTATAGAAGGAGTGGTCCGATTTTAATCAAATTTGATTGACTCATAGACAAAGACATAAGAAACGATATTCAGAAGTTTCAAGGTTGCAGTTATTACAATAGTGCAGAAAATTGATAATATATATATATATATATATATATATAAAAGGCAAGATGTTTGTGTGTGTGTCTATTTATCTGCCTGTATGTCTGAATTTTTTTCAGCCCTTTTATTTTAGTTTTTACTTTGGGTTTGGCTCTAAGTAGGTATAATTGTAGTTCTTAGTCTCAGCCATGATACCATTTACTCAGAGGACTTATTTAGCCTTCAAAATTCAGTTTACAATAAAAAAAACCTATTTGATATCGATATCAGGAAATCAAAATTTGACTTACATCCATTCATTTTTCTTTCAGTCTATGGATTTGCTTTAACTGGAAACAACTATTGCTTTTTAGTCTTTCGTGCCAACGTCCAAAGAGTCTGAGCTCCAGGACAATGGATTAGTTTTAAAGCTTTCATTACACCCGAGCAACATCAGGCTATACTGCTAGTTCTTTTATGAATTGATCAATGTATTCTAAGCCATTATCAAAATTTTTCTGTTCTTGGTAGTTCTGTATCTTTAAGTATGCATTGTTTCTTTATTGTTTCTCAAGTGTTGTATCTTTGTGCATCAATAGTAACATGTTAAGTTTTTTTTCCCCCAGTTTGTAATGACTTTTATTTGTGAAAATAGAAAATAACTCTTTAATAATAACAGGGAAAGCTATACATACATTGGTTACACAATCATTGTATTATTGTGCTGGTTAACTTGCCATTTTTCTATTATTATTATTATAAATCACATATTGCCAACCAATCCAAAATATCTAGCAAAATGTCCAGCAATTGCTTTTCAATAACACAAAAAAAAATCTATATCATGTAAACTAAAAAATTACTACAAATATGAGAAGCCTTAAACATGAAAATAAATAACCCAACATCAATGAAATTTAGTTCAGTTTAAGAACAGCCATACTAAATGTTTTACAAGTTATAAAGAGAATACAACAAAAAAAAAAATGATATGGCAGCACAAACAGATGTGTGAAGATGTAATATTTAAAAAATCCAACACGGCACCAATCAATGTGTAAAGGCAGAAATGTTGAGAACCACCAAAGATATACAGTGTATTGTTATAGACACAATACTATCAACATATGCAAACTTCTTTGATAATAGCTTATGAAAGCTGAAAGCACTCAAAAAACATATATATATATAATGTGTGTGTGTGTGTGTGTGTGTGCGAAAATTTCACAGATTATATTTTTTATGGAAATTAGTATTTTTTTATTTTGGGTTTGATTTATGTGCTATATATATGTGTGTGTGTGTCTGTGTGTAATATTTTTTTTTAATAATTTCACCCCAAGCAAGGCATTCCACTGCCACTATTGCACAGGGGGTTACATAGGGGAAGGTGAAGAGAAAGAGTGGTTAGATATAGGAAATGTCAGAAGGAGGGTGATAGACGGGTAAGGATACCGAGGCTGAGGGTTGGGCAGATGAAAAGAGTATTTGAGAGAATGGATGTGAATTAGTGTGTTAGGAGGTGTCTATTGACCTTACATTTAAACTCCTGGAGATTGTAGCTGTCGGGGAAGCAATCATGTGGAAGGGAATTCCACTGTTGGGAAGTGTGAGAAAAGAAGCTGTTGGAGTAGAAATTGTGGTTACATCTTATCAGTTTCACTGTAAGAGGGTAGGACCTAGTTGCCAATCTAGTATCTCGTGCAAATTCATACCTAGGGGGCACCAGTGATCTAAGTTCATCAGAGCAGAAGCCATGAAATTATTTATAGAAGAGGTACAGGGAAGTCACGTCATGTCACACCTGCGAGTGACTGCAGCCAGTCAGCCAAGTCGGTATCGATCACATTACAGACTCTCCGCTGTATTTTGCCAAGAACCCCGAGGAGAATAGCAGAGGCACCCAACCATATGTGGCAGCAGTATTCAATACATGGGCGGATGGTAGATTTATATATGTGCAGGATAGATTCAGACGGGAAAAATTTCTGGGACCTGCACAGAGAACAGACTTTCATATCAGTGGATTCGATATAGTCATTCCACTTGAAGTCCACTGAGTGTGAGACCAAGGAGGCATATTGTTTTACTCTCTGGGAGTTAAGCCTGTTCCATGCTAATGAGAGGTAGGTGCGATTGTCTATGATGGTTAATTGATAGCAGCTTCATTTTAGATGCATTAAAATTTACGAGCCATTTCTTAACCCAGTCCACTACGGATTGGAGGTTCTTTTCAAGCTTGGCTGTGAGGTTTGCTTTGTCAACCACACCAGATTTTTGATCAAGGCGATAGTAAACTGTGGTGTCATCGGCGTACATGCCTATTTGGGATCTTATGGCATCGGGGAGATCATTAATGTAGATCAGGAAGAGCATAGGACCTAGGATAGAGCCTTGAGTGACACCTGCGTTTGTATGGTAGTTCTGGGAAGCACGCCCATTTAATACCACCTTCAATGTGCAGTTAGAGAGGAAAGACTGGATTAGGTCAAACAAATGTCCAGTTATACCATAGCTGCGCAGTTTGCGTAGAAGTCCAGCATGCCAGACTCTGTCGAATGCTTTAGAGATATCCAAGGCAATGGTACGAGCTTCGCTATTCTTGTCGAGAGCCTGGTATATATACTCGGTGATGGTCGTTAGCATATCAGCAGGTAGACCTGGTGAAGCAGAAACCATACTACTTGTCCATGAGGAGCCTGTGGGCTGTGAGATGCTGAACCATCTCGGCGTTGATAATGGCTTCGAACACTTTGCCAAAAACCAAAAACCAGCGAGGGTGTAATGTGGACGTCATTCAGTTGAGCCTCAGTTCTAGGTAGGAAGTCGGGTGTAGAAACTCCAGACGAATCCAGTCTTGAATTGGTTGAGAATCTGCGAGCAAAGCATTCAGCCTTCTCCGCTGAGGAGGTGAGGACCTCAAATTTATTGATTAGTGGGGGTATTGAGGACTTGCTGTTAATTATAGTATTATATAATATATGGATTTAACTATTTTCTTTTAATTCTTTCACACACATACACACACACACATATATATATATATCAGCCAGTTAAGTGTTAAACACTTGGGTGATCATGTCTCTTTTAAGACATGGCTGACTGGGCAGAAGATATTCCCACAGTAGGTTGCCATTACTATCTGTGATAGCCTGGTTGCCAACCAAGGCTAAAGAACCCAATCTGTTCTGTTATTTGACTCATAGCTGGAAGGAAAAGACAGATTAATACCTTTCCCAAGGGTATTTGCATATAAGTAAAATTCAACTAGAGTTTGAACTTGGCTCCCTGATTTCTTGTTCTGAGTCGATATCCACTGCACCACAACGCACGCACCCACACACACACACACACACACACACACACACACACACACACACACACACATATATTATTTCTTGAGAACACATGGCCCAGTGGATATAGATGTTGGTTAGTTCCAGTGACTTCATCCAAAAGAGTTGTGAGTTCAATACTTAGAAGAATTAAAAGGAAATAACTACATGGCTACTAGAAGTGGCATTGAAAATAGAATGAGAATGATATACCTCAGTGATTGTAAGAAAGAGTTCACTTCTAAATTCTTAGCACCTGAAGAAGGCCAGAGTGTACAACAGCCAAAATATCTTAAACATGACAGTAAAGATTAGGACAATATTCCGAATAATATTAATAGTTTAAATTTTACCTCATCTCAGAAGTATAGACAAATAGTGACACATTTTGTACTTAAGGACTTCATTGGACGAAAAGAAATTTTTACATTGGTGCAAATACACATACACAAGAAGGACATGGGGATGCTGCATTTTTTAACTTTAAATGGCTTAAACAGAAGCAGAGGGTATTTTCTTCAGATTTTTGAAGGGGATAAATCTTTTACTGTTCCTTGTTTTTTATTTACAGAATTTTGAACACATTATGAGTGTCAGAAAAAACTCTGCAAAAAACTCATCTCTAGAATTAATCCATCAAAATGTATATATTAAGTGTATCTTAGATGTAGCACAAGTTTCAAAGTATGAGACACTCAGTGAGGATTGAACTCACTACTCAGTCGTAATAGTTCTAGGAAGACAAGGTTGCTGACATTACACCACTTCAAAATACCTATTGTTCTAAGTATAGCTTAGATGTAACACAGGAGTGAAATTAGTGTGTATATATATATATATATATATATATAGTACTGTGCACAAGTATTAGGACAAGAAATAAAGTTTAAAATCACCCCTGTTTTAAACACTTTGGCACCCTACAGGTAGTGTGCAAAAGTATTAGGTGCTGTGAGCTTGGATGTGAGGTTGATATAACGGATAATGGCTTGGAATTGTTAATTGGAAAGCCAAATTCCAATCCTCATTGTGTGTTATATTCACTTATGCTCAAATACTTTCCGGAAAGGTAAAAATCCACTTCTTCTCCCCCGAGCTATGGGTCAATTAATTAGCTTTGTAGTGCTAAACCTTTATCTCCCCCCCAAAAATATTTTTACAATCTAAAAATATTTTCTGGCTTTAAATAACTGGCAAAAGATTGATAAGCCATAAAAAACAAATCAACTAATTAGTCTTCTTAATTCCTTGAATGTGCATTGTGATACAGTGGAGAATGGCTCCAAATGAGAAAATCAAGGAGCCGAGTTCGAATCCCAGTTAAATTCCTTGCATTCAGTTACATGCAAATATCCTTGGGAAAGGTATTAATCTGTATCTTCCCTCCAGTTATGGGTTAAATAGCAGGACAGATTGGGTTCTTTAGCCTTGGTTGGCAACCAGTCTACTGCAGAAAGTAATGGCAACCTACTGTGGGATAATCTTCTACCCAGTTAGTCATGTATTTTTTGAGACATGATCACCCAAGTGTGTGTATCACTTATGGCACCTTACTGAATGAATTCCTCATATCACATGTATGCAAAACCCTCATTCAGTCACCTTCTTCCTTGAGTGGCTCTTGGGCATTGTATTGGGTGAACAATAACATAATAAATTAACTTGTGAACTAAAAACAAGATGAGATATTTTTTTGGATAATGTTCACCTTGTACAAGATTCAAGAGCTGCATGGGGTGGAGGGTTATAGAGTAGGTGTTAAGAGGTACAGTTTATAAAGATATGTGGCTAAGATAACGGTTAACTCTGAACTTAAACAAGTTAAGATTGTTGTGTTTGGGATAGGGAAATCAACCACTTCAGTGAACAATAATATAGAAAAAAGTAAACTTGTGAACTTTGACCTGACAAATTCTAACTGGAATATTGTGACATTTGATTCCTACATTCAGAGGGAGGGTTATTGCAATGGAGAAAAGTTTTTCCTTTGAAGCACTTTCGATTACAAGAGAAAAGGAATATAAACAAAGAAATCTGATGTTGTTTCACAGAGTTTGTGGCCTCTCTTTGCAGAGATCTTTTTACTTGTGTCAAGATTGTTCTTTCTGTATGCCTTTGACTGGCATTTCTGGAAACTGAGTGTACAAGACATGTAAAAATTACAAACAAGTGACTTCACTTTCTTGTTGCTTGTTAGGTTTTGAATAACAAATAGTTGGCCAGACCTCATGACATTGACTTGCGTTTGGATAGCCCACTGCCTGACCTGATACGACACCTGATCAATACTTGCAGTGATGTGTATGTGAAATGAAATGGGGAAAGATGTGTGATTTATATAATGAAGTTGGGCTCAGGCTTGGGGGGATGTGCAGCTTACAAATATTATAACTGTGTTTGTGTGTGAATATTTGTTTTGCTTACGTTTTTACTTACTTTGCCTCATTTCTTTTTTCTGTCTTTTCTACTCTTGCTTTTTTTTTCTGTCTCTTTCACCTCCTCGATTCTTTATTCAGTCTATCTCTTGTCTTGTCAGTTCTACTTGCCTTGTTTCTCTCCCTCTTGGTTCTATTCACCCACTTTTTCTACCTTTTGGTATTATTCACTCTCTTTCGATCTCTCTTTACCCACATGCTCCTTTTCACTCTCTTTCCACTCACACTCATTTCTCTATGTCTCTATTTCTTTCGCTCCTTTTTTCTGTCTTTTACCTCTTCTTTTGTCACTGTGTATCTCTTCTTGCACCTATTTGCTCTCTTTCTCTCCCTCTTTCTCCTGTTTGCTCTCTTTCTCTCCCTCTTTCTCCTGTTTGCTCTCTTTCTCTCCCTCTTTCTTCTGTTTGCTCTCTTTCTCCCCCTCTTTCTTCTGTTTGCTCTCTTTCTCCCCCTCTTTCTCCTGTATTTGCTCTCTTTCTCCCCCTCTTTCTCCTGTTTGCTCTCTTTCTCCCCCTCTTTCTCCTGTTTGCTCTCTTTCTCCCCCTCTTTCTCCTGTTTGCTCTCTTTCTCCCCCTCTTTTTCCTGTTTGCTCTCTTTCTCCCCATCTTTTTCCTGTTTGCTCTCTTTCTCCCCCTCTTTTTCCTGTTTGCTCTCTTTCTCCCCCTCTTTTTCCTGTTTGGCTCTCTTTCTCCCCCTCTTTTTCCTGTTGGCTCTCTTTCTCCCCCTCTTTTTCCTGTTGGCTCTCTTTCTCCCCCTCTTTTTCCTGTTGGCTCTCTTTCTCCCCCTCTTTTTCCTGTTGGCTCTCTTTCTCCCCCTCTTTTTCCTGTTTGGCTCTCTTTCTCCCCCTCTTTTTCCTGTTTGCTCTCTTTCTCCCCCTCTTTTTCCTGTTTGCTCTCTTTCTCCCCCTCTTTTTCCTGTTTGCTCTCTTTCTCCCCTCTTTCTCCTGCTGGCTCTCTTTCTTCCTCTTATACCTTTTTGTGCTCTCTCTTTACACTCTTATGCTCCTTTATCTCTCTTCCCCCACACTCCTTTCTCTGTCTCTTGTTCATTTTCTTTGTCTCTTAGCTCTTTTAACTCTCTTTCTCTCTTCCATCTCTTTCTTTTGTCCTTTCTTTCTATTTTTCATCACCCCCTTTGTTTTTCTTTTTCTGTCTCTCTCTGCTTTTCTCTCTCTCACTTTTTCATTTTCTCCCAGACATAAGTATAAATATTTGTTAATTGATTATTTTTTCTTATCCATAAATACAGATAATATTAAGTGTAAAAGGCAATAATTATAAATATACTGGTTAGACCAATCCATTCATGATAATGTTGTTTACACAGGAAATTCCATAGTTTCTACACATGCATGTGATGTGATAACCTGTCTTCTGCATAGTGGGATTCAACTGTCTGATTTGAAAATGATTTGAGATGGCCTCTGTGGAGATTTAAAATGACTTTGCAGGAAATTGTAACATGGACATTGTATCCTAAACATAAATCTGTGTAAGTATGAAGCCTCTACAGAGAAAGAAAATGAGAGCAGATAAGACAGAGAAGGAAAGCGGATAGGACTGAGGGGGGAGGAGAAAGAGAGTGAATAGAAGCAAGAGAGAGAGAGAAAAGGAGGGTGGACATGAGTGAGAGAGAGAGAAAAGGAGGGTGGACATGAGTGAGAGGGAGCGTAAAGGAGAGCAGACATGAGCGAGAGGGAGAGAGAGAGGATGGAGAAGTGAGAGGGAGAAAAAAGAAAAGTGGACAGGAGCGACAGGGAGAGAAAAGGAGAGCGGACAGGAGCAAGAGGGAGAAAAAAGGAGAGCAAACAGGAGTGAGAGGGAGAGAAAAGGATAGCAGACAAGAGGGAGAAAAAGGAGAGCAGACAAGAGGGAGAGGGAGAGTAAAGGAGAGTTGACAGGAACAAGATTGGGGGGAGAAGAACGGATAGGACCAAAAGTAGTGTGGAATGCAAATAGGACCAAAAAAGAGTAAAAAATAGGACCAAGGGAGAGAGAAAGAGTCCAGGAGAAAAACTAGGCATTTAGGCAGCAGTGAGATGAGCAGCTGCTGTAAATAATGACTCCTCCTCATTTTGGAAATTAGGGTAGAAAAGATGAAACTTGTTCAGGAGACTATGAATGAACTAAAATCATCATAGTAACGTTGGGTTTAACTGACCAAAAAACCACCAGGGTGAATTGGTAGGTGGTTTAAATAATAACCTGGGAGATTCCATTCTGTTACGGGCAAATCTATTCTGTAAGTAGTGATTAGCTGATAATTTCAGTGTGTACATTGAGCTCCATAAATATTCAGCACAATATCCACCATTTGTCTTTGGGCCACATAGGGACATGTATTCAGTTACAACCCTGTTTATTTTTGTCTGCCAACTGGACTCTAGTTGGAAACATCAGGAAGGTGAGTCTCACACTATTGAATGTTCACCTTCCTACAGGGAGACAAAAGAAGACTGCCATGTTGAAAGGTAAGTTATTTGACTTCTAAGGAGGTAACAGGAAGTGAAAGTGATGATGGCAAAATATTTGTGATGATGATAATATATATATCTAAACTTATTTATAAATGGAACTTTGTGTGTGTGTCCATTACCGATAGACTCCGAAACGGCTGAACTGATTTTCTTGAAAATTTACACAGTTGTACTATAAGCGTCTGTGAGTGTTCTTAGCTAGGTTTTGTGTCGAGGTACCCCCCGATAAATATTGAAAATCGATAACCAAAAGAATCAGGTTATAGAAGGAGTGGTCTGATTTTAATCAAATTTGATAAACTACTGTTTCTTGTTCCCATTCAACATAATACAGTTTCGTAAATATGTTTTAGATTTTTTATATTGATATACATGAATATTTATTTTAAATCAAAATATTATTCTTGTGCTTTTACATTTTTTTTTACTGTTAATTCACCCAATAGACCAAAATTGTAGTTGTCAGGAGAGCGTATGGTTACTGACTGAGATTGAAAAAAAAGAGAGTATTATCAGGATGAGTATGATAGATAAAGGGTGAGCCTGAACAGAAAATAGACCAAAATTGTAGTTGTCAGGAGAGCGTATGGTTACTGACTGAGATTGAAAAAAAAGAGAGTATTATCAGGATGAGTATGATAGATAAAGGGTGAGCCTGAACAGAAAATAGACCAAAATTGTAGTTGTCAGGAGAGCGTATGGTTACTGACTGAGATTGAAAAAAAAGAGAGTATTATCAGGATGAGTATGATAGATAAAGGGTGACCCTGAACAGAAAATAGACCAAAATTGTAGTTGTCAGGAGAGCGTATGGTTACTGACTGAGATTGAAAAAAAAGAGAGTATTATCAGGATGAGTATGATAGATAAAGGGTGACCCTGAACAGAAAATAGACCAAAATTGTAGTTGTCAGGAGAGCGTATGGTTACTGACTGAGATTGAAAAAAAAGAGAGTATTATCAGGATGAGTATGATAGATAAAGGGTGACCCTGAACAGAAAATAGACCAAAATTGTAGTTGTCAGGAGAGCGTATGGTTACTGACTGAGATTGAAAAAAAAGAGAGTATTATCAGGATGAGTATGATAGATAAAGGGTGACCCTGAACAGAAAATAGACCAAAATTGTAGTTGTCAGGAGAGCGTATGGTTACTGACTGAGATTGAAAAAAAAGAGAGTATTATCAGGATGAGTATGATAGATAAAGGGTGACCCTGAACAGAAAATAGACCAAAATTGTAGTTGTCAAGAGAGCGTATGGTTACTGACTGAGATTGAAAAAAAAGAGAGTATTATCAGGATGAGTATGATAGATAAAGGGTGACCCTGAACAGAAAATAGACCAAAATTGTAGTTGTCAGGAAAGCATCCTCTCAGACATTCTTTTTCCATCAAGTAACAGTTTTAGGGAAGAGGCTGTCTGTGTAGAACTTGCTCCTTATCAAAGGAAGGAGGAGAGTGAAGACAAAGACAAACCAGCTACAGGGGGTTGAAAGAGAAAGGGCAAGAGAAGGATGTGAACACAGGAGTGAAGACAGTTGTGGTGGATAAGAGATGGGAATGGACATTGCATTTAAATTCCTGGAGATTGTAACCATCAGGAAAGCAAGTATGTGGAAGGGAGTTCCACAGGTGGGAAGTGCAAGAAAAGAAGCTGCTGGAGTAGAATTGTCTCCTGCATTTGGTTGATCTAACTGTAAAAGGGTGGGACCTTGTTGCCAGTCTGGTTGCCCAAGTAAATTCTTGTGGAGGTCACCAGTGACCTAAGCTTGTCAGAGCAGAAGCCATGAAAATATTTATAGAAGAGACATCCTGTTGGTGAGAAAGTGGCTGAAGTCGAGCTGCCAGGTCGGGACCAATCACATTATAGATTCTTCTTTGGAGCCTGTTGAGAACATTGAGACAAACAGAAGGAGTGCCTGACCAGATATGACAATATTCCATGAACTGGAATGAGGATGGTTTGCAACTGTGAACATGGCATAGTGGGGATGAGCTGTGAAGGTCTGAGCTGGTGGAATGTAACTAGTCTGAATATCTGACATAGTAATTGGGACAGAGTAGTGAGAGGCTAGCAATGTTTTGTCTGTGGGGTAAGGGTTGCAGGCTGGATAGTAATTCATCACTCACAATTGTCACGCAATTGCTTTTCAAATCTGCTAAGGCTGAATTATGAGAATTGTGTAGCTCCAACCCAGACATGGCAACAGTGCTCCAATCTTGGTCTGATCTGACACTTGTAATGATAAAGTATGGCAGTGGGAGTTAGTTATTTTCTTGTGTGATACAAGTAAGTGCTCCATTTTATTTATTCTTTTTTAATTTGTGTATGTATGTTTTTTTTTAAGTGTGCTGCAATTTTGTAAATTTGTCCAGCTCTATCTGTCATTGTAAGCAAGGTTGCTCTCTAGAATTCATGTATTTTGTATCATTAAATATAAACAGATTTGCATTTACCATATGAGCCCTTTAGCTTCTCGACAACTGTATTTAGCAAAAGTGGTAGTTGGGAAATTTTTTTTTTTTTTTGACAAAAATAAGATTGTTACATTTCACTTTTAGATGGCATTTTTGTTAAAAAAAAAAAAGTAAAAAAAAGAATAGGGAGCAACTCATTTGTTGGTAAGGGAGAATTATTGATAATTCCTGTTTCTCAAGTGCCGAGATCAAACTCTTTTATTGAAGCCCATGTCAGTCTGCATTTCACTTTTGTAAAGTGATCTATTAAAAGAAACTGACATTTGCTATATTTTATTCAATAAAGTATAATTAAAAAAAAAGTAATTGAATGCCAAATCACTTCAGGATGTAGTCAGTCACAGTTCTCCATAACTTTCTTTATTATCTGTGAATTATCATGATTTCTTGGGAAAGATGAAAGAGTATTTTTCTCTTGCCATTCCCATGACATTGAATTTTCATGATTTCTTGGGAAAGATGAAAGAGTATTTTTCTCTTGCCATTCCCATGACATTGAATTTTCATGATTTCTTGGGAAAGATGAAAGAGTATTTTTCTCTTGCCATTGAATTTAGAATTGTCTTTTTCCTAGACTAGTTGACATTCTATGTGAAAGAGCTCTGGTTACCATTCTATTTAATCCATAGTGAGAGAAATGACAAATAGATTCGTTTCCTTTCCAAATGCATTAGTGTGATGTGAATGCAACAGACTAGGATGAAATATGAGCTTGGCTTTGCCAATTCCATATTTCATGCCTTACTGAAAGGTAGCAATTTATAAGCACTAACAAAAAGATTGGTGGCATTATATAAGGGCTCGACTAATCAAAGTAATTTTAAATGGTAACACTAACAGAATCGTAGATGGTGTTATGTAAGTGTTCAAATATCCAAGATAGCAATTTCTAATGATAACATTAACAGAATCATAGATGGTATTATGTAAGAAATCAGCTAACCAAGTACTAAAAAAAAGCATACTAGTTTTGCAGGGAAATTTCTTATTTATTATTAATACATATTATTATTATTTCTGATTAATTATAAACTAATATTTCCTCAATATTAATATAGTAACTTTTCATTGAATGCTCAAAATGTGTCTTTCTTCAAGTCTGTACTACGTCTAGTGTATACCTTGAGTGTCTTGCTGTAGTGTTTTGTAATAAATTCTTATTAAGAAATATAGTGGAACTCTTTAACAATAGAGATAAGAAAAAAACAATCATTTTTCTGGATTATGTCTCAGCAACTCACTCACACAGAATAGGGTCAAGTACATTTGGTCAGGATGTGCGTTGTGGTGCATTGGATATCAGCTCGGAACGAGAAATCGGGGAGCCGAGTTCGAATTCCATCTGAATTCATTGCATACACTTACGCGCAAATACCCTTGGGAAAGGTATTAATCCGTCTCTTCCTTCCAGTTATGGGTTAAATAACAGGACAGATTGGGTTCTATAGCCTTGGTTGGCAACCAGTCTACTGCAGAAAGCAATGGCAACCTACTGCAGGATAATCTTCTGCCCAGTAAGTCATATCTCTTTCGAGACATGATCGCCCAAGCGTGTGTCACGTATGGCACTTAACTGACTGACATTTGTTCATTTGGTTGATGTTCTATTTTTTATGTAACTGTAAGTTCTATGCTAATAGTGTCTTCTCTTGAACTTCTCACCTGTGGAACTTTCTTCCAGTTTCTTGCTTTCCAGTCAGGTTTAATCTTCAAAAATTTAAATCCAATATCAATCATTCTCTCCTTAATTCCTGTTCTTTTATTGTTTTTTTCTTTTTAATGTTTTTCTTTTTCTCATATTCTTCCACATTCAGTACTTAACATCCTTGTGTCTTAGTGGTTTTATTGCCTTGCTTGGAATGAAATGATAAAAAAGAAAGTCCACGAGAAAGACACTTGTTTTTAGTAATTTCTTATAAGGAAATAGAGCAGAACTCTTCTAACAATAGAGTTAAGAAAAAAAGCAATCATTTTTTGGATTGTCTTAGCAGCTAACTTATATAGAATAGGAGCAAATTGGTTGCTGATCTATTTCTCACAACTCTAAAGGCAAAAGATACACCTCCTATATGAATTTCATAAGCTGGTAGCAGGCTGTGTAATTTTGTACATTTAATATTTTAAGGCGGGTATGTTTTAGCAGCTATTTGTGATTGCCACCTGCTGATAAGCTGCTATCTTTAACGCAAGAGCCCTTCCCACCTGATCCATATTTTCTTTAGCTGTTTTTGAGGTCAGGTTTTCTCCTTGGAATTGAAACTGAAATTATGAGTTTCATTTTGCATGTTTCAATGACTGAACAAGCCACTTATCAGTGTTCTCAGATCGAGCCTCAGAGAAATGAATTGATTTTTCCGTCTGTGTTCTTGCGTTTTCAGGTATAGCTCATTGGTTAATTTACAGGCTTGTTCTTTGCAGGTATGCGGTTTAACTTTAAAAATGTTAAGAGCTGTAATAATTTTAAAGAAAATAAAGGTCGTTTTTCAAGGTCACTTGTCAAAAAAACATTTCTAAATTATTCTAGGTATATTGATAAACTACATAGAGCAGGTTTTGAGAAGCATGGAACCACTACTTAATTACTATTGTTTCCAGGGCCACCGTGATCCAGGTGTTCTGGGTATGATGATAAAATACATCTGGCAGTAAGGCATCTGATCAGAAGGTTTTAAGGAGCATAGACCCACCACTTAATTACTGTTGTTTCCAGGGCCACTGTGATCCAGGTTTTCTGGGTATGATGATAAACAACATCTGGCAGTAAGGCCTCTGATCAAGAGGTTTTGAGGAGTATGGAAAGTATGGAACCACCTCTTAATTGTTGTTGTTTGCAGGTCCACCATCACTCGAAATGGTAGCACCTGTTAGGGTTCCAGCTATGGGCAAACAGTGAACTCCAAAACAAAATTCAACAGAACATTTTTTTATAATAAAATAACCAATAGTACATTTTTATAGCAAAATGACAATAAATGAATCACTAATACAGGATATTAAAATACATTTTAATAGTAAAGTTACTAACAATACATTTTATGAACTACAAAACTATATATTTAGAAAACATACCTTTATCCTTAAAGCATAAAATTATGTACAGAATATTTAAGTTTCAGAAGAACCCATAGAGGCTGATAAACTGCCAAACAAAATCAACCAAACACCTAACATAAAAGAACGCTTTCATCACGTCAGTCGATATATCCTACAATTTAAGTCAAACTGCTTTCCAAAATATAACTTCAACACAACTACAACATAAAACACACATCACTGTCTCTAGTAATTATGTCCGTACAAACATGCATATAAATAAAAGCTGAGTATCATCTACCATGTATTCAATTACAAAAGTAGAATAACATACACTTTTATTACTTTGAAACTCCAAAGAATATTAAATTTTGGCATTAAATGACTGATAAAGAAGTTGATATGCCATTAAACAAGTCCATTAATCTTTTGTAAGTGTGAGAAAAATATTTAATTTGATATTCAATGAGATAAACAATATGAAATATAATTTTGTTGGTCAAGTATTGCCCTTTTGTGATAAACTCAACTGGTAAGTCAATTGTTGAAGTATTTTCTGAAATAATTTAATATATAAACGTTTTTTTATGAAAATCTAAACTTATTTATAAATGGAACTTTGTCTTTGTGTGTCTGTGTGTGTGTTCGTTACCTATAGACTCCAAAACGGCTGAACCGATTTTCTTGAAAATTTACACAGTTGTACTATAAGTGTCTGCGAGTGTTCTTAGCTAGGTTTTGTGTCGAGGTACCCCCAATAAATATCGAAAATTGATAATCAAAAGAATCGGGTTATAGAAGGAGTGGTCTGATTTTAATCAAATTTGATACACTCATAGACAAAGACATAAGAAACGATATTCAGAAGTTTCAAGGTTGCAGTTCTTACAATAGTGCAGAAAATTGATAATATATATATATATATATATATAAAGCAAGTGTGTATGTGTGTGCACACATACACACACAAAGTTCCATTTATAAATAAGTTTAAATTTAGATAGATATTACATATCCTTTGATTCTACAGAGTTTGATGGATTAATTCTCATCTAAATTATGCCAAAATCAAAATAACACTGACATCTCATTTTAACAGATATACAGGGTACGATGGATGAATTGTCGTCTAAATGAGACCAGAAAATAAAAACAACACTGACATCTCATTTTAACAGATATACAGGGTACGATGGATGAATTGTCGTCTAACTGATGCCAAAATGAAAATAACACTGACTTTTCTCATTTTAACAGATATATTTACCAAAATTACACAAAAATATCTTGAAATACTAAAATGTAAATTTATTAAAAACTGTCATTGGCTTCAACCACAGCCTCTAGATGACTTCAGAATCTCCTACATCTCTTTTGGACGGTCTTCTTGTTTAAGTTGGTAAATGCTACTGTAATCTTTGCCATTAGTTCATCTTTGGTCTTACAAGAAGTTTTGTTGATCTCTTGCTCAACTGTGCCCCACACAGAATAATCAAGGTGGAGTTGCAATCTAGGGTGTTAGATAACCAGATATAAGCACTGATGTGGTCGCAGAAATTGTCTAACAGCCATAACTGGATTCTCCTGTTTGTGTGGCATGGTGCAGAGTCCTGTTTCCAGACATAGGGTCTTCCAGCAGCCACTCACTTGACCCAGTGCAGCACTAAAAGCCTCCTGAAATCCAGGTGTTCTTTTCTTATCAGAACATCTAGAGTGAATTTTTTAAGTTGTCGTACCTTCATGATCCCCATTACTCACCCAACCCTTTCCGAATCCTCTGCAATGTCCTCAGATTGACACGCAAACACTCTGAAATATTCATCAGTACAAAATGCCGCTTACAATTTCTGGTGGAGTGTATCGTGTCACTACTTTTCTTAGAGATAGTGTCCAACTGACCCTACTATATTGTGCAGTAAACAAAATAAAAAACACTGCGTATACGCCAAATTATAAATATATAATGACAGCAATTTACCCATCACACCTTGTATATTCAGTATCTATCTTGTTATTATAAATTTAATATCTATTCTAATTTTAGTATCTGTTTTATTATTCTGTATTTGCTTATTCTATATTTTATTTAATCTGTAATTCTATATTTTATTATTTCTAGATTGAAGCCAACATAGTCTATAGTTTTATTTGATAAATAAAATTGTTTCTTTGAAAAATCTATTATTATCAATTTATTAAAAAATCTGTTATTAATCATAGGTTTCTTTCTATAACCCATTAAGGCTCACCTTCCTAAATATGGGACAGCAGATACTGATGACTTCATGTAATATTTGAGTAATGGAATAACAAAATTTGCTTTGTTTGCTATATGTGAAAATAAAATGTTATTGCTTCAGTTAGTATTTAGTCACTTTTATTTTATGTTGGAAATATTTTTTCTGGCAATGAGTTGGTATCTTTATCTACAGATCCTCAATACCATTAAATAGTTAAAAAGTGAGAAGCCTTTTCTTCTGTCAATATTTAACCTTTGCTGCACCACCAGGGGGCACAAGTATTTCCTACTTCTTCCTCGTTGAAATAACAAAGCATTTATTTTATCTTTGCACTTGAAGTTCTGCAACAGTTTATTGATTGATAGATTCATTTTCGACACTTAACAATCCTTTGCGGGTTATTTAAATATTGTTTTTGATTGTAAAATATTTTTGAGATAATAATGAATTAGTGAAACAGATCTTAGTAAGTAATGCCTATCTGAATCAGTTACAGGTTTTCTCAGGTCGCTTATTTTGAATGATTTTCAGAGCCCATTCTATTTGGAAGGCTGGTGCAACCAAATCTTCCTTCCCCATTCTTCCCCTCACTAATCAGGTCTTCTGTCATACCAAGTCAGGCTTAGTAATTATCATATAGCCAGGTTTTAAAATTCTGATTTTCAAATTCCCTTCTGCACAATCTTCTGATGAAATTTTTCTACATTTAAATTTGTACCTTATCACTTTCATTTTTGTTACTGTGGTGAAGGCAGCCATATCTGTGTTCCCCTCGAACTCAGTTAAGTGCCATACGTGATACATGCTTGGGCGATCATGTCTTGACAAAGACATGACTGACTGGACAGAAGATTATCCCGCAGTAGGTTGCCATTGCTTTCTGCGGTAGACTGGTTGCTGACCAAGGCTATAGAACCCAATCTGTCCTGTTATTTGACTGATAGCCGGAGGGAGAAGAGATGTATTATATTATTACTTAGTAATTAGAGGGGGATCAGTTTATTACTTTATAACAAAAGAAAACCGATCCCCCACTTTATGACCAGTAGAAGCTTTAATCATGATTCTAACTATTATATTCATTCAGCCGGTTAAGTGCCATACGTGATACACGCTTGGGTGATCATGTCTCGAAAGAGACATGACTGACTGGACAGAAGATTATCCCGCAGTAGGTTGCCATTGCTTTCTGCTGTAGACTGGTTGCCGACCAAGGCTATAGAACCCAATCTGTCCTGTTATTTAACCCATAACTGGAAGGAACAGACAGATTAATATTTTTCCCAAGGGTATTTGCGTGTAAGTGCAAATACCCTCGAACTACTCAACTATAAAAGAAATGGTTGAACTTTGCTTATGGGCTTTAGTCAAGTTGCATTGAACAAAGCTTTACTACAAGCCTAAATGTTTGTCTGTTTTTTTGTTACAGTTGGTGCAATATAAAATTGAATCTTTGTACAGGTAAAACTTTTGGAGCCATTCTGAATTCTTTTAAAAATAACTTAAAATGAGATATTTTTTATTTAAATTAATAACAAAGGCAAAATTCCAGTATTGCTTGTATTCTAACCCCAAAATAAGCCCTTAACTATAAGAAATTATCAGACAACAGCATCATATTTAGTTTTTTTCAATAAAACCACCAACTGTCTTAATTATCAAGTTTTTAAAAAAGTATATGATAGACCTTCCCAAGTATTTTTCAAGCACTGAAAAAGCTCACTCTTACTCTTTGGGTATTCTCTTTGAACTCTTCTATCAAATCTATTCCATACTAATTCAATGGGAGAGAGATCAGGAGATTGAGGTGGCCAAGGCATAATTTCCAGGATTCTGTTTCTTTTTTGACTCAAGATAATTTAGAAAAGTGTTTGGAATTGCTGTCTTGTTGTCAGGTGAATTTTTTCCAAGTTTACATAAACCAAATGGTATAGCATATCTTTGCAAAATTGAATGATATTGTTCTTTTTTCGTGATTCACTTGGCATGAATCAAATCTCCAGCCTTTTTGGTAATCTCAAAAAATGTCTGCTGAGGAGTCAGTGGTGAAAAAATATACAATGTTTTTCATGTAAAATATTCACAATTTAGAAAAATGTATTGTGGACAGGTGGATACAAATTTGAACGTTTTTGCTAGTAGCCTGGAGAAAAACAAAGCAGTTACAGAAATATAATCTTTTACTTAAAAAAAAAATCTCATTTCAAGGTGTTTATTTATTTATCTTTCAAGAAAATGTCCAGGAATTTAAATGCAAAGTCAATTCCCATCTCTTATCCACTTAACTCCAGCCCTTTCCACACCACACTGTGTATCTTTTTCTTTCTCTCTACCTTTGCAACTGTCTTTACTCCTGAGTTCACATCCTTTGCTCGCTCTTTCTCTTTCATCCCCTGAAGCTGGTTTGTCTTTGTTTTCACTCTCCTCCTGTCTAAAACTATAACTCTCTTATGTAGCCCCCTGCACATCAGTGGCAGTACCACCTTGCCCAGGGTAAAATGGTTAAAAAAAGAAAATATAGGCTGGCCCCAAATATTTTGCCAACATTGTATCATTTCATAAAATAAATAATTATTTGCCATAATGAAAGACGTAGACATTTTTAGATGCCCAGACATTCATAACAACTAATGTCTTGTGATTGTGTGCCAACATGATTGAAGTATAATTGAAATATAACGATATTATAGGCCTGGCTGGGTGTTGAAGGTAGCCACAGAACACCCCACTGACCTGATACTTGTATTCAAGTACCAAATTAAAAAAAAAAAAACAGTATTTTGAATTGTGATTTTAAAAATGTTATGTACCATGTTTAACAATCTTATTGGATATGTGCAGTACATTTAAAACAAAACTTTTTATAAATCATTTCATCCTAATCAAGGTGATAAAGCCACTAGGATGCAAAGGCTTACAGAAAGAGAATGAGAGTGAGGAGAAAGGACAATAAAGGAACAGAATACAGGAAGACAGAAGATAGCAATTGGCAATGCATTTAAATTTTTGAAGGTTGTAGGTCACAGTGATGCAAGAAATCAAAAGGGCAGTCCACAAGTGAGAAGTGCAAGAAAAAAAACAAACTATTACAATAGAACAGATGCATGCATCTAGGCAGTTCAACAATAAAACAGTGAGACCTAACTGCCACTCTCATAGCATGCTTAATTACTGCATCTTTGACTTTGCCCCAGTTAAGCTTGGCAAATATACATCTCACACAATAATATATACACTAGCGGCTATAATTATTAGGCTACCCCAGTTTTTTTAAAAAAAATGATGTATTTCATACTCTTTTTAGTATTTATTGCCAAGTGGATAATTCTAAATGAAAATAGAATGGTCCTTGTGTTATTATTACTTTGCAAAAGTTTACAAGGCAGCCAGCAAGCCTTTGCTTTGGCCAGCCAATAAGAAGAGACTAGCATGGGGAAGAGAGCACAAAAACTGGACACCAGAACAGTTCATTTGATGCACATGTTATTGTGCAGTATTAACAAAAGAACCATTCTATTTTCATTTAGAATTATCCATTTGGCAGTACATACTAAAAATAGTATGAAATACATCATTTTTTTTCAACATTAGGGTGGCCTAATAATTATGGCCAGTAGTGTAGTTAGTAAACATACAAGGATCAGCTAAAAAACAAAAATGCAGCTACCTGGGTGAATTACACCCAAAAAGAAAAAAAAAATGAAATCAAAGATAAAAAATAATAACAAAAACATTGTAGAAATATATTTTAGCATGAAAGGACATAAAAAGATCAAATAACTCAGAAAATGAAATTTGATAAAAGTATTTATGAATGACTTTGGAGCTATGCATGGCATCCATACGAAAGTCTTGATTGGACAAGGTTATTTAAGAACTTGACTCAAATTCTTATGTTAATGTTTTGGTTTTGTAGCAGCTTGTGGCTTTAGGTGAAACTATACCTAACACAGCCTATTCTGTGTTCAATTTCCTCATCTTGTACACTAAATTTGTTATAACTGATCTATATACCAAGGCAAGGTCTCACCATTTTACAGTTCAATCTACTTCTTGTGCAGCCTTATTCTGTATTCAGTTTCCTTATCTTCTATACTAAATTTGTTATAATGGATCCCTATACCTAGATCTTTAAAATGTTTAGTATTTACTAATTCTAAATCCTGATTTTTTTATGATTGATTGAGGGTAGGTGCCATCACTCCTTTCATTCCAATTCCAAATCATAATTTCCATTTTGGAAGAAAGTGTGGGCAGTTTAATGTATCAAGTTCCAGTTGAATTTATTACATTCACTTATTTATACCATTTAAAGGTATAAATTTATATCTTTTCCCCTCATCTATGGGTTAAATAATAGAATTTGTATCTTGAAAATCCTCATCTCTCCAAAAGGTTTTTAATGATATATTCTAGTATTCATTTGCAAAAAAAAAAAACAAAAAAAAAGCATGTTCTTACAATACAAAATAATTTTTGGTTTGTACATGGAATGGTTAGATGTAACTGTAAGTTCTAAACTCGTGCAAAGTTAAGTGGTTCCTGTCTGATGGTGGATCTTAGTTTATCGATCAGCATATGCCTTTTAACATACTGAGATTTGTCATAATAATTTGAAGCAAAAGTTTTACAAACCTGGATGTTCTTCCTGATGCCAGACTCAGTGTACTGGGACAACCATGAGCGTCTAAGTGTTTTTATTGAGACCACATCCTAAACTTATCTATCTAATCTAAATCTAATCTAAATCTAAACTTATTTATAAATGGAACTTTGTGTGTGTGTGTGTGTATCCATTACCTATAGACTCCGAAATGGCTGAACTGATTTTCTTGAAAACTTACACAGTTGTACTATAAGTGTCTGCAAGTGTTCTTAGCTAGGTTTTGTGTCGAGGTACCCCCAATAAATATCGATAATCAAAAAAATTGGATTATAGAAGGAGTGGTCCGATTTTAATCAAATTTGATACACTCATAGACAAAGACATAAGAAATGATATTCAGAAGTTTCAAGGTTGCAGTTCTTACAATAGTGCAGAAAATAGATAATATATTTAATAGGTATATATTTAAATCGATACCAGGAAATCAAAATTTGACTTACATCCATTCATTTTTCTTTCAGTTGATGGTTTTGCTTTAACTGGAAACAACTATTGCTTTTTAGTCTTTCGTGCCAACATCCATAGAGTCTGAGCTCCAGGACCATGGATTATTTTTAAAGCTTTCGTTAAACCCGGGCTACGGCTGGCTATACTGCTAGTATATATATATATATATATATATATATATATATATATATATATATAATTAGTCAGTTTTTTGTCATAATTAAAATGAACCTTTACTCAGTTGTATTAGAGAGTGTTCAATACATTCATATCGTAGAGCTTTTGAATAGTTTTCATTTGGAAATGAGTTATTTCCGCAACTTGTGTTTCATCCTTTCAGTATATTCAGGTGATTTATAATTTTTTAATGTACAAACAGGGATTTTTTATGAATGCGTGACTGGAATTTTTAACAATCAAAATTTTTCAAAATTAAGGAAGAGTCCCTTAAGGATCTTAAAACACTTTTATCCAATTTTGCATGATCCTAAGATGTATTTATAAGTGTGATTACATCTGGATATTACCTTCTGATTTTTCATGCAGCAATTTTTTTTGTTCTGGAAACAATATAATGGCTAATTTCTCCTTTTGGTACTCTCCCTCCCTCCCTCTCTCTGTCTGTCTGTCTCTCTCTCTCTCTCTCTATATATATATATATATATAATGTCACAGAAGTGGAAACTTTTTAAACAATATAATGGCTAACTTTTCCTTTTGGTACCCCTCCCCCACTATATATATATATATATATAATGTTGCAGAAGTGGAAACTGTTTTTAAAATTTTCTTCTCTAGAGAGCTCAGTCGTAATGAGAGCATAATATATTAGTCATTCACATACAAGCCTGTTTCACTGTATCACAGTTCATCAGTGTGGCTAGACACATCCCCTTGCTTCTTTCTGGCCAGGATCGAAACTTGACCGATTTGGTATCAGTCGGAGTCACCACCCCCTAAGCCATAGGCACATGGAATCAGAGAAGGGAAATTTTAACGTGTTGTATATAAGCAGTGTTTGCACATGCAAAAACAGTTTCCACTTCTACGACATATGTGTGACTCTTCAGAAATGAATTGAGTTCTTTCGGTGACTGGCGAATGTTCCTTCATTCTTTATCTAATAAATAAAAGAAAGATAATATTGCTGATAATATTAGTAATGGTTAAAAAAAATGAAACAAACCATCAGAAGTCTTGGGTATGACGGTAAACTGCATCCGGCAGCAAGGCCTCTTATTGGAAGGTTGTGAGGAGCATGGAACCACCTATTAATTGCTATTGTTCCCAGGTCTACCCAGATCTGGAGTGGTAGCACCTGTTAGGGGTCCCAGCTATGAGTAAATAATTAACCTTCAAACTTGGGTCAAAACACTATGAAATTATGAAAATAGTCTTTTATAGAAAAATATACATTTCTGAAGGAAAATTATTACCAACAATACATTTTTGAAGGAAAAAAATTATTACCATAACACAATTTTTGAAGAAAAAAATTGTTGCCATGATATATTATTGAAGGAAAAAAAAATTACCAACAATACATTTTTCAATACAAAACTAGAAGACATTTTCAGTTTTCTAAAATAATCAAAATCTGACTAAATCAACCTTCTCACTATAACTGAACATTAAAAAATGGTTTAAAACCCCACCTTTTTGTCATTGAATAACCCACAGAGGTTGATATGTCGTTAAACAAAACTCAAACTGAAACCATGAGAGATTGTAGCACTATTATCCTTAGCCAATAAAGAAAAACGTCTAAAAGATTTTACAGAACTTGTTTCAACAGTAATTGTTTTGATGGTTATCAGTTGAATGAAGTGTATCTCACAAGAACCATATCAAATGACACTGACAAAAAAGGTTGCTGAGTGGAACAAGACACTAGGATCTCTTTAAGACACTGATTTTCAGCAGTAAAAATGCAGAAAGGCACAGAGAGGGACAAGAAACTGCTTGCTGTAGCATGAAAAGAAAGACACACCTGTTAGATGGTTCACCCTCTCAGCTTGCCTCACCCCTGGCTTGCTTATCTACAGAAGAAGGTTATAACCAGAATAAGATTTGCTTACTGTAACAATCATCTCATGGTTTTATTTCCTGGGTAACAGTTTGGGAAAAAGTCATTTTGTCAAACCACAAGTGTTTGACTAGTAGAAGCTGCACCCTGGGAATGAACATGGTGTCTGGTTTGAGCTGCAAGATCCTAGAATAACGTGATGAGTTATAGGCTAAATTTGATCTTTCACAATGCTCTTGATTTCTTGTAATTTAGTATTAAAAAGGAGAGAAATTTGAATTTCATCAACCCCCTATTCTCTGTGATTGATTGGAAACTGTCTGCTGTCATAGATTGACAGTCTGAGTAAATTTGAATAAGCTGAATGAAATTTAAAAAAAAAAGAAAAAAGTTGGAAAACAACTAAAAAGTTTAGATGAAAGTCAATTCTAGTCATGATGAATAATAATAGTTATAATAATAAAAAATGTTATATTAATTAGCCTCTCTTCATATTATAGAGTCTGGTAGCCTTGAGAAAGTATTGATCTGCTCTTGAAGAATTATGCCCTCTTCAGGGTACAGGCCTGGGCAGGGTTTTAGGAAAGGTTGGTGGTTGTCCAGGCAGCATGTCTCTCCTCCCCGCACCATCGATTTTGTTCTAGGGAAAGGCAGACGCCAGCACAACCTGGAACCAGCATTGTTGCAGGAGTTCTTCTTCTTCTTTTTCTTCTATGTGCCCTGTCCCTTCAGGACGTAGGCGATCATGGCTCTCCACATCTCCCTATCCCTTGTGGCTCTTAGTATGTTTGCTCCTGTTGCAACCTCCGTTCCGTCATCCACCTGATCAGGCCCTGCAAATATGTTATCCGCTGCCTTCCTCTGTCTCTCCTTCCTTCTATCTGTCCAGTCAGTATCAGGTTCTCCAGGCTCTCCTTCCTCATTGCATGTCCCAGGAACTTCAGTTGTCTCTTCCTGATGCTCAGCATCAATTTCCTTTTTGTTGCCATTCTTTCTAACACCTCGTCGTT